>OY755241.1:62814037-63142893 GCA_963576725.1 Azorinus chamasolen | reverse complement strand
TTTTTTACAACTTTGCAAACAGTCTGTAGACCCAGATTTTCTGTTCTACACAGCATTTATGCTTTCAATACAATTATTAAAATAATTAATATTCAAAATGGGTGGAGCTTGGCATGAATATGTATGATGTAAAGGGACACATACTATTATATTTTGTCTATGATTCTTTTTTTTTAACTTCATCATGGGTCTGAATGAAATACTGAGTTATTTCATTTCTCGCTTTATTTTCTGCTTAACCCTTTCCTCCATAAATACGCTTTCCTACGCCTCTGTAAAAGTCACCTGTTGAAACCATTGTGATAAATAGAGCATTTGCTCCTATAGGAGCAAATGCTCTATCTATCACAATGGTTTCAAACTACAAAAAGTCTAAATTTTCCCTTTTCTCTAGTTAATGCTCCTTTTCGGTAGATTTATTCAAAGCGGTTGGATCTAAAAATAGCCTATGAGGGAATGGGTTAAAAAAGGTTCCCAAAAGTTTACACCCAACCTCTCCAAACTAACAGTATTGCAAATACACAATAATTCATACGGTTTTAAGCATTCGACTGAGACAACATTCGACTGAGACCAATTTTCATTTTAACACGGACAGAAAACATTCTGCAGATACTGGCGAAGGTTGGTATTTGACAGGAGAATAGCATGTGATGACCACTATACTACAGAAAGTATCCCATATGTTTGGTTCTGCAGACTTCTTTACATACTATTCACCTATTTCTTGACACTGATGCCTTTTGATGCCTCTGTAAATGTCACTTTTTGAAAGCATTGTGATATTTATCAAGAGGAGCAAAATGCTCTATCTATCACAATGGTTTCAAAAACACACAATTCTAAAATGTTCTTTTTTTTCTAGTATGTGCTCCTTTAGATTTATTCAAAGAGGCTGTGTCTATAGCCTATGACGGAGTGGGTCATAGTTAACTCTTAAACCCTTTCCCTCATATAAACGTGTTTTCACGCATTCGCAAACAGAGTAGACCCAGATCAGACGGCTCCTAGAGGAGCCGTCTGATCAGGGTCTGCTCTGTTTGCTAATAGAATTTGATAGATCTGTGTCTTTGCTTTCTAAAATGTCTACAAAGTTCCACCTTCCACATTTCTTTATAACTATTTTGTTAATGAATATTCAGTAGGTATTGAAATTTGGAATAAGCGTAGAACAGGGAAAGGGTTAACTGATAGTGACAACTTTTCACACATTTGCAAACACAGTTAAGTCCCAGATCAGACCGCTCCTGCAGGAGCCATTTGACAAGGGTCTGCTCTGTTTGTTTATGAAATAGTATACATCTGTCACAGGAAAAAATACATATATATTTATCACCAGAGCTCCAGATAAGATGCGTAAATGAAAGTATTTTCAAGTATAACTTCTTTATATCTCCACCAAACCCTACGTTGTGACCACTCTCTAGAATCGTCTCGAAGAGACGATTCTAAAGAGTGGTCACAACGTAGGGTTTGGTGGAGAAATGTCGATTTTAGTATTTGAGTATGCACCGTTATCTGTAGCTCTGTATCACAATGGTTTAAAAACTACACAATTCTAAAATTGTCCTTTTCTCTATTAAATGCATCTTTTCTGTTGATTTATTCAAAGAGGTAGTACCTTAAAATAGCTTATGAGGGAATATATTATGGGTTAACAGGCAAAGAGCTGATACAAAGCATTACAACAAGCTGATATGTTATTTGACTAGTTTACTGGCTGTTTCTTTACTAACCTTTTTTATAAGAGGGTGAATAATTTTTGAGAAGAACATATGAAAATATAATTAGTGGTAATACTTTGTGATAGAAAAGCAGACAGATTCATATCGCAGAGACGTTTGCCTGACATACCAACAAGCCTCCGGTTGACTGGGATCACAATAGCGTGTGATGATACTGTCAACATACTCTGATGCAGTATCAATCAGAGTAAACTATCGACTCATCTCAACTTTTAACACGCTGGTCTCAATTTGACTCACATTTCCAAACAGATTATTTTCAGATCAGATGCAGATATTCCGTCTTTGATCAGGATCACAGCTGTGCAATGCTCGGCCAAAATATTATTAAAAGAAATGAGCAATTTGAATGAGGCTTAAATAACTAATGAGATGAGACTTTGAGTGGAGGACACCTTTTCTAGCAGGACAAGTGTTAAGTTATTCCCCGCTTTTATCGGCCATGATAAACGAGCTTCCCTATCAATGTGATCAGATTCTGTACGAAGGTGAAGGTCGTGAATGCTCAGCAGACACAACAGAGCCAAAATAACATCAAAGACCTCCGCTAATAGGACACTGCAATTAATGCATTGTCTGCTAAACTGGATTAGTTCCCCAGGGAGGTATATAAATACCTGAACAACTAAACCTTAGCTCCGCTCTCAAACAGTAATGTTCGCTCCAATTTGGATCTGGTGCCATTCTGACTGCTTCCAATTTGATAACGCTTTTGGGGTACTATTGACCGAGCGTCAAACAGCTTGGATCCTGATGAGATGCCGAGCGATTTGTATCATCAGGATCCAAGCTGTTTGCAAATGTGAATCAAGCTGCATTTTGCAGGAGAAGTGCTAACGCAATGTCAGGTTTTTGTCAACCTTTTCTAAATTGTCCCTCTGGGAAACATTAGGTCTGTCTAAACCTTTCAGGAGTGACAATATATCCTAATATGTTTTTTCTATGTTTATTTTTATTGATTGTTTTTGTATTTCTGTTTCAAGCTTTTTTATTGTAACACTGTTAACCCTTTCCTCCATAAATACGACTTTCTACGCCTCTGTAATAACCACTTCTTGAAACCATTGCGATAAATAGAGCATTTGCTCCTATAGGAGCAAATGCTCTATTTACCACAACGGTTTCAAACTACAAACTTCTAAAATTTTAATTTTCTCTAGTAAATGCTCCTTTTGGGTAAATTCATTCACAGAGGTTGGGTCTAAAAATAGCCTATGGAGGAAAGGGTTAACCCCTTACCTGACATAAACTCCTTTCCATGTCTTTGCAAACAGAGTAGACTCAGATTAGACAGCTGCTGTAGGAGCCATCTGATCAGAGTCTGCTCAGTTTGTTCATAAAAATTATACAGATGTGATTCTTCAGTGTCAAGAATCACATGTTTATGGTCTTCAGGTCACAAAATAAGGTTTGGCATAGCTTTCAGATGACTCTAAAGAGTGATCATATCATAGGGGTTTGGTGGAACTTGAAGACAATTCTAAAGATTGGTCACAACAAAGGGTTTGGTAGAGCTTTAAGACAATACTAAAGAGTGGTCATAACATAGGGTTTGGTAGAGCTTTAAGACAATTCTAAAGAGCGGTCACAACATAGGGTTTGGTAGAGCTTAAAGACATTTCTAAAGAGTGGTCCTATAGGAGCTGTCTGATCTGGGTCTACTCTGTGTGGAAATGCGTAAAGATGTGTTTATGTGAAGGAAAGGATTAGAACATTTACGGCATAAAACATGCATCCATAACGATAAAATGCTTGTTCAATCTTGTGTTTTAACGCCTTTGCAAACAGAATAGGTTGAAAGACCATATTCTACAGTTTCTGCAATGGATTAAAATTTCCTTTATTCATATTCATCATTATAAATATCTAATCAATATTCATGATGACAAGATAAGGTACGTAAATTTCAACATTTTCAAGAATAGCTCCTTTATTTCTCCATCAAACCCTATACTGTGACCACTTTTGGTGAAGAAATGACAATTTTAGTATTTGGGTATACACCTATCTGTAGCTCAGCATGAATATTCATGGCTTAAACCATCATCCCCCCCCCCCCCCCCCCCAATAGGCTATTTTCAGATTCAACCTCTTTGAATAAATCTACCGAAAAGGAGCATTAACTAGAGAAAAGGATTTTTTTTTTTAGAATTTTGTAGTTCTGAAACCATTGTGATAAATTGAGCATTTTGTCCTAAGGAGCAAATTCTCTATTTATCACAATGGTTTCAAGAAGTGACTTTTACAGAGAAGTAGACAGGCATATTTTATGGAGGAAAGGGATAAAAAATCAAAGTACTGACAGTACTGAAGGTTTCGGACCATATATATGTCGATTGTGAATATACAATACGAAAAAGCTTGGTAGGGACGGACTGGTACCATTGATACATAGTAAGATGACATCTAAAGCATTATTTCCAGGACTAAAATGGTGTTTAATAGAACTGTTTGTTAAAACTGACAAGTCATCTGAACATAATTGCTGTGACCTTTTCTGAAAATCCTGTCCGTGTTTTAGATATTGTTTAAATAAATAAATTGATGACTAGTAGCGCATAGTGCAGTTCCAATAGCTCAATTTGCCACTGTGTGCCTGAAGTTAGCTGAAATTGATATTTGCATGTAGTAAAAGGCCGTTACTCTATAATTATTTGGCCGACGCTGGTGTCATATAATGTGCCTCATGCACCTATCCATGTAAATACCCCTGTCAAATTTAAATGAAATCTGAGCAAGTTGTTCCAATATATGACTTCTAACAGTCACATTTCCTATATAAATTGCTATCTGAAAGCAACTAAGGGTCATATTTGCTACTAACTGGTGGATTGTAACAGTATTTGGCGTACATCAATCACTTATCCATTTATACACTACAGCCAAGTTTGGATAAATTATATATGCCATGTGAATCTAAAATATCATACAGTTAACAAGATCTAATTGTAACAGAATATGTTGCAGAATGTCCCCTAAACGAAACTTACAACTGGTATTGATGAGCAAATTATCTAAATTTCAACAAATAACAGGCCATTAGTGATCACTTGGTTACCATAGCAATCAACTCTTTTGAAACAACTGCATATATACCCCTACTGACCGTTTTTCCGAAAAATCTAATATGTAAATTGTGACCCACTCAGAGGAACCCACTTCATTAACATGGCAACTAAGTTTTTCAAAACAATTTGACTGAGTTTGGGGTACCCAAATACCCCTAAATGCCAATTTTCAGCAAATTTGAATATCTAAAATTTTGACCAATCAGATCCAACCATTCAGTTACCATAGCAACACATTATTTCGAAAGACATACCAATCAATTCGGAGTGTCAAAATATCCCGACATACCAATTTTCGGAAATATCGAACAATATCTGAATTTGTTTAAAAAGATCTAAATTTTCGACCAATCAGAGCCACCATTCAGTTACCATGGCAACCAATTCTTTAAAAAATACCTAAAATTAGTCTTGAGTGCCAAAATATACCGTCATACCAATTTTTAGCAAAATCAACCAATACATGTACTTTCGAAACACATTCCAATTAATTTTGAGTACTAAAATATCCAATTATACCAATTTTCAGTTAAAATCGAATGATATATAACTTCGCCAAACAATATCTAAATTTCGACCAATTATAGCCAACCATTTGGTTATGGTGATTTTCAAAAATTGGATATTCAATAATATGGATTATCCAGAACAAGATATCAACATGAATAAAACTCATCTGGAATTCTGAATTTCCTTCTTGATACATTTAGGCTTGCTGGGCATATTTAAATGGTACAAGTAAAGAACTGGTAAGGCAGCATGCTTGTATGTTAACACAGATTAATGCTTGGGGAAAAGCTTAAACACACACTACAAACAAAAATTTGTCAAGAATTATATACGTTCAGCATAGTTTTTTTCATAATTAACATTGTGTAAAACATACAATAAAATAATTCCATTATATCTCCATTATACCTACTAACGCTCTATAATTGGAGTAATTATCCTTAAATGCTTATAGTCTCCTAAGACATTACACACATTATAAACATGGATCTTAGACAACTGAAAAGTCTATGATCAATGTTTACGATGATTGTCACACATCATGTAAAAATATAATTATGATCTTCGAAACTCAACATAAATACAAATACAAATACAAATACAAATACAAATATTTTATTCAGCATTAAGCAAAACACGTTGCTTTTAGCCATCAGAAAACATCTGCACATAGTGAAAATACATGAAAAGTAATACATGTACAATGAACAAGGTAAATAAGTCAAAATGTTTAGGAAGAGTTGCCGTTATTGTGAAGAACGTATTCTATGTTATTCAAATTAAATTGTTCTCTTAATTTCATACATTAACAGATAAATTATACTTCTGATGCATTCAGAATACAAAATGCTTTTGAGACTCAAGATTATCCATATATCTCCGGGACGTTTCTCTACGGTCCGTGCTCCTTCGTGCCGAAGGGTCGGTGCCGAATTAAATGATTTTTTTTTTATTTCTTTAACTTCAACTATAACTACTTAATATGCACTGAATATTAAATTTACTTTTTTCAAATAATAAATATTGACAATGTTAGCCAATAAACTCGATAAAAGTTTTTTTTCTAATAAAAAAATAATGCTTAAATTGAGGCCAATTTTAGGCTGCGAAATTCATATCCGCGGATATGAGTCATACCCGTCATATCGGGTGTTTAGACTGTCCAGTCGTTATCTTCATTCGTGTGTAAGGTGTAGAGATTGACGATGTTCCGACCATTATTCATTACAGTTTTCTCCGTAACGTTGTCAGTATCAATCCGACAAATTCAAGAAATGCTTGTACATTTCAAAATATCCGCACGACTTTAAGAAGTCGATTACTTTCTGGGGCACTTTTACCGTCGCTCTGTGGTATATATTCGTACGCGACCAAATTTATCATATTACGTAGCTTTTACATAGCAAAATAATTGGTAATTGAAACAGTTTCATCCGCATTTTGATAATTGACACACATATCAAATGAAGAATTGTCGATGTCGTTTATCCAACGCATTGCACTTGGAACTATATTTTTGTCTAGGGGTGTACACAAAATCACATTTTTGGCAAAATGAAAGTAGAAACACGGGTGAAATACACCCGTATACAACTAAATCGTTTAATCTGCGCTTCGTGATAAACATTCTGTCAACATTAAACTACTCAAAATTTCTGCATTTGGGCTAATGAACGTATACATTGTAAGCATAAATCGATATTTCGTAGTATAACAGTGATTTGATTGCGCATTATGGGATATGATTTTCTTTATAAATTTGCTTGAGGCATGCCATGGGGATGCATTACTATTAGGTTTCGGAAAGTAGTCCGAAACCTAAAAATTAAAACTGACTTTATAAGGTTTTTTTAAAAGTGCTTTTAAAACTGCTTTAAAATTTTTTGAAAGTGCTTTTAAACAAATGCAAAATGCAACTGCATATAATTATCTTGATGACATTTTCAACTCAATTACCAGGGTCTGCTGTTTTCCAAATGCAGAATAATTGTCTAGACTTAAACATGTTAGAACCATCTCTTGCACCAACAACAAAGACAAAATTCATATCTTATCTGCATCTAGACATTGTTATCTGAAATGTAAAATGCAAAACAGTGGCCAGCAATTAGACTTGCCCCTATGGTACGGCCTTGGCTTGTTCAGCATTATCACTGGGTTCTGTGGAGTGCTGGGTGGGGTGTATGCGGTGGCAGCAGTATTGTAATTTATCATTCGATTGATGTTTCGGAAAAACAGGGAGATGTTAATTACATGATAATGTCCGAAGGTCAGTGAGTCTGCAGCCGGGCTAGTGGAGAAAAAAAAGTTAATCACACGCAAAAATGATGATTTATGAGATTTTAAGGACCTTCGTATTTACATGTGGAGGGAGTCCAAATGAAGGATGGAAAATGCATGTGCTGACTTGGAAATAAATTATCCGCCATTGTCAAATGATCTAGGGGAATTGTTCCCACATAAATAATTCATTTTCCACAACTTGGGTTATTAAATATAATATAATAGCCCGAGACATATTTTTCAATAAACCTCTAGAGAGAAAGCTTGTGGATATTTTCCCTTCAAAATTTTGAAAGTACACATGTATACTTGTCAATATTTGATAGAAAATATTTGATAAATATTTGATTTCAGTGTGTTTGTAAAGGACTGGGAAATATATCTACTTTCAGATTTCCAGATAGTATGTGTAAATTCAAACATTTCAATAATAGCTCCTTTATTTCTCCACCAATCGAGACGATTCTAAAGAATGGTCACAGCGATGGTCCGGTCAATACTCCACTGAACCCTATACTGTGACCACTCTTTAGAATCATCTCTTCGAGATGATTCTAAAGAGTGGTCACAGTATAGGGTTTGGTGGAGAAATGACAATTTTAGTATTTGGGTACGCACCATTATCTGTAGCTCTGTACTTTGCAAATCGAAGCAGACATTTTTTTTTTCAGACAACATTTACTCAGCCTGCAAAGGAACTTCCATAGACTTTATCTTGCCCGTTTTGTTTCTTGCCTGATATTTCTTTTGTTTTCTAATTTACTATTTCATGACTCACTGGCCCAGTATTGGTAAAAGTGTCAGCCTAAAAATCAACCAAATTATAGAACACGCAGGAAAAACCAGGGAGTTACTAATTAACTGTATCGATCTATCATTATTTAGCTGTCACTTTGTTAAGACATCATTAGAAGATCTTGGTGTCAAGTTGTGCAACGAAATCCCAAGAAAGGAAACAAAATTCGTTGAAAAATTATGACAAATATTTGCTATTTTCCTGCTTGAAACTAATTGTTTGCTTTTAACCCTTTACTCCATGTGTACGCCTTTCTGCACCATTGCAAACAGAGTAGACCATGATAAGAGCTCCTATAGCAGCTGTCTGATCTGAGTCTGCTCTGTTTGATTAAGACAGAGCTTAACAGATAACAGTGCATACTCAAATACTAAAATCGTCATTTCTCCACCAAACCCTATGTTGTGACCATTCTTTAGAATCGTCTCAAAGAGACGATTCTAATGAGTGGTCACAACATAGGGTTTAGTGGAGAAATAAAGAAGTTACATATTCAAAGAGGTTAGATCTAAAATAGACTATGAAGGAATGGGTTCAATATTGGCCCATATTTCTCTACTAGAATTCCAGTTTAAAGGGTTTTTACTGTACATCTGATTCTTCAGTTTCTGCTCAAGCCAAAATATTCTATTTTCATATACCGCCATCAAAAGTAAGCTAATAAATATTCAGTAGATGTTTCTTTCAATTATTTTCAAAATCATTCAAACAGCGTCATCTTTATCTGGATGCTTTTATGGCTTATTTCAAAAACACTCACAACATTCTGTTTGATAATTATGGAGCCTGGAAGATCAGAATATCTCAAGTTGCTTGTTCATTTCGGCGTGTCTCGAGAACAAAAAGTGCATAACTTTAAAATTCATCAGCCAACATAACAGCAAAGACTGTCATCTGCTGTTTTTGAGTTTCACAACTCTGGGGTAGAATTTCTGCACCTCTACGACTACTTGCAGACGACTTGTCTTCCTAAAGTGCATTGTAATCTATTTCAAGGCAAAGAAAAACATAAAAATTTTCCTCTCAAAATTCTGAACTACACAAGTTTTTGTCATGAATGCAAATTGAATGTCACCAGTCTGTGAGTGTTTGGGAAACAGACGAAAACTAATGGAGAACCAGAAAGAAATAGCGGGGAACCAGAACAAGAACAGAGCAAACTTCTGACTGGTTGCTACTGGAGAGAATAGTTTTTCAAAACAAGCTATATTGTATCTTGTCCGCAGAAAATTCAATGAATAAATATGAAGAAACAATCTAGATTAATATAAGTATATTTTCATGATATAAAATAAGGACATTTAACCTGTTTTACTCTGTTTGCAAAGGCATAAAAAGTAGGGGCTATCTGCTATTTAAGGCCTAATCCTTAAAGTACTCCATAAATACGCCTTTCTATACCTTAACAAACGGAGCAGACCCAGATCAGACAGCTCCTGTAGGAGTTGTCTGATCTGGATCTACTCAGTTTGCTTATGATATAATACAGATATGTATCTACAAATTCTGCCATGGCCAAAACTTCCTGTGTCCATGTGCTATTTTTAACAATTAATCTAATTAATATTCATGATGTCATTACTTCTTACATGAATATTCATGGGAGTAATTGTTTAATTCTCAGTCCCTTCTTTACACAGTGTGTCATTACAATAACAAACCAAGGTAATAAAAAATCTATTAATTCCACATTTGTGTCAATCAATTAATTCCATCAGAATGCCAATTATAATCACATTTTTTGTAGCATGAAACCTTTATCTTGCAAAAGCCTCATCAGTTTATTCCCATCTAACTTGTACAGACCCTGGAGTCCAAGTCAGTATCTTGAGTCTTGTACCATATTTTGCAGTATTATCATTGTTTTAACAGCACTTTATTGAAATAGGATTTTCACGGAAAGTGCAATTAACTTGTTGCAAACGAACACAAATTTACAGAAAGTGATTTTAACTTGTTGCAAACTAACACAAATTAATCATATATATCGGTAAAATCATTGGCCGAGTGACTCAACGTCTCATCTGAATCCATACTATTTGACATTCTGACTAGAATATAAAGGAAACAAATTTTTCAGAATTCCAGGAAACAACAATTACTGGGCATGCAAAGAGTTGACTTTAACCTTTTCCCTAAAAAAATGCTTTTTCACATCTTTGCAAACAGAGTAGACCCAGATCAGAGGGCTCCTGTAGGAGCCGTCTGATCACGGTCTGCTTTGTTTGCTCATGAAATTATACAAATTTGATCCTACAGTGTTTGTCAAATTCCCTTGAAAACATTTCATGCATGCTCAAACAGGAAAGAGTTCAAAAGGCATTGTGGAGCTAGCTCAAGGTTCAATGAGTCAGAGGAGCTTAGGTACTAAAGGTGCCAACAGTTAGCATGTCAAGTCTGAAAATAGTCTTCAACAAAAACTCTCTCCGTGACACTATAACAGAGTTCATGACAAACTCTACCAAACAATCAAGATCCAGATTTGATGCCGTCAAGCTCTTGTCTGGATCTAAACAGTTTGACATCACAATGCTGTGACTTGAAAAGATACAAAAAACAAAATACTTTGAGAGTTGAAACAGATGACAGCTTTTGAAGCCGAAATTTACTGAGAATCCTTAAGGTTAATGCTGGATTGTTAGGGATTCTTTTTATTGCACTCATTTGGGTTCTGAGGATAAACTTAATTCTTTGAACCCTAAGTCATTGTCATCTGTGAAAATTGTCATAAAACTGGTAATCACTTTGCTCCCTATGCTCCTTTTAATGCATATGAAAACCCAGTAAACCTAGATCAAATGGTTTCTGTCTGAGCCAAAATGTCTTGTGTTCATATGTTATTATAAAAAATAATCTTATAAATATTCACGGTGTCATTATTTCATACATAAATATGCAACAGGGAAAGGGTTAATTCTTATAACAAACTAAAGGGTTTATTATCATATATTACCAAAACGACAAATGTCTATTACTCTCTATGAATATTCATGTAGGAAATAACAATGTCATGAATATTAATTAGATTCATTTTATAATGTCATAATTATGAAATTGGGAAATTTTGGCTATGGCAGAAACTGTTCATATCTATATTATTTCATAAGCAAACAGAGCAGACCCTGATCAGACAGCTCCTGTAGGAGCTGTCTGATCTGGGTCAGCTCTGTTTGCAAAGGCATAGAATGATGTATCTATGGGGTAACGAGTTGACACACCAGATAAAGACACCATGATTTTCAACCTTTGCACACTGAGTAGATTCAGATCTGATGGCTCTAATTGCAGCTGTCTGATTAGGGACTGCTCTGTTTGCCTATGTAATCACCAGAGATTTGAAGCCATGGCCAAAACATCTATTGTTCATACGCCATTATAAAAATTCAGCTAATGAATATTCATAGTCACGAAATCTTGCTTGAATATTCATGAGGTAAAGAGTTAAATAAAGAAACAACAAGAGCCGCATGCGGCGCCAACGCTCGTCTGATTTGGTGCTTGTCAGCTAAATTAAATCTCTTGGGGAAAAAAGGGCAATAACTCAAAATTTTGAAATCAAGAGTTGTAGTTCTTACGTAAGGGCCGTCTCCTCAATGAGATCTACCATCCTATAAAGTTTCATGTTGATGCCTCTTATACTTTTCCAGTAATGAGCTACATTAAAGTTTTTGAATGCCGACGACGACGCCTACAACTACGCCAACGTCTACACCTACGTCTACGACCCAGTGATTACAATAGCTTGCTGTTTATTTAAAACAGACAAGCTAAAAATGAGTACGTTTCCTTGGAAACGTACCACCACCTGTATTGTCTTCTCTGTTACCATTTGTTTCTTGCGGCAAAACTTATATTACAAATGATTTCAAAACGATACTGCCGTAGATTAAAATGTCATAACACTCTGCTTTTTATAGTTTAACAAGATGTAAATAAGTCGTAGACAAGCTGTAATGAAATCTAAATCATCGGAATAATTAGTGAAAAACATGTGGGATCCCTAGTTGAATGTAACACCATGGACCACCCACTTACACAATGTTTTGAATGTATGATATGCCGACTTAAACCCATTCCCTCATACTTTATTTTCAACCCTTTACATGTTCTGTATCTAGGCGAAATTTCAATACACACTGAATATTCATTAACAAAATAGTTATAAAGAAATATGGAAGGTGGAACATTGTAGACATTTTAGAAAGCAAAGAAACAACTCTTATCAAATTCTATCAGCAAACAGAGCAGACCCTGATCAGACAGCTCCTATAGGAGCCGTCTGATCTGGGTCTACTCTGTTTGCAAATGTGTGAAAACACATTTGTATGAGGGAAAGGGTTAAACCCAACCACTTTATTTTTAAACCCAATCTCTTTGAACAAATCTACCCAAAAGGAGCATTTATTAGAGAAAAGGAATTTGTTTAGAATTATGTTATTTTGAAACCATTGTGATAAATAGAGCATTTGCTCCTATGGAGCAAATGCTCTATTTATCACAATGGTTTCAAAGGTGACTTTTAGAGAGACATCAAAATGCGTCAATGAGGGAAAGGGTTAACCTTTTACCTGATAGTAATGCCTATTCATGCCTTTGCAAATGAAGTAGACCCAGATCAGATGGCTCAGGTTGGGGCCATCTTATGAGGGTCTGCACCGTTTGCTTATGACATAAATAGATCTGATTCTTGAGTTTCTGCAATGATAAATCAGTCCTTTGTCTGCAATAGTTACCAAGGAAACCTACCTTTAACCTTTCACTCTATGGATACGCTTTACCTAACCAGTGTATTTTTACGCCTTTGCAAACAGAGTAGACCCAGTTCAAATGGATCCTACAGGAGCTATCTGATCAGGATCTCCTCCGTTTGCTTTTACATGAAATAATATATTTCTAATTCTATAGTTTCTGCCATGGTAAAAAATTCCTGTGCTCAAAAATGCAGGTAATTATTTCTTATATGAATATTCATGGAGGTTTAAATTCCTATTCCCTCCCAGTATGAGTGTACTGTACCATGACAAAAGAAGCCATCTTGAACAATTTGATCATGTTAAATATCATCTGTTGCTGAAGTGATATGTTTTTATCTAAAATTTTGAAATCAATATCGCAAAAACCATGACTATCACTAGCAAAGAACAAAAAAACTGTATATACAGGTTTTTTCTTAATTTTATCCCATTCTTCAACACCACAGTAACTCACATTTGCAAAATACTTTATATCCAGATGAGATGTCGAGTAATTTGGCATCTCATCTGGATACAAGCTGTTTGACACTGGGTCAATAGTTTCTCAAAAGTTTGATCTGATTGGAAGTGGTATAAATTGCACCTGGAGATCCAAATTTTAGGAGACATTATTTTTATACAGCAAGCTTAACCCTTTCCCTCATATAAACGTTTTTTCACGCATTTGCAAACAGAGTAGACCCTGATCAGACAGCTCCTTTAGGAGCTGTCTGATCAGGGTCTGCTCTGTTTGCCAATGAAATTTCATACATCAAATCTTGTACTTTCTATCCGGCTGAATATTTCAATTGTAAATGGTTATGTATGGAAATTATGTCCATGAATATTCATGAGGTCATGAAATTTCCAAAAAAATCTAGAACAGGGAAAGGGTTAAGGCTGGTGTAGGTTTTAACCCTTTCCCTCTTATAAACACGTTTGCAAACAGAGTAGACCCAGATCAGATGGCTCCTAGAGGAGCCGTCTGATGTTTGCAAACAGAGTAGACCCAGATCAGATGGCTCCTAGAGGAGCCGTCTGATCAGGGTCTGCTCTGTTTGCCATTAAAATTTGATAGCTCTGTTTCTTTACTTTCTAAAATTCAGTAGGTATTGAAATTTGCAATAATTATAGAGACAGGGAAAGGGTTAAGCAGGTTAACTCTTCACATGCTAGCGAAGGATTCTCCAACTATTTATGACTTATGCAAAATGTAGGATCTGATCTGAGATCAAAACTGTTTGTCACTTAGGCTCAACTTCTGCAAAAAGCCAGACAGAAAATATTTAGTTTTGAAAATTTTGCAGTCAAAATTTGTGCATTTGACAAAATTACTTAGCATAGAAATGCCATAAGGTAACTCCTGCCAGCAGGCTCAATGTCTCTACAACTATTCCAGTTGCTCATAATTTATGTAATATAAATGAAGTTTATATTAAGCTTTCTGATCCACTTAAGAAACACACAAGTGGTATGAGAAATCATCACAGAAAAACACTTGAGTTTTTTTGTATATAGAAACAGAGAGCAAGTCACACCTAACAGATGACCTTGACCTATATGAGGCAAATCCTATATATTACTTAATCCTTTTCTTTCTGAATTTATATTTGCTAAAAAATTTGGAGCAATATTTACTTAACCCTTTCCCTGTTCTATGTTCATTCCAAATTTTAATACCGACTAAATATTCATGGACAAAATAGTTATCATGAAATATGGAAGGTGGAACATTGTAGCCATTTTAGAAAGTAGAGAAACAAATCTATCAAAATCTATTGGCAAACAGAGCAGAGCCTGATCTTGGTCTACTCTGTTTGCAAATGCATTAAAATGCATTATATGAGGGAAAGGGTTGAAATAAATGCATTAAGGAAAGGATTAAGAGGGCACATGAACGCAGGAAATTTGGCAATGGCAGAAGCTGTAGAAACCATTAGCAAACAAAGAACAAACTCTGATAAGACGGCTCCAACAGGAACTGTCTGATCTGTATCTACTCTGTTTACAAAGGAGTCATAAGGCATATCTAAGAAGTAAAGGTTTAATTTTTAAAGTTTTTCGAAACTTCACTGTCCATATTAACCCTTTCCTCCATAAATACGCTTTTCTATGCCTCTGTAATAACCACTTCTTGAAACCAGTGATAAACAGAGCATTTGCTCCTATAGGAGCAAATGCTCTATTTATCACAAGTGTTGCAACCTAAAACATTCTAAAATTTTACTTTTCTCTAGTAAATGCTCCTTTTCGGTAGATTCATTCAAAGAGGTTGGGTCTAAAAATAGCCAAAGGAGGATAGGGTTAAAATCAGCAAGATTGTTGTGATATGACTGAATAAAGAGCTATTAACTCTTTGCATGTAAGTAGCAAAACTATGATAATGCAGAACAGATCCAGATCCAGATCCAGATGAGACGATGCAATATGCTTATCATGTTTGTGACACTTTGACCATATTATATATTGTAAACAAATGAGATAAATTTTATTTTAAGAATTGAAGCAGACAACCATTGTCTCCGACAAAAAATTTCTTTGTATGCAAAGTGCTGAAGCAAATGTAAAGAAATAAAGACTATCAGATATGACTGACACTTTTTTAAAAAAAAAAAGTGACACAAGTCATGTTTCCTGTATTGTTGTAACATCGATAATTTCCTTTCCAGCAGATGTTTACGGTTTGTTTATGATTATGACACAACGATAGTGCTAATCTTACAAATATATCAGCAGAAACGGTATTCTTCGCTAAAATATAAAATTTAGGTCTATAACTCTTTGTATGCTAACGGCGAAACCTTGATTACCTATGCAAACAGTTTGGATCCAGATGAGACGCCGCATTATGCGGCGTCTCATCTGGATCCAAACTGTTTGATACTTTGACTGTATTTTTGCAAAGAAAAGTGAGAAAATTTTATTATTAGAACTGAAGCAGATGACAATTGTTGGAGACGTAAAATTACCCAGCATGCAAAGAGTTAAAAAGATGATTTAGTTTTGAAACTTAGGTCTATAAAAAGAAGATTTAGTTTTGCAGTATCAAAAGCATCAACAAGATCTTAGCCAAGTGCAGGTGGTGGAAGCAAGCACTCATCAATCATCCTTGAGTCTGTCGAGAAATTTTTAATTTCAAACACGTGGATTCATTCTGTTTAGTTTTATTTTAAATCATATAGGACAGAGAGGTATGTATTGCGAAATATCAGTCAAGGAGAGAATTTATCTCAGATTTTTCATAAGTACCAAAAAACTTATATCTGTTATACTACTCATTGAACTTAACCCGTTACAACATAGAAACACCTTTTCATACCTTGCAAACAGAGTAGACCAAGATCAGATGGCTCCTGCAGAAGCTTTCTGATCAGTGTCTGCTTTGTATGCTTATGAAATAATGTAGATTATTTACATGCACTGTAGATTTTACAGTTTCTGCTGTGGTTAACTCTTTCGGCGCCAATGTCGCCTGTTGGCACCGTTGAAAACCATTGAAAACAGTGCAGTCCCAGGTCAGATGCCGCCTTTTCAAGTGCCTTTTCAAGGCGGCATCTGACCTGGGACATCACTGTTTTCTGTATTATTTTAGCCCAAACATACAGGTTTTTAAAAACAAATGTTTTACTAATATACCTTTATTATTTAGTTTAGAATTATATTTAATATGAAATTATTATTGCAGACGACACTTTTAAATTTGTGTCAAAAGAGTTAAAAGTCTCTTGTTCATAATGCCATTGTATAACTTCAGCTAATTAATATTCATACAATCTTTAGGTCTTCTTCATAGTCATAATTTCTCATTCATAGAGCAATCATCATGAGGTACAGGGTTCAAGATAATTAGGCTATTTTTAGATCAAACCACTTTAATTAACCCTTTCCCCGTTCTGTATTTAGGCCAAATTTCAATACCTACTGAATATTCATTAACAAAATAGTTATAAAGAAATCTGGAAGGTGGAGCATTGTAGACATTTTAGGAAGTAAAGAAACAGATCTATCAAATTCTATTAGCAAACAGAGTAGACCCTGATCAGATCTTGGGTCTACTCTGTTTGCAAATGCGTGAAAACACGTTTATATGAGGGAAAGGGTTAAATCTACCGAAAAGGAGCATTAACTAGAGAAAAGGAACATTTTAGAATTTTGTAGTTTCAACAACAGGTGACTTTTACAGAGGTGTAGAAAGGCGTAGTTATGGAGGAAAGGGTTAAACCTATTTTTCTCATATTAATGCCTTTTGACAACTCTGTAAAAGTCACTTTTGAAGCCATTGTGATCTATAGAGCATTTGCTCCTATGGAGCTTCTATTTATCACAATGGTTTCAAAACTACACAATTCTACAGTTTGTCTTTTTTCTAGTAGATTTATTCAAAGTTGCTGATCTAAAAATAGCCTAAGAGGGAATAGATTAACCCTTTCCCTGTACTATGTTTATTCCAAATTTCAATACCTACTGAATATTCATTAACAAAAATACTTAAAAGAAATATGGAAGGTGGAACATTGTAGACATTTTAGAAAGAAAAGAAACAGATCTTTTAAATTCTAGTAGCAAACAGAGTAGACCCTGATCAGATGGCTCCTCTAGGAGCCATCTGATCTGGGTCTACTCTGTTTACAAATGCGTGAAAACACGTTTATATGAGGGAAAGGGTCAATTGTATAATGATAATTTAAAACTTCTAAATGAAAAGGAAAAAGGTTAAAACTTTTATTGTGATTGTGCAAATTTGTGAGCATTTGCGGGCATTAGTGGAATAAGCGTTAAAGAAATTGACAAAATTGTTTTTTTGCTACAAGTATAATAATATTATATATATGATGGTCTCAAGGTTTAAATGTTGATCAGATATTTGTATCACTCGATACCCAGTCTCAAAAATCTTTATTTTTATTTCATACATTTAAAACAAATAATAAAATAATCTGATGAGTACCATAAAGATTTATTGTAACATATCAGACAATGTTTATGCCTTAAGCTGTGGAGAGTCTTCCTAAAGGGAGATAATAAATCAATCAAGTCTCTATGAAGGAGTCAGAATTCTTCCTAAAGATTCTCCTGATAGACAGAGATGCATGTAGATAGACGAACTTACACTCTTAAAATACAAGATTAATCTTTGGTATGCTACCAGTGAATAAGTTAATTAAATAAATGTTGTTTGCAAACAGTTTTGATCCTTGTTTTGATCCTTGCAAACAGATTTGATCCTTACGAGATGTCCAACAACTCATCAGAATCCATAATAAGGCTTGGTGCGAAACTATTCTAACTCCTTCACTTTGTGAAGGAGTTAGAATAGTTTTGCACCAAGCCCTCTATATTATATCTATCATTCATTTTCATATAGAATGAGTAAACATTTTAAGTTCAACAAATAAAGGTATCAAACATTATAAACTGACAAAATAATTCAGGAGGTTAACCCTTTCCCTCAAATAAACGTGTTTTCACGCATTTGCAAACAGAGTAGACCCAGATCAGACGGCTCCTAGAGGAGCCGTCTGATCAGGGTCTGCTCTGTTTGCTCTTGGAATTTGATAGATCAGTTTCTTTAGTTTCTAAAATGGCTAAAAGAGGTTAAAAGATCACTCAGAGTCACCATCACCATGACAACCATTTTATGAGCTGATTTATAAACTCATAGCCATTATCATTTCTGACCATAAGACAGTATATGTTGTGAAACAGATAATAGTGTGTACTCAAATACTAAAATCGTTATTTCTCCACCAAACCCTATGTTGTGACCACTCTTTAGAATCGTCTCTTCGAGATGATTCTAAAGAGTGGTCACAACATAGGATTTGGTGGAGAAATACAGAAGTTATTCTTGAAAACAATAAGAAAATCCATTTTTTTGTGGCAGAAAACAAATTTTGCTGACAATGACTATTAAGTATGCAGGGTGTTCTTAATCAGCACTCTAAAGGTAGATAACTCTGTGTGAGTCTGTCTCATGAACAAACCAACAAGCATTTTTACATCCGAAAACTGTGCATTTTAATTGGCAATAAAGGCAAAACACAACATCTTAACACCAGCATTAAAAACAGACAGATTAGAATAAAACCCACTTAGACGGAATGTTATATGCAATTTATTATTTCTAAAGGATGTTTAGTCTTGCAAAAACCTTTTAAAATGCGAAAGCAGACAATTTAAATTTCATTTATGCCACCTTCTTTCCTGAGATGATATTTTGCACATGTAATAAAAAAATAACGAAATCTTGAACATACAAACAGATCTATCTTTGAATTCATTTACAATTTTTGTGTGTGTAAAATGCTCCTATGTTTATAGTTTTATAATTTACTACTGAAACAATTGCATTGTTTCAATGCATTTCAATACATTATGCACTAAGTAAAGTTCAAAATCATGAAAGTGTAAATAGTTACAATGAATACTTTATACCTTTGACACCTTTTGACACTTTTCCAGAGTATACCCAGATCAGACAGTTCCTGTAGGAGCCATCTGATCAGGGTTTGCACTCTTTGCTTATGGAATTATATAGATCTGACATTTATTGCCAAGGCCAAACATTTTCAGGCATTTGAAAACAAAGTAGACCCAGATCAGATGGCTCCTATAGTAGCTGTCTGATCAGGGTATGCTCTGTTTGCTGTTGGAATTTGATAGCTCCATTTCATTAGTTTCTTAAATGGCTACAATGTTCAACCTTCCATATTCCATTATAACCATTTTGTCCATGATTATTCAGTAGGTATTGAAATGTGGAAAAAACATAGAACAGGGAAAGGGTCAAGCTACGAAGGTGAAACAAAACAGGAAGTGGCAATATGTTTGGAACACCTCTGATATTACACAAGCAAATGGCTGATTGTGATCAGCATAGATCTGTTGTCTTGTTAACAGCTCAATAAACATGTCTCCCACTATTCATATGTAAATTCCTTTGCTCATGATGCTCATGAACCAAAAATATTTACAACTTCATAAAATGGTGACAGATGTGATTGGAAGAAACAGAACAATCCAATATTTGATTTTTACCCTTCGAGTGTGGGAAACAACTGCACTGGCATTTGCAAAAAGTGTAGACCCAGATCAAAGGGCTCCTAGAGGAGCCCTCTCTGATCAGGGTCTGCACTGTTTGTCATTCAAAATCCTCTTGCATACTGCATCCTTTAACCCTTTCCTCCATAAATACACCTTTCTAAACCTCTGTAAAACCATTGTGATAAATAGAGCATTTGCCTCTATAGGAACAAATGCTCTATTTATCACAATGGTTTCAAACTACAAAATTCTAAAGAAATTCCTTTCCTCCAGTTAATGCTCCTTTTTGGTAGATTTAGGTTGGATCTAAAATAGCCTATGAGGGAATGGGTTAATACTCAATGGACTCTATTGCTAAACAATGATGGACAATTCAGATAATGGTGCCTATTCAAATACTACAATATCTTTTCTCCATTAAACCCTATGTTTATTATCACCACTCATTAGAATCATATCATTTTTGGAGAGGATTCTAAAATGTGGTCACAACATAGTGTTTGGTTGAGAAATATAAAAAAGTTTTAATTAAGAATCTTATCTAGATAGATAGATTTATTTCAGTAAAAAAGTGTACATCACATGGCAATAACAACAAGGAGCTTTAACCCTTTCCTTTATGTAAGCGCATTTTGAGGCATCTGCAAACAGAGTAGACCCAGATCAGAAGGCTCCTATTGGAGCTGTCTGATCAGGGTCTGCTCTGTTTGCTTATGGTGTAATATAGATCTGATTTTACAGCTTCTTCCTGAGCCAAAATGTCATGTGTTCATAAGCCAATATAAAAAATAATCTTATTAACATTCATGACATCATTATTTCCTACATGAATATTCATCAGGGAAAAAGCCATGAAATGCTCACTAATACCAAGGATAACACGAAAAAGGAAAACAAACATTTTGCTTATTTCTATTGTGGTCCTTGATCATATAATATCTATAATTCCCCAGAGCATTCAAACGGTTACCATAACACTGTTGGAAGTATCGACAACCTATTTAGTATCTATTGTATTCCAGGAAAATACATGGTCACATATGAACTTCATTGCACAAAGATAGTACAAGCTGTTCACATCTGCACTCAGAAGGTAACATAAGATTTTGCCAAGGACGACCTTGAAATTTAATTTCTATAAATATTTGAAGTCTTACTCATAAAGTGCTTTTCCTATTTTAACCCATTTATTCCTACAATGGTTTCTAAACTACACAATTCTAAAATGTTCCTTTTCTCTAGTAAATGCTCCTTTTCGGTATTTTTATTCAAAGAGGTTGGGTTTAAAAATAGCCCATGGAGGAATGGGTTAAACATCAAAACTAATTTGAATGTCTGGTTTAGAGAGATTTATCAGTACTTGTAGTCACTCATTCAATCTATCTTTCACTCAGATTTCTATCAGTGCACTCAACTATTCAATCATCCATCAGTTGTGATACCCCTTTCCTCCATAAAAGTGTAAAAGTCACCTATAGAAACCATTGTGATAAATAGAGCATTTTCTCCTATAGGAGCAAATGCTCTATTTATCACAATGGTTTCAAACTACAAAATTCTAAAATTTTCCTTTTCTCTTGATAATGCTCCTTTTCGGTAGAATTTTATTCAAAGAGGTTTGGATCTAAAATAGCCTTTGAGGGAATGGGAGACTCTGGCTTCAGGTCCAATTGGGACTATGCTTGCTTACCTCGCATTTTTTGGTCCAAGTCCCGCATCGTTGTAGGAAGAACTGGCAGTGAGTGCACTGTCGGGAATGTCCCCGTTCTGCATGCCCAGTGAATCGCGGCATTGTGCTGAAAATAGACAGAAACAATATTGTTAGACAAAATAAATTCCTGCAGCAAGAATAAGTATGTTAACATTATACCAGAAGATGTCAACAATTTAGTCTACAATTCTATTTACAAAATGTAAAGTACAGTCACAAACTCTTTCCTTTATACAACCAATTTTTTCATGCCTTTGCTAACAGAGTAGACCCAGATCAGACAGTTCCTGTAGGAATCATCTGATCAGATTTTGCTTATGGAATTATATAGATCTGATCCTACAGTTTTCATCAAAGGAAAAAAATTCCCTTCAAAAACACTATGTTAACCCATTACCTCATAGGCTATTTTTAGATCCAACCTCTTTGAATAAATCTACCGAAAAGAAGCATTAACTAGAGAAAAGGAAATTTTTTAGAATTTTGTAGAAACCATTGTGATAAAGAGAGCATTTGCTCCTATAGGAGCAAATTAATGCTCTATTTATCACAATGGTTTCAATAGGTGACTTTTACAGAGGCGTAAAAAGGTGTATTTATGGAGGAAAGGGGTATCACAACAAGTGACTTTTGCAGAGGGGTCAAAAAGTGTCAATATGAGGGAATGGGTTAAAGAATATTCATGATGTGACCAGTATTTTTGAAAGGGTTATGCAATCAGCGTAAGAAAGCATCAAGTACTACAAAAGTAAAGCATAAACAGACAAAACAAGGTTCAAGAACTACATGTTTATTCACTCTAAAGTCAACAGCTTTCAAACACTGGCCAGAAATAGTAGACAAGCAATTAGTTTGAATATTTATACAACTCAGGCTTAAGAACTATTTGCATACGAAACAGTTATTCCCCTTGATAAAATGCCCTGATCTGCACCTGGTGCATGTCTGTCATTTAATTGCATAGCTTCCTCCAGTCAAGGTGCGTACAACATGCAACATGCACATCATATCATTAAATCATTTTCTTATCAGATGCATAGATTATAGCTCCAATTTCCCCAATTTACATATTTTCACGATGCCTAACCAATCACCCAAACTAATTCTTTCTCCAAATCTCTTTTATCAAGAAAAAAATCCAGAAAAAAGTACTTGTTTTCCATTCTCTTAAGTTTGGAAACAAGAAAACCTTTAAAAGTGAAAAGTGCTTCGAGACGATTCTAAAGAGTGGTCACAACATAGGGTTTAGTGGAAAAAGGACACTTTTAGTATTTGAGTATGCACCTTTATCTGTAGTTCTGTTGATAGCACTAAATTAGACTTGTATACATACAAGCAGACAGTGTACTACACCAGAGGTCCAGAAAAGATGTGTAAATTTAAACATTTTCAAGAAAAACTTCCTTATTTCTCCACCAAACCCTATGTTGTGACCACTCTTTAGAATCGTCTCAAAGAGACGATTCTAAAGAGTGGTCACAACATAGGGTTTGGTGGAGAAAGGACACTTTTAGTATTTGAATACGCACCTCTATCTGTAACTCTATATTAATAGCACTAAATTAGACTTGTATACAAGCAGATAATACACACCCAGAGCAAACTGCTCCATAAGGAGCAAAAACAATTAATACTATATTTATCACAATGGTTTCAAAACTACACAATTCTAAAAGTTTCCTTTTCTCTAGTAAAGGCTCCTTTTTGGTAGATTTATTCAAAGAGGTTTGGTCTAAAAATAGCTTATGAAGTAATGGGTAACTTAATATTCATGATGTCATTATTTCTTACATGAAACTTCATGGAGCTAAGGTATATAATCATATACATCTTGATGACAGTGCTCTCATCGTAAATTTGCTACAACAATCAGTTCAAATTGATGGTTTGTCCTGCTCTTAATTCTACGAAACACGAGAAGTTAGATTGAATGTCCGTATCCAATACTTAACACTTTCAACACTGAATTTTCAAATGGACTATTCCAAACTTTAAACAGGTCAAGCTTACTGTGAATATTCAGGAATAATGTTTAAAGAAAGTGTAACATGACAAATAGTGCAGATCCTGATGAGAGGGATCCTCTAGGAGCCCTCTCATCTGGGTCTACAATGTTTGCAAAAGACATTTGTGACTCGTTCCTGAGGCTGGAGGAGTTGATCTTCAGCATACTATTGGGAGACTTTGTGGTCATCTAAACCATTTGAATGCTAAATACTCATGGTGGAATGGCCAGTGAATATTTAACCCTTTACTCCATGAATATTCATATAAGAAATGATGACGACATCATGGACAGTAATAAGTTAATTTTTTATAATGACAAAATTAATAAACACAGGAACTTTTGGCCATAGCAGTAACTGTACAACATAAGTAAACTGCTGCAAGATCCATCTGATCTGTGTCTACTCTGTTTGAAGTAAAGGGTTAATGTATCATAGAGTCAGATCCATACAACAGGCTTAAATTTGCTCATCGCCAAAATGTTTTATGTTGACAATTAGTCTAATTAATATTCATGATGTCATTATTTCTTACATGAATATTCATGCAATAAAGGGTTATAATACATGGTATCAGTATCCTACCATTGTAATCACATTTGAGAAGTAACGACAAGTATAAATTAATTAGTATGAGATTTTTCTATAACTATGCAAGGCATTGTCGTACACTACCCCCAATATCCTAAATATCTGGATGTCTTAATCTCCCCTGTAAAGTTATATAAGTCAATGAAAAATCATTTTTGAAAACTTTAAATTAAACTGACACAGTAGCAACCAGTGTAGACCCTTATCAAACTGCTCCTCCAGGAGCAGTTTGATCTGGGTCTGCACTATTTGCCTAAGTTTGTCTGGCCAAATACTTGGGGAAATTAGGGTACCATACAACAAGAACTTGAATAAGAAAACTTGTGCCGGTTAAGGGCGAAATTCCAGCACTTGACAAATGTGACGTGGCATTTCTTCAAGTTGACAAAGATGTAATTACTGTGTCCAAACGTTAGATCTAAGTAAGTTATGCTGCGGCAGGGTCTCTCGAAGCTTTGATGGGTGTCATTGAAATTCTAACAATGTGACACTGAGTCAGGCTCGTGCTGCTGCTTAGCTGTGTTATGTATTCCAGTCAGGCCTGTTACCTTCGGAACGAGTGAGATGCAACAGTTTGCTTGCCGTATAAAATTCATTAAGTTTTACCTCGCTAATAGCAGTCTTCTGTTAATCATTGTTATCTGATTCAGTAGAGAGGTTTTATTTCCATATTAAGTCTGAAATCACAACCATAAACGTACCATAGTCAAACAGTTCGTATCTTGACAAAAAGCTGAGTAACTCGGCATTTGATCCTGGTCCAAACTGTTTGCGCAGGTTATTAATAGATGTCCCATAACATGCTAATAGCTAACTTTCCTGTTGTCATAATGACATATTGGCACTTCAGCTATTGTCATTTGCATTTGGTGGAAAGAATATTTTTAGTCCCTATTGTTTACCCGTTAATAAAGGTGTCGTGACAAATGCTAACTTGCACGGGATACCGTGAGCATCGCCAGTAACGCTATTCCTGAGTCATAACTCTCACAGGGGAATCATGCACTTTTTCCCCAACAAAACATATCAATTTCATTAAAAAGTTACAGTACGAGATAACTAAATACTGCTGCAAATGTTCAAAGTTTCAATTAAAATAATGTGATGTAATCTATGAAAGAAATTTGAAAAAAAAATGTTTACATGATTTAAGCACTTTATCACTTTATTCGATAAATACTCCTTTCTATGCCTTTGCAAACAGAGTAGACCCAGATAAGATGGTTCCTGTAGGGGCCATCTGATCAGGGTCTGCTCTGTTTGCTTATGAATAATAAAGATATGATTCTACAGTTTCTGCCTTGGTCAAAAATTCATGTCAGTCATTCTTTCTTACAAGGAAATTTCTTAGAGACCCTGTTGTTTACTCACTCAATGTTTGTTTCACAAAGGTTCTTAACCCTTTCCTTCATATAAATGCCTTTTCATACCTTTGCATCAGAACATTTTGGCTCAGGCAGAAACTGTGGAAAAATATCTGTATTATACCATAAGCAAACAGAGCAGACCCTGATCAGATGGCTCCTACATGGGGTGTCTGATCTGGGTCTATTATGTCTACAAAGGAGTAGAAAGGCATATTTAATTAAATGGAGCAAATGATTAACTACATGTATATCCGAGGACTGATTCTTATGCTACAGAATGGGTACCACCAGCATTGCTCTACAGCTAGACAGAAATGTCTCATTTGTTTTCATTAATATTTAATACGTCAAAGCAAACTCATTTCCTTGTCAAATGTGAAGCTGTATTCATTTTGACAGAGGCACGAAGAACCCAATAGCTGTCAAATGAAACTAAATGAGGCACATGCACTTTGCAAATTAGTACAACTGACCATAGATGGACAATAATGATTCTGTAATTATATCTCAGATCGGAGACCGCTGGACAATAAAACCTGTCAACCATACAGTCACAACATGCAGGCATACGGGTGGGAGACACGTGGCCTCCATCAATCAGGGTGGGCACTTCTCACAAGTGGACAGTGGTCAGTTTAATTTGAGAGGTGGTCATTTTTTGTCCACAACTCTTTACTACGTGTCCGTATTACTATTCCACATCTGTCGCTGTTTTTTTCCACTCAATTTCTCCACTTAAAAGCACAGTTGAAGCCTTAATTCTTAATCTGCTGAATACTTAAAACCGGTTCCTACCCATCTGAATATTCATTAAAGATAAATATTGAATCAAAATTTATCACTCAAGAAAATAATTCTTTATGACAAACAGCGCAGACCCTGATCAAAGGGCTCCATCAGGAGCCCTTTGATCTGGGTCTGCACTGTTTGCAAATGTCATATATACTCGGTATAATACTAAGCTCATAAGTGTCCTAGGCTAGTATAACTATAATGACTGGACAGAACAAGTGATTATCATGAACCTTAAAACCATTAACCCTTTACTTCATGAATATTCATGACATCATGAATATTAATCAGTTGAATTGTTACAATGATAGTTTTGGATCCTTGGCCCTCTGATCGGGATCTACTCTGTTTGCTGATGTATTAATAGACATTTTTATTGAGTAAAGGGTAAACATTACCATTGCAAGACTTTCTTGAATATCATGAAAAGCTTGTGATACATTTTGGCTTAGCTTAAAATTCCATTGTTGTTTTATTTGCTCCTGTAATATGAGCTATTTGATCAAGTTCTATACTATTTACTACTATGTGAGTCTTGGTTTATTCAGCTTTACAAACCTGAATAGTTAATTTTATTGGGTGTCTGAATAATTTCAAAAATTAGGGTATCCAGCCCTTCAATCCAGTGCAGCTACACCCAGAGAAACAGATAAAATGTGCATACCCAAGTACTAAAACAATCATCTCTCCACCAAAACCTCTTCGAGACGATTCTAAAGAGTGGTTACAACAAAAGGTTTGGTAGAAAAATAAGGAAGCTATTCTTGAAAATGTTTTAATTTACACATCCTATCTGGACCTGTGTAGACCACCGGAAATGTTTCATTAAAATGTTACTGGTGTTATAAAATGGGAAATTAACTTTCCCAAATAAATCTCTTCTTTTCATAAATACTTTATTTGTCCTAAATTTCACGGTTCTGCATTTCAAAACTGCCATTGATGGCAGATTGAGCATTTACCATCCTTTCATGTAGCTGATACCCATCTTGGATTTTTGATGAGTGGACAATTAATACATGTTAACTTCCATTGTACACTATATAAAATCCTCCTGATTAATTAAAAGCAAATATTAAAGCTATAACCTTCTTCATTCGGAGCTCAATAAAATCTTTTTCTGACCTTTGATACCCTCCGAACAATCCACTCTAGCACACAAGCCCTACAATTAAATATAAGGTGTTTCTACACTTGAGTTTCATTTCCTTTTTCACAGGTCAGTTGATACTTTCAGACAAATGAAGTTTAAGCAAACTAGCAAATTAATTATCTCCCTTGTTTGGAACAGATGGATACTAGAATTTTGAATGGATTGGATTGGCAAAACTTTGTGTTGTTTTCCTGTTTAACCCATTCCTGCATATTGATGCCTTTTGATGCTTGTGTAAAAGTCACTTTGTGAAACCATTGTGATAAATAGAGCATTCCTCAGGAGCAAATGCTCTATTTATCACAATGGTTTAAAAACTACAAAATTCTGAAGAAAAAAAATCCTTTTCCCTAGCAAATGCTCCTTTTTGGTAGATTTAATCAAAGAGGTTGGATCTAAATATAGCCTAAGCCGGAATGAGTTAACCCTTTCCTTCATATAAACGCCTTTTCATGCATTTGCAAACAGACTAGACTGATTAGATGGCTTCTATAGGGGCAGATCCTGATCAGACAGATCCTACAGGATCCATCTGATCTGAGTCTACTCTGTTTGTAATATTATCCCTTTCCTGTTTACACATTCAAGGAAGAAATAGACATGTCATGAATATTTATTAGCTGAATTTTGACAATGGCATATGTATGTACTTTTGGCCATTTCAGAAACTGTGGAATCATGTCTATATTATATCATAAGCAAACACAATAGACCCTGATCAGACAGCTCCTGCAGGAGCCATCTGATCGAGTCTTTTCTCTTTGCAAAAGCTCCTGTATGTGCAATCTTATCAGAGTCTGCTCTGTTTGCTTATAAAATTATAATAAATCTGACTCTAAATGTACAGTTTCTACCAATACCAATGTACATAATTTATGCAAGCAAATAATATTCATAGTGTCATTATTTCTTACATGGATATAACCCTTTCCCTGTTCTATGTTTATTCAAAATTCCAATAGGAGGAACATTGTAGCCATTTTAGAAACTAAAGAAACAGTACTATCAAATTCCACCAGCAAAACAGAGTAGACCCTGATCAGACGGCTCCTATAGGAGCCTTCTAACCAGGGTCTACTCTGTTTGCAAATGCATGAACACACATTTATATGGAGGAAAGGATTATATAACTTTGCATGTACACTACTATTACATCGACAGAAAAAAGTTATGCTCGTATAAATTGATAGTAACGTAAAAAAAATCTAGAATAATCTTACAAGATTTATATCAAAAATATTGGCAAGATTACATGAAGAGCTGAAAGTTTCTCATAAGAAATACACTAAAGTAACATTTACACAGATGTGAGGTGGTCATTATGATAGAAAACTGTGCCAGGGCCAAATTACCTCTAAATTATTAATAAATATCATTTTTCATAACACAAAAAAATTGTCTGGGTCCAGCACAGAACAATTATTATGTTCCCATGGAGAAAATTACGCTGTAGTGCCAGGGAAAAAAATAATACAAGTAGCCACGGAAACCATTTTTTATAGAAATGAAAGAGAACCTAATTTAGAGAAAATACACAAAGGGGCTATTTAGATATACCAGAATAGAACGTGATCCCCTATTATTCATGGGAAAGCTCTGCAGAGTTGTAGCATTTTAATCAGAATCTTTTTTCCAGTTGTTTCAGTGGGATTTGTAGGCTAAACACAGAAATCAACTGTTTTTCTTCACAAACCTACTGGTAACACCAAGATTTAGTGTTCTTAGTACTTTCAATACTAAATTGTCAAATGGACTATTCCTAAACTCGAAGAACAATGAATGTTCAGAGATTTTTTAAAAAAAATGAAACATGGCAAACAGTGTAGACCCAGATGAGAGAGCTCCTTCAGGAGCCCTCTCATCTGGGTCTACATTGTTTGCATAGGACCTTAATGTCTCATTTCCAAAACTTATATAGAGGATGAAAACTTTCTCTCATAGAGATGCTTTTTCATCTCTTTGCAAACACAGCAGACCCAGATCAGACTTGGGTCTACTCTGTTTGAGAAGGTGAAAAGATACATATTAATGAAATAAAGGGTTAACCCTTTCCTCCATGAATATTGAGTTAGGAAATAATCATACGCCATGAATATCAATTAGATTCATTGCTGTACTAGTGTATGGACACATGACGTTTTGGCTTAAATGGCAGAAACTGTTACTAATCATATATATTACAGTATAACCTCTCTAAACCGGACGTTTCATTTGTTATAAATATCAGTCTTGAAGACAGGTGGCAGCTTAATGCAGGGTGAAAGTCACGCAGAAAGCTCCTCTAGGAGCTTTCTGCATGACTTTCACCCTGCATTAAGCAGCCACCTGCCTAAAAGTATCTAAATTCTACTCTACTAGAATTCCGGTTTAGAGAGGTTTTACTGTATATTAAATCAAAAGCAAACAGAGCAGACCCTAATCAATCAGCTCCTATAGGAGTCATCTGATCTGGGTCTACTCTGTTTGTGAAAGCATAGAAAGGCATATCAATATTATGGAGTAAAAGAATTAAACACACATAATTATTTTGGGTGATCACTGCAGACAGGGTCTATAGTACATGAAGTTCAAATGCACTCTTATTATTTGTCTTCTATAAAATTGTATTGCCTGTGACATTTTGTGTCTGGCGTATAACTCCAAGTTATTTTTTTCTTCTTCTTCTATTGCTCTTCAAACAATACAGACAAATGCCAAACAGTTTGGACACTGATGAGACAGAATTACTCAACATTTAATCTGGATGCAAACTCTTTGCATACCCTTATTGTGATACAGTATTTGAAGATTTTTTTGTTTTGCTTAACCCTTTCCTCCATAAATATGCATCTGTAATAACCACTTCTTGAAACCATTGTGATAAATAGAGCATCTGCTCCTATAGGAGCAAATACTCTATTTATCACAATGGTTCCAACTACAAAATTCTAAAATTTTACTTTTCTCTAGTAAATGCTCCTTTTGGGTAGATTCATTCTAAGAGGTTGGGTCTAAAAATAGCCTATGGAGGAATGGTTAACCCATTCCCTCTTAATGATGCCCTTAGACACTCTGTAAAGGTAAAATTGTTAAACAATTGTGATAAACAAAGCATTTGATCCATCTAAGGAGCAAATCGAGGGCTTGGTGCAAAAATATTGTAACTCATTCACAAAGTGAAGGAGTTAGAATAGTTTTGCACCAAGCCCTCGAAATGCTCTATTTACAACAATGGTTTCTAGAAATTACTTTTACAGAGACGTAGAAAGGCGTATTTATGGAGGAAAGGGTTAAAAAGATAAAATGTCCCGCAGTGTCTTCAGCATTAAAAATCGATGCTTCAAAATGGCTGAATCCTATTAGAGTTTGTCGTATGACATTTTAAAAGCTATCTAACGGATGAACACTTAAGTTTGCACAGCATACCTTCATCAGCTATGATAACTAATGTCTGCTTTGCTGTTTAAAGCACACAATATAATTTGTCTGTATAAATCTATAGTTTAAATGTGACAATTTTTAGATCTTAAATAGACATCAACTCTCATCTAGGATAAACTATTTATTAATGTTGTTAAATCCACTGTGGTTACAGAATTCTAACGGTAACAAAAAGTAATCATTCATATTTAGCCATAAACTAGGAAAAAGACTGAAATTTAGCTTGACTGCTGAGAAACTTTTCACCCACTCAAAACCTGACCTGCTTAATATTTCTACCCTTTACCATATAAGGTGCCCTCTTCATGCCTTTGCAAACAGAGTAGACCCTGATCAGAGGGCTATTTTTAGACCCAACCTATTTGAATGAATCTACAGAAAAGGAGCATTTACTAGAGAAAAGTAAAATGTTATAATTGTGTAGTATAGAAACCATTGTGATAAATAGAGCATTTGCTCCTATAGGAGCAAATGCTCTATTTATCACAATGGTTTCAAGAAGTGACTTCTACAGAGGGGTAGAAATGCATATTTATGGAGGAAAGGGTTATGCAATGATATATATTCTTGCATGATCAAAATTTTCTTGTTTATGCAGATGCCAGTCAGTTTCAAGTTTAGCAAAATAAGTAACATTTTATCTCTTTACTTTGTTTTTTCCATTTACAAAGAAACCTAACATTATAATTATTATCAAGGTCTATGCCCTGAAGTAAACTTGGGACCAACAGCTGGTGCCAACAGCCAAGGAATTTGATCCTTTGAGCTCCTTGGACCCTGGGGATTAAACATCCAAGACCCTTACTTCTTGAATTTCTTCATTAGGGGCCAGGGTTGTGAATGTTTTGTAATCAAATGAGACATGTAATCAACAAGGAGAAGATCAAACACGAAAGAAGGGAGGAGTGTAATGGAATCATCAGGGGCTCTCTGGAGAAGAGGTTGGAATTTGAATATTTCTTTTCATCACAAGGATCAGTTAGCTACAATATTAACAACTAAGTATATAGGATTGTAGGCAAACTTTGGTATATGTGCGGAGTCCTGATTAAAAAACTCTTTACACCATGAATATTCATTTTAAAGCAATGAGGGTATGTATTGAAAAACTCCTTCTTCGTCTTCAAAAGCTAAGACAACTATATCATGTGATCTAATGCTCTAAAATTTCAATTTTTGTAGTAATTCAACCCTTTTCATGCTAAGCATGTCTTGAATGGCATTTTCAAACAGCTTGGATCCAGATGAGATAACTTGGCATCTCATCAGAATCCAAGCTGTTTGACACTCGGGCAATAGTTTCTCAAAGGCCTGAATTAACAGAAAATGAGTGAAAATTTCAACCAATCAGAGATGGAGCAGACACTATATTTTTAAGCATGAGAAGGGTATACCCTCCTTGAACTCTTGTATCATAAATTCATGAGTGTGATATTAGAGATTTTATTTTTTCTGTCACACGTGGAAGCTGATGCTTAATAATGGCAGCATAAATAAGCCACGCTGCCGTGTTTTACAGTGAATATCAATTTCACAACCTAACACCCGCAGGAAACATAAAAGAAAATCTCACCATATTTCAGTTCGTAATTTACTCTAAACTGTCCCACAATGATTGCAGACAAAAATTTAGATGGCCTTAACAGCAACATGAAATGCCTCAAACCTACCAAAGATTAAAAAACACCAAATTCTCAAAATACCAAACTCAGCTTTTGACAGGATGTAAATTTCATCTGTTCATGCATCTGGGATAATAAAGACATCACAGGACTGCATTACTGTTCATACGATATTGCCACAGAAAGATAGGGACATATTGAATAACTCTTTGCACGCAACATGTATTGGCAAACTTGCAATAACATTTGCAAATATTTTGGATAAACCTTTTACTCCATGAATATGCAAAGAAATAATGTATGAATATTAATTAGCTTAACCCTTTCCTTCATGTAAACACCGATTAACCCTTTCCCTGCTCTATATTTATTCCAAATTTCAATACCTACTGAACATTCATGGACAAAATAGTTATAATGAAATACGGTAGGTGAAATATTGTAGTCATTTTAGAAATTAAAGACACAAATTTTTCAAGTTCCACCAGCAAACAGAGCTGACCCTGATCAGACGGCTCCTACAGGATCCTTCTCATCTGGGTCTACTCTGTTTGCAAACATGTGAAATCACATTTATATGAAGGAAAGGGTTCAACTGTTTTGAACTGGTTAACCCATTCCCTCTTATTGACACCTTTAAATTTGACGTCTCTGTAAAGTCACCTTTGAAGCCATTGTGATAAATAGAGCATTTGCTCCATTGGAGCAAATGCTCTATTTATCACAATGGTTTCAAAACTACATACTTCAAAAGTTTTCCTTTTCTTTAGTAAATGCTCCTTTTCGGTAGACTTATTCAAAGAGGTTGGATCTTAAAATAGCCTATGAGGGAAAAGGTTAAGAACAAAGTGTTAACCCCAACTTGATGTAATTTTTCCCTCCTACTTTAGATTAGTGGTGATACCACTGCAATATGCATTTTGTATGCAGTTTCTATGGAAATACTACAGTTTTCTTTTGTTACATTACATCTAAATGGAAATGGGATAGCATTAAATGTAAGAAATAATACCAAGTATATTCAACCCATTATAACAATGCAAGACTTTCACATATACAGAAAGCCGAAACTTGAGAATTATGGAATAAAATTATAGAAAATTGTGCATTTTGCACTTTTACAAAATGCGTATTTCACTGGAAAGTTTTGATATCTTTCAAAAAGACTTTTACTATTCACAAACAGCTGTACAATTACCATACATTTTGATGCAAAATTATTTAACCCATTCCCACATATTGACGCCTTTTGACGCTTCTGTAAAAGTCACTCTATGAAACCATTGTGATAAATAGAGCATTTGCTCCACAGGAGCAAATGCTCTATTTATCATAATGGTTTCAAAACTACGCAATTCTCAAAATTTCCTTTTCTCTAGTTAATGTTCCTATTTGGTAGATTTATTCAGAGGTAGGATCTAAAAATAGCCTATGAGGTAATGGGTTAAAGTTATATGCAGCTTAACAAACTGGTGGAAAGAGGAGATCTGGGTACCTGCAATATCCAGAATACTTAGGGTAATTAGGGTACCAGAGATTGATAGTAGAAATACTTAGGATAATTTGGGTACCAGCAGTATCCAGAAGCCTTAATCCAAAGTGTGAAAAAGAACTTGGGGCAGATGATTGATGCCTCTTTGTTACTGATTGGTCCCTTGTTTGTATCCTCTCAAAGACCCCTTATTTTTCCCCTTTTTTAACTACAAACTTTTTATACCAATTAATTTTTTAAAAAAATTTTTATTATGATTGCAATTACTGGTCAAATGTCAAACAGTCGAAGTAATAATGAGATGTCAAGCCAACTTGTATCTGATCTGGAATTGAAGTATTTGTATATGAAAATCTTTTTATATTTCAGGGAAAGGGAAAGATGCATTGGACCCAATGGACCAGGACCAGGAACCAAACTGTAGGGAGGCAGGGAGGCGGACAGGGATATTACTGATCTGAAATTATGATGAATTTGAATCATAAATCAAGGACAGACAAGCAACCCTGCTTTTTCCTTACAGTGATAAGAGGCAACTGTGTCTAGCAGACAATGTGGCTGCATGATAGAGGCAACCGTGTCTGACAAACAATATGGAAGCAACTGTGTCTGACACGCAATATAGAGGCAACTGTGTCTGACACGCAATAAAGAGGCATGATAGAGGCAACTGTGTTGTCTGACACACAATATGGAGGCATGATAGAGGCAACTGTGTCTAAGGCACACCATTAATGCATGAAAGAGGCAAATGTGACTGATGTACAACAGTGAAAAAGGGAACTATGTCTGATGACACAACATTAACCCATTACCTCATAGGCTATTTTTAGATTCAACCTCTTTGAATAAATCTACCGAAAAGAAGCATGAACTAGAAAAAAGGAAATTTTTAGATTTTTGTAGTTTTTAAACCATTGTAATGAATAGAGCATTCGCTCCTATGGAGCAAATGCTCTATTTATCACAATGGTTTCAAGAAGTGACTATAACAGAGGCGTAGAAAGGCGTATTTATGGAGGAAAGGGTTAAGGCATAATAGAAGTAGGAGCCATCAGTTCAGGGTCTGCTCTGTTTACTGATGATCTAATATAGATCTGAATCTGCAGGTTCTGCCATGGAAAAAACATCCCATGGGAAAAAACATCCCATAACATCATATAACATTATAAAAATTCCGCTAATTAATTTTCATGACGTCATTATTTGGTAAGGGCTGAACAACCAATTCAGGAGGAAATAACTGCTGACCACACATTTGATCCATTGTTCCATATGCTCTATTCTCATCAAATACCCGGAACAGAACCTCTGAGACCAGCTACTCCACTATATAATCTAAACTATTACTGGTTTTTGCTACAATAAAACACCTTAGAACCCAAAAGTAATACAATATGCTATGCTTCCTCTTTATGGTCATATTAATGCAAAATTCAGTACTAATCTGATGTATGATTGGGATCTTAAACTTCTTTCATCAGTAATCAAAGGACTGTCACATTAATGGGAAATTTTACGCATCCAGTGAATTGCACCTTGGACATTCTACCTAATTGTCAAACATCGTCCAGTCGCATGACCAAACAAACATGTCCGCTAATTGTCAATAAATAATCCAACAATGAATTAATATTGATCAGAATCTTCCTATAACAACCATGACCATGTCATTACTTCAAAATTTAAAACCGTGTGTGGAAACACAATCATCATTTCCGGGTACACGAGGCCATAACATGGGTACACAAAGACCGAAGGTCAACTGCGTTCCTTGTCACATCCTGAACGAATAAAATCCTAATATTGGATTAAGCTGATAATTATCTGTTAGAACTGGAATTTTTAACCCATTCCCTCATAGGCTATTTTTAGACCCAACCTCTTTGAATGAATCTACCCAAAAGGAGCATTTATTAGAGAAAAGTAACATTTTAGAATTTTGTAGTTTGAAACCATTGAGGTAAAAAGAACATTTCCTCCTATAGGAGCAAAATTTTAATGCTCTACTTATCACAGTGGTTTCAAAAAGTGGTTATTACAGAGGCGTAGAAAGGCATATTTGTGGAGGAAAGGGTTAACACTTTACCTGATATAGCAGTGTACACCTGTACGAGCTATTAGATAAGGGTCCCGCTCTTTTTTTGCTGATAGAATAACATAGATTCTATAGTTTCTGCTTGATCTTATGGTTTTAGCCTAGGTCAAAATTTCACTTGTTAACCCATTCCCTCATATTGACGACTTTTGACGACCCTGTAAAAGTCACTTTGTGAAACTATTGTGATAAATAGAGCATTTGCTCCTATAGGAGCAAATGCTCTATTTATCACAATGGTTTCAAATTACAAACTTCTAAAATTTTCCTTTTCTCAAGTTAATGTTCCTTTTCGGTAGATTTACTCAAAGAGGTTGTATCTAAAAATAGCCTATGAGGTAATGGGTTAATGAGGCCATTACAAAATTCATGCATTATTATTTTAACATTAACATATCTCTGTAGAAGTCATCTGATCGGGGTCTGCTCTGTTTGCATATGACATGAAACAGATCTGATTCTACAGTTCTTATCAAAGCAAAACATTCCCTTTAAATTTTACATTAATAAAACTTCAGCTTATAAATATTCATGATGTCGTTATTTCTTACACAGAAGAAATTATGATACCCTGAATATTATGGCATTATAAACACATAATGTTTTGGTATTGGCAGAGACTGTAGAAACAGATGTAGGATTTCATAAGCAAACAGAGCAGATCCTGATCAAATGGGTCCCACAAGAGCCATCTGAACTAGGTCTACTCTGTTTGCAAAGGCATGAAAAATGTGTTTGTATGAGAAAAAGTGTTAACTCTTAGAGCTAATGGAAGCAATTCATAAGTTAAGGAATTAATTGATTTTGTGAGTCACTGGTGAGACATTGGACGCACATGAGTCTGCATGAAGACCATAGATTGTCTGCTAATGACAGGAATATCAAATAATCACTGCTGATATTGAGAAGTCAGCTGGATGGAAAAATATTAATGGCTGATACTGTATCTAGTAATAGCCTCCATATTTGAATATAGCCTGTTTTGAGGGGGAAATAATTAAAAAAAGCCTGCAGTTTGTTTTTGGGGAAAAGTCATATACAGCAAAAGATAGGCCAAAAACCTTTTAGCATTGTAGTAACTTTAGTTTGCAGTACAATAATTTTTGTGCCAATTCTCATTTCTATTCACAATCAGTGTTTAACAATTTCTTAGCCGAGCTGGGTCTACTCTTTTTTAAAATGTTCTGCATCTCTATTAAGTTAAAGGTTTTGTTTGCAAATGCATAAAAATGCATCTCTAACAGGTACAACGTTCTGTTTGCAAATGCATAAAAATGCATCTTTAGCAGGTAAAAGGCTATCTCCCACTGAATCAGTTAAAAATCCTTAACCCTCTGAATGCCAGACATGCATGCACTTTCATTTGCAAACAGTGTAGACCCAGATAAGATAACTCCTAGAAGACCCCCCAATCAGGGTGTGTGCTGTAAACCATTCCAAATCCTCTAGCAAGTTTAACCCATTACCTCATAGGCTATTTTTAGATCCTTTGAATACATGTACCAAAAAGGAGCATTAACTAGAGAAAAGGAAACTTTTAGAATTTTTTAGTTTGAAACCATTGTGATAAATAGAGCATTTGCTCCTAAAGGAGCAAATGCTCTATTTATCACAATGGTTTCATAAAGTGCCTTTTACAGAGGTGTAGAAAGGCGTATTTATGGAGGAATGGGTTAAGTCTCTATAAACACTGACACAAGCTATTCCATCTTGAAAATTCAGCATTAAAAGGGTTAATCTTGTCAATTTCAAATTCTTAGACAGCGATTTCTGCATACAATTAAATAACATAAATTGAAAGCAAAGACATATTAATGACTTCAAAAACGTAGAGGGTGAGCCAGGATGAGCGACATGGCAGTCTCATTACCCAGGTGTTAAATTGATATCTATGAAATGAGTTTTGTAATCTCTTTCTCATCAAAAATGACAACAAAAATGTTCAAATCCCCAGTAGTCAGATCTACCCCCATGACATAATCAGCCTCGAATTTCACCTCAGATGATGCAAAAATAAACCCAGCTTTGCAATAGCAAAAACCTTGTTTTCATAATCCTTATGCTTTTAAAAAGTTGCCACTCAAAAGATTACATAAGATAGACCTTGATTACACCTGATTTTGACCCTTAATGTACATCGCAAAAAACAGGTTTTATAACAATTTTCACCTGCTTCAATTTTCAAAGTTTTTTTTCTAATTTCTCTTTATAAAGTGGGTTAGAATGTTTAACAATTTGGATCAAAATTCCATGCCAAGCTACATAGTGCCTGATCTGGATCCAAACTGTTAGCAAAATTTAATAGTACATCATGAATTCTCTCATAGCTTCCTAAGCTTTTACATTGCATGAAGCAATCTTGAAAACTGACAAAACGGAATTATTTTAAGATTTCTGAGATTAGGCTATTTCATAAATCATGATTATATTAATGAAACTGAAGGTGAACTCCTGCCATCTGTTAACATTTTGAATGCTGAATGTTCAATGTGGAATGGTCCATCATAGCATAATGATACAGTCCATTCTGAACGGGAGGATGTTTGTAAATGCCAGTACACTCCTTTCCCAGATTCAAAGGGCTTAACCCTTTCCTTCATATACACATGTTTTCATGCATTTGCAAACAGAGTAGACCCAGATCAGATGGCTCCTATAGGAGCATGTCTGATCAGGGTCTGCTCTGTTTGCTAGTGAAATTGGAAAGATTTGTTTCTTTACTTTCTAAAATGGCTACAATGTTCCACCTTTCATATTCCATTGTAACTATTACAAACAAAGATGAATATGCATCATAAATGGTAAACCATTTCCTCCATGAATATTCATGTAAGAAATAATGATGTCATGAATATTAATTAGATTAATTTGTTATAATAGTATCATATGGACATAGGACTTTTTGGCCTTGGCAGAAACTGAAGAATCATATATCTATATCATATTATAAGCAAACAGAGCAAATAGGAGCTATCTGATCTGGATCTACTCTGTTACTTGGTAAAGGGGTAGAAAAGCGTATTTATAGAGTAAATGGTTATCCCATTCTTATTAGCCCATCAATGGGTCAGTGCACCCTAGCTACACACTTCAATTAATTACCAAATTACATTTCGGTCAGAACCATTTTGCTGTAGCTGTACTGATGAATTCACATCATATAGTGCATTTATGTTACCATGGAATTGGTTACCTAAGCAACAGGTGTAAGATTTAATTGGCTAGCTGCATGACCCAGGGTCAAGGAGGACGCAAATGTAACCTGTACCTATCCATTTGCACTTCCCAATTAAGCTTCGACATGCTGTATACTCCAATTACCCTGCATACCGTATTCTCCCTAATAAATGCATCCACTCTAATAAACACACCTTAACTTAGGAGGGGGGGGGGGGGGAAACAATGAATAAAACAACTAAAGTTCTATATAATAATCATTAAATAAAAGAATGTAGGTTTTTTAAAATACAGAAGCTTAATGCAGACTGAATTTCATGCAGATATCTTCCATACAGAGTGTGGTGGAGAAATTTGGGTATGCACCTTTATGTGTAGCTCTGAAATTCCTTTTCATGCCTTTGCAAACAGAGTAGATCCAGATCAGATGGATCCTGTAGGAGCTGTCTAATCTATGATTTCTTTGTTTGCTTATGAAATTATAACAGATTTGACGCTACAATTTCTACCAAAACAAAATAAATCCTCGTGGTACTGTGTTCATTATGCCACAATAAACATTTAGCTAATAAATATTCATGATGACATTATTTCTGATATGAATATTCAATAGAGAAAGGGTCAACCCTTTACCTAATGAATGTTTCTGTAAGAGACAATTTTATGACATCATGAATATTTGTTAGCTGAAGTTTTATAATGGTACATGAACCTAGGATGTTTTACCCTTGCCCTTTCCTCCATAAATACGCCTTTCTACGCCTCTGGAAAAGTCACTTTATGAAACCATTGTGGTAAATAGAGCATTAATTTTGCTCCTATAGGAGCAAATGCTTTATTTATCACAATGGTTTCAAAGCTACGCAATTCTAAACTTTTCCTTTTCTCGAGTAAATGCTCCTTTTCTGTAGATTGGTTCAAAGAGGTTGGGTCTAAAAATAGCCTATGGCGGAAATGGCTAACAGAACTGTAGAATTCCATAAGCAAACAGAGCAGACCCTGATCAGATGGCTCCAACAGGATCCATCTGATCAGGGTCTGCTCTGTCTGCAAAGGCGTAAAAAGGCACTGATATCAGATATAGGGATAATGAAGAAACAGAGATAGAGGAACAAGAAACACAACAATAGACATTATACATGATGTAACCCACCCAAACCCGAAACTATGCCAGGTATTTAAAATCTCCCCGAACAAAAATTGGAGAAGAGTCATCCATATTTCAACAGGTTCACGCTGGCCAACAGTAAATTCCAAAAACAATAGGGGCTTTCAAGATTCGTTACCGTTATGTCTGTTTTTTCCAGTCTTTGTTTTGTCTATTATTTTGGGAATCAAAAAACACAACCATGAAGGCTTTTTTTTCTCACTCTTGAGAAGTACAAGAATTTAAATCATGCTTCTGTCAACAAGGAAAATTGGAATTTGTCAAACTCTCTGAAATGTGCTTTTGAGTATAACAAACATGACCATCCCAGGATAGTCCTAGAATTAAAGCATATTTTCAATAACATCATAAAACTTGGTATTATTATTATTATTATGAAGATTGTCAATTTGATTTTATATTGAAAAATACAACTGTGATACAGATATACTCTAGCAGCTGTCTGATCAAGGTCTGGGTCCATGCTTATAGCATAAAGCTTTTAGTTGAGTCTGAGCTCGTTCTGAAGCTTTTGATTGGTCAGATTTGAGTTCTGAAGCTTTTGATTGGTCAGATTTGAGCCACAGGCTCAAATCTGACCAATCAAAAGCTTGAGAACGAAATCAGACTCAACTAAAAGCTTTATAAGCATGGACCCTGATCTGTTTGCTTGTGGAATAATATAGACCTGATTCTACATTTCCTGTCATGGCCTTACAATGTTCTTGTTCATATGACATAAGAATGCTGAAAGGATCCGTCTGGACTGGATCTACTCTGTTTGCAAAGGCGTAGAAAGGCATATTTTTTTAGGAAATGGTTAACCCTTCGCTTGCTATTCGTGTCTCCTGCAGGAGCTGTCTCATCAGGGTCTGCACTATTTACAAGTTGATTGTGCAACCAGTGCACTCCACAGCAGTGATTGCACAGCGAAATACTTGTACACAGTGAAGATATATGTAATTATAAAACAGGGCATGGGTAAAGAAGGAGAAATGTATTTTAAAATTCAGCAAGAGAAGGGTTAAAAGACTGTCCAATTTCATAACGTTTATTCTAAGACTAGATCAACATTTTCTGACCAGCTGTTGCATCCCCTATCCCCTACAGGAAGTGACATCAGAGCTTAATATAACTCTCATACAAGCTGCTGGAATGCTTGCTGTAGGAGCCAGTCTTACATTTAGCCATATGGCAGAAATGCATCGGGTGCCATGACTAACAGCCATCAAATCAGTGCTTTGGTGACTTCGTTCACATTGATTTCACATTAATTTAACACTTTCCTCCATAAATACACCTTTCTACACCTTTGCAAACAGAGAAGATCAAGATCAGACGGCTCCTATTGGAGCCCTCTGATCAGGGTCTGCTCTTTATGCTTATGATATAATATAGATATGATTCTATAGTTTCTGCCAAACCAAAACATTTCTGTGTCCATGTGCTATGATAACAAATTAATCTAATTAATATTCATGATGTCATTATTTCTTACATAAAATATTCATGGAGGAAAGGGTTAAATAACACATACTAGGATTGACCCTGTACTCCATGAATATTCATGTAAGAAATAATGACATCAAGGATATTAACCCATTCCCTCATATTGACGCCTTTTGATGCTTCTGTAAAAGTCACTTTGTGAAACCATTGTGATAAATAGAGCATTTGCTCCATAGGAGCAAATGCTCTATTTATCACAATGGTTTCAAAACTACACAATTCCGAAAATTTCCTTTTCTCTAGTTAATGCTCCTTTTTGGTAGATTTAATGAAAGAAGTTAGGTCTAAAAATAGCCTAAGTGGGAATGGGTTAATCAGTTTTTAATAATGACACATGAACATAGGAATGTTTGGCCATGACAGAGACTGAAGAATTATATCTGTAATACCTCAAAAGCAAACAGAGCAGACCCTGATCAGACAGCTCCTGCAGGAAAGGCGTAGAAAATACTTTTCCACACACAAGCACATATTCAGTGCACCATGCTACACATAAGGCACATATCCCTGATAACAAAACCTCTAGGTTATCTCCCCTACTTTGCAACAATACCCCCCATGATACTGGAAAAGAACATATTTCACATAACAAACTACTGGCTTATCTCCCTTGCTTAGTAACAATGATTAATGGCTAGAGTTCTAACAAAAACTCATCTGTCATCTAAAACAAGCTGGTAGCCTGCTTACAGCTGTAGGTAAATGTGCAAATAATGACTTCTTCCTGTGGCCGCTTCCCTGCAGCAACAGCACAGGTAACTGACCACCTCTGTGGCAACAAGGGACATAACTCTTCCACAAGGTTACACTTGACAAATTAGTTGATTTTCCCTGCATTTTTAATTGCTAGCTAGATTTTTTTTCACCATTTATATCCATTAGAGGATGTTTTTACAATACTTTTTTTTCTAAATAGCTGATATTTAACCTAGTGTAGTGTTGACCCTTTCCCCTGCTCATTATTTATGTAAGAAATAATACTATCATGAATATTAATTAGATGCTTTTTTTATTACGGCATATGAACATAGAATCTTTTGGTCAAGACAGAAACTATACAATCAGATCTATGTTACTTTATAAGCAAACAGAGTAGACACTGATTTAAGATGGCTCCTACAGGAACCATCTGATCTGGGTCTACCCTGTTTGCAAATGTGTTAAAGGCATATCTATGGGTTAAGAAACATTTACTCCCATGGGCTATTTTTAGGCTCTATGCTGCAATCAGAAACCTCATAAGAGCTGGAATTTTAAAATGAACATGTTATAATTTTCCAGGGGTATAGCATGGATAAGGGAACAAATGTTCTTTGTCAAGTTTCACAGCAGGGCTTAGATAATCTGGAGATAATACTAAGCACTGTCGAAACCAATAACAAGTGACAGTCATGCATGTGGAACACATAAAACGGAAGGTGGGAGAGCTGCTTGATTAAATTAAATCTCATCTTCCAAAGTTCAACTACATTCTTTCTGACTATGCTTCCCTACATATAGAAATGGATACTTCTACAATCATAAATGGATGATTCAATGTTTCGCAAGAGAATAAACTGCAGGAATATTGGCAGATTAGGTTTTTTAAAATCTGGGGAAAAAGAAGTTCCACTGGTCTGAAACTTCGCAAATATAAATGACATTATCTAGATGCATTAATGGAAAAATCTATATTTTGAAAATTAGAATGTAGTGAATAAGGGGAAAGAAATGGCTGGATAGATCAATAGTATAAAACCCTGTAACTGCACAGATACCTTTCTATGCCTTTGCAAACAGAGTAGACCCAGATCAGATGGCTCCTGTAGGAGCCATCTGATCAGGGTCCGCTCTGTTTGCTTATAGATTACTATAGATCTACCTCTATAGTTTCTACCACAGCCAAAATGATGATTTCTCTGTTAATAAAAAAATTATGCCTTTATAAAAAAAAAACCAGTTAATTAATATTCATATGTCATTATTTCTGACATATGAATATTCATCAGGTAAGGGGTTAATGGATTATACCTCCAGGGCATGAGCACAAACACTTCTTTGGGGAAAACAAATGAAACAGATGATTCAACATGACACAAGGTCTGTGTCTATGGCTGTACACAAATTATCTAAATGAATTCCTAGGAGGTTTTACACCAATGACTGGAAACTGGTAGGCATTTCATTCACAGTAATTTCCCCGCGGCTGAGTGTAACATGCAATTAAGCATGAGGAATTGTGTTATGTAAACAGAGGTAATAATCAACTTGACCAAATATAATTCTTCTACATTCCCAGGTTAACCCATTAAATAACATCATGTACAACTATTAGCTGAATTTTAGCCCGTTACTCCATAAATACACCTTTCTGCGCATTTGCAAACAGAGTAGACCAAGATCAGACGACTGACTACAGGAGCCATCTGATCAGGGTCTGCTCTATTTGCTTATGATATAACATAGATATTATTCTACAGTTTCTGCCATGGCCAAAACATTCCTGTGTCCATGTGCTATTTTGATAAATTAATCTAATTAATATTCATCATGCCATTATTTCTTAAATGAATATTCATAGAGTAAAGGCTTAACCCTTTCCTCCATAAATATGCCTTTCTACGCCTTTGTAAAAATCACATGTTGAAACCATTGTGATAAATAGAGCATTTGCTCCTATAGGAGCAAATGCTGTATTTATCGCAATGGTTTCACAAAGTGACTTTTACAGTCGTCAAAAGTCGTCAATATGAGGGAATGGGTTAAAGTACAAAAATCTTCTTTTTTTCACCTGTGTACAATTACAGTAATGACTTACTTACTTAAAGTCTGCAAATAAATTCTCACAAGATGATATGACAGGGAAGTTATGATTCCACATCTCTTGGTTAATTATCTATGCTCATGTCATTCCATTTGCCAACATAAATCATACTGAAAAAAGTACTGTTTATACAACACATAGTCAGCTGGATGACAAAAGGGAATCTTTGTAAATAATTACCCTGAGACAGAAGGAACTCATATCCCATTCCCTCATATTGACGCCTCTGCAAAAATCACCTGTTGAAACCATTGTGATAAATAGAGCATTTGCTCCTATAGGAGCAAATGCTCAATTTATCACAACGGTTTCAAACTACAAAATTCTACAATTTTCCTTTTCTCTAGTAAATGCTCCTTTTGGGTAGATTTATTTAAAGAGGTTGGGTCTAAAAATAGCCTATGAGGGAATGGGATATTATCAACTTTAAGAGCTGCAGATAATATGGATACTAATCTATAGACATCTTATACTTTTCGAGTATAAGATACTTTTCGAGATCTCATACTTTTCGAGTATGAGATACTTTTCGAGATCTCATACTTTTCGGCCAAACCTTATCTTGCTGCTATTGATATTAAATGTAACGGTATTTGATCGATGTGTTTCAAACAAAATCTCCTGTCAATGCTTCATCATAAAATGGTGTCATCTGGGTCTACACTGTTTGCAAAGGACATTAACCATTTCCTCCATAAGCTATTTTTAGATCCAACCTCTTTTAATGAATCTACCCAAAAGGAGCATTTACTAGAGAAAAGTAAAATTTTAGATTTTTGTAGTTTGAAACCATTGTGATAAATAGAGCATTTGCTCCTATAGGAGCAAATGCTCTATTTATCACAGTGGTTTCAAGAAGTGGTTATTACAGAGACATAGAATGGCCTATTTCTGGAGGAAAAGGTTAACGACTTGTTTCCAGCACTGAAAGGGTAAGACTTTCTAACAAAAAGTCAAATCTATTGGTTTCTAGCAATTGCTGTAAAAATTCAGGCCATTCTGGAAAAAAAATAATGCAATTTTAGTTTGATAGAGATTTATCTCCGATACCCAATTCCCACTTCTTCACAGCACATAAATCATGCAAAACCATGCAGGGGCCCTGTAATGAGCTTATTTGTATGCAAGGATCATTGTCACATGCAATTTTTTTCCCCACCATGGCATGCTTCACAGTTCTAAGCAGACTGACCCTTACTCTGCCCACAACAGCAGTCAATATCTGAACAAAATTTTGATCCTGCTCGTAGTAAAATACACTGAATAACCATGTGATACATATTATAAGGAAGGTCTAAAATTAACTTTTAAAGAAATACTCAAATGTGTTGATTTCTATTGCAGAAGGCATATGTGCTGGAATATTAAAGGGCCAATTTGACCAAAAAGGATGATCTTGAGGAAATTGTCATCATGGTTCCACATGTCTTTGGGGACTAAGGATATAGATTGTGCTTGGTGACAAAACTATGGGATCAGTTGTGGTCTACCAAAAGGCAATTTCATTAGAACTTGTTTCTCTCAAGCCTTTACTCCATGAATATTCATGTGAGAAGTACTGGTGCCATGAATGCTAATAAAATTAATGTTTATAATGGTAAATAAACGCAAGACATTTGAAAAATCATATCTTCATGTATATAATTCCATAAGCATTCAATGCAGATCCAGATCAGACGAATGCTGCAGGAGTTAACTTTTATAATGGTAAATAAACGCAAGAAATTTGAAAAATCATATCTATATACAGTAAAACGCTGCTAATGCGACCACCTAAAAGAGGTATAACTCTGAGTGCTAGATGCAGGTGGTAGCTTAATGCAGGACAAAAATAATGCAGAAAGCTCCTAGAGGATCTTTCTGCATTACTTTTGTCCTGCATTAAGCTACCACTTGCTTATTCATTAAGTGGTTGCATTAGGGTTTTTTTTTCTGTAATTCCATAAGCATTCAATGCAGATCCAGATCAGAGGAATGCTACAGGAGTTATCTGATATAGGTCTACCATGCAAGGGCCTCAACCCTATACAGCATAAATATGCCTTTCTGTGCCTTTGCAAACAGAGAAGACCCAGACCATATGGCTCCTATGGGAGAAGCTGAGTATAACCCGATGTCTCATCAGTATCCAAGCTGTTTGACACCAAAAATTGAACCTGTTTAATATTCATGACAGAAATATGTTTTGGCTCAGATCTATATTTAAGTAAACAGATCAGACGGCTTGGGTCAACACTATTTGCAAAAGCATAGAAAGGCGTATATAATCTATGGAGTCAAGTGTTAATGCCAGCACACAGTAGGCATTGAAATTTGGAATAAATGTAGAACAAGGAAAGGGTTAACTCTTTCGGCGCCAATGTCATCTGTTTGCACCATTGAAAACAGTGCAGTCCCAGGTCAGATGCCGCCTTGAAAAGGCGGCATCTGACCTGGGACTTCACCGTTTTCTGTATTTTTTTAGCCCAAGCATACAGGCCTTTAAAAACAAATGTTTTACTAATATACCTTTATTATTTAGTTTAGAATTATATTTAATATGAAATTATTATTGCAGACGACACTTTTAAATTTGGCGCCAAAAGAGATTAGACAGAAACAGTAGAAAATGTATATAATGTTGAAATAGAAGCCAGAAAATTATTGAAAAATTTGGGACAGTTAACTCGAGAGTTGAATTTTGCATTATACTGATGGGCCCTGCAGCATTGGCTGGTTGTCACAGATTCAGTGCAGTGAATTCCAATTTCATACTTTACTGGAATCAGCTATATGGAATTATTGGCTAAATCTCCAAGACCATTATTTCATATTGTTTAATCATTTGCCCTTGCTGACATTGATATGCTGGCTGATCAAAGACCTCTAATTGCATGTGATTGATTCATTTGTTGCAATCCTATTACCCATCGGTCTCTACCGTATCCCAGATATTGCACCCATAACCCTTTCCCTACTGAATATTCATGGACAAATATTTATAATGAAATATGGAAAGTGGAACACTGTAGCCATTATAGAAAATAAAGAAACAGATATATCAAGTTCCATTGGCAAACAGAGCAGACCCTGATCAGACGGCTCCTATAGGAGCCGTCTGATCAGGGTCTACTCTGTTTGCAAATATATGAAAGTTACTAAGTGGTTAACCCTTTACTCCATAAATACAATTTTTTACGCCTTTACAAACAGAGTAGACCAAGTTCAGATGGTGCTACTGGAGCCATCTGATTATGGTCTGCTTATGATATAATACAGATCTGATTCAGCTAATTAACCCTTTTCTCCATGAATACACCTTAAATCTACCAAATTGCAAACACAGTAGATCCCAATCAGACGGCTCCTATAGGAGCCATCTGATCAGGGTCTGCTCTGTTTGCTTATGAAGTAATAAAGATGTGATTCTACAGTTTCTGACACGGCCAAAATGTGTCATTATAAAAATATAAACTATGCAATATTCATGGTAGCATTATTTCTTACATATATGCAATAATTTTCATAGTGGTTGGATTCATATTTGAATATTCAGTAAGAGAAGGGTTAGAATTACAAATAAACAGACTGCTTTTCTGTTTATTTATCCATCGACACTGAGTAGTAGCTACAAATTCACTTTAGGCATTTCCCTAAACCTCAGTGGATCTGTTGTCAAAATTGTGCATCAGCGGTGAAAAAAGCATGTACCTGGGGCACCAATTCCGTGTCTAGCAGTCAGATTGCAACTGACATAATTACCTTGTCATTCATAGTTAATGGAAAACACGGAACAATTCTGTGTAACAGCATCAATCACAGTGTTTTCAAAATGGAAGTAAAAGCTGCAAAAATACTGGTTTTGGCTTCTGTGTAAAGATTTAAAGTCAATCAAGATTGATAGGTGCTGTTTCTGAAATAAGAACCTGTGAACCACTTTTGACCTTTAAGCTGAAGTAGGCACCATTGCCGTGATTTAGTAAAAACATCTATACGCAAAACTTAAACACTTTCCTCCACAAATATGCCTTTCAATGCCTTTGCAAACTGAGAAGACCCAGATCAGAGGAGAATCCTGTTGGAACCGTCTGATCAGGATCTGCTCTGTTTGCATATGATATAATACAGATTCTGAAATGGCCAAACATGTCTGTGTTTATAATGCCATTATAAGAGTCCATGATGTCATTACTTTTTGCATATTAATTTTCATGCAGGAAAGGGTTAAAGGACTTCTTAACCCTTTACCTCACGAATATTCATGTCAGTAATATTTATGAATACCAATTAGCTGAATGTTATAATGACATCATGAACAAGAGAATTTTTGAACATAGTACAAGCTGTAGAATCAGGTTAACCCTTTCACCGCCAATGTCGTATAAATGCACCACAACAAATAGTGCAGTCCCAGATCAGACGCTGCCTTGAAAAGGCGGCGTCTGATCAGAGACTTCACTTTCTGTCTCAATCTCTATTTCTATATCTGTGCTTTATTCCTTTGAAATTTGCATGTATTTATCTTATTTCCTTACTGCACCAAAATTAATGATTTAACAAAATTGGATTGCAGACAACAATTAGATTTTGGCGTCGAAAGGATTAATATATTTCGTAAGAAAACAGAGCAGACTCTGAGTCATCTAATCTTGGTTAACTCTGTTTGCGAAGGTGCTCAAAGGCATCTCTCACAGTTAAAGGGTAAACGCAACTGTTGTTAATCTATTATTTGAAATTCTTGGCATTTTCGCTTTTGTTATAGATCCATCATTTTCTTGAACTTTTTCTAATTCACTTGTCAAAAACCTTTGAACACCGTTAGATTTTGAACTCAGTTTAAATTAAAACATTTCATACAAGATTAATGGAATAAAAGGAATGCAACTGGAGGAAGAATCGATGTACAGACAAAGATTTTTTCTTGGAACTTGTAGAACATAATTTAGAATTAATCTTTAAGAAGATTTTATCAAATCTAGCCCTCGAGACATTGAAATGTAATCAGAACGTGGAACAAATTCTCTGAAATCTTTTACCTGCAGGTAATGTCATTTGTTTAGCTCATTTGCTAGCAGCATATTTGTGAAGACATATGCAAACCGAGGTCTTGGTGCAAAACTATTGAAACTCCTTACAATAGTTTTGCACCAAGCCCTCAAAACAGTTTGGATCTCAATGAGACACTGGGTAATTCAGAATCTCATCAAGATCAACATTGATTAACACTTTTCATTACATTTTGAAGAGAAATGATGGGTGGACACAGAACTACAGATAAAGGTGCATACCAAAATGCTAAAATTGCCATTTCTCCACCAAACCCTATACTGTGACCACTCTTTAGAATCGTCTCTAAGAGACGATTCTAAAGAGTGGTCACAGTATAGGGTTTGGTGGAGAAATAAAGAAGTTATTCCTGAAAATGATTTGATTTACGCGTCTAATCTGGAGCTCTGTGCATTGAAGATGGATGGATGTGTCGAGTTTTACTGCACCATGACACAGAAAACAGTCAAACAGTATAGAGAAGGCAATATTTAAACCTTCAGAATGGCAGCTGAAAACAATGTTCGCAAACTACAAATTCTTAGCACATTAATTACTCTCTCTGTTTGATGAATATTCCTGTAAGAAATAATAACTATATGAATATTGATTAGCCGATTTCTCATAACGGTATAATGAACAAGGAATATTTCTGTGTTGGAAGTAAAATCAGGTCCAGATAAAATGCGTAAATTTAAACATTTTCAAGAATAGATCCTTTATTTCTCCTTTATTTCTTCATCAAACCCTAAACTTTGACCACTCTTTAAAACTGTCTCTTCAAGATGATTCTAAAGAATGGTCACAATATAGACAAGAGCACCGCAAGCGGGTGCAAACGCTCGTCTGTCGTCATTGTCAAAAAATATAAAGGGCCATAACTCCAAAAATTTGAAATCAAGAGTTATGGTTCTTATGTAGGGGCCTTCCCCTCAATGAGATCTACTAACCTATGAAGTTTCATGTTGATACCTCTTATACTTTTCAAGTTAAGGTCAATGTTAAGATTTCGGACGACGATGACGCCGCCGGAGTTACGACAATAGCTCGTGATTTCCTCGAAACAGACAAGCTAAAAATGATTTCATAAGCAAACTCTGATCAGCTCTTACAGGAATCATGACACAAAGATTATGGTCATACCTTCACATTTTCACCTTGAAAAACAGATTACCTAAAAAGTGAGAATGTAACCCAACACCATTGCCTCAGATTTCAGGAGATTTTTATGATAGTACTTTCAATGTATCAGCTTTACAATACAACCATGCCAGCTGCACACGTCCCATTTGTCAATAAAAAAATTTGTATCAATTTGTGATCATTCCATCATCAATGGTCTTTTCACTAATTAGAATCTATTGTGGTTCATTTATATTCACAAACACGTGATGAACAAAGGGCGACAGTTCACCGCACTGGGTGGCAGCGGGGATCTGTTTGTCTTTCTCGGGTTGTCATCTGCCACTGTATGTTTTGTTGAATTAAAATTTTGGTTTTGAGCAAATGGTTGCCAGGGTGTCCATCTGTAGTATTTCTTTGAACTTTCATAGTTGAATGTTAGTTACAAAGTGATAACACTCAGCAACAGACAGATAAACAGACAGTGTCCTTAAACTTTTATTTGACAGAGAATGCATTTTAACCCTTTATTCTATAAATACGCCTTTCTACAACTTTGCAATCCTACAGAAGCCATCTTATCTGGGTCTACTCTGTTCGCAAAGGCGCTAAAAGGCCTTTTTATGGAATAAAGAGAATATATGCTTCACTCTTTTTCAAGCACACAACAGTCACAATGGAATGTGGATTCTTTGTAAGCCAGTCTATTCCCTTTCATTCAGACTTTGCAATACATCAAGCTCTTACAAAAATATTAATCTTTCGCCGTGAACTAATTCATTCTTCATTTAATTAAATATATTAAATCCGTCACAAATGTCCTCCAGTAAAAAAGACGAACCTGTTATTAGCACGAAGCTGCCAATTAGCATGCAAATGGTGGGTTTTCTGACATGATTCATTTTGAAGCGGAATGAACAGCCCCCTTTTTTTCACTAATTACAAGCATACATATTGATCAGTTTCACCGCCCTGTATGAGGATTTATTGACTGTCCCCTCTGAGGTAACAAGGGACCATTGTAAAGTCAGAAGAATGTATCGTGCTGTCATATTTGGTTTAGGGTGATTTAATGGCTTCATTAGTGACTAACAGAATACATTCGCTTCTTCATTGTCCCCTGCATTCCTGCAGTCATGTGACCAAAAGCATCACATGATAAGAATTAAAAGTCACATGACCATGATAAAAATATAATCACACTTAAAGAATACAAGCAAATGTTCTATTTATCACAATGGTTTCAAACTACAAAATTCTAAACTTTTCCTTTTTCTCTAGTTAATGCTCCTTTTTGGTAGATTCATTCAAAGTGGTTGGATCTAAAAGTAGCCTAGGAGGGAAAGAGTTGACCCTTTCCCTGTTCTATATTTAGTCCAAATTTCAATACCTACTGAATATTCATGGGAAAAATAGTTATAACCAAATATTGAAGGTGGAACAGTGTAGCCATTTTAGAAAGTAAAGAAGCAGGTCTATCAAATTCTATTAGCAAACAGAGCAGACCCTGATCAGACGGCTCCTCTAGGAGCTGTCTGATCTGGGTCTACTCAGTTTGCAAATGCGTGAAAACACGTTTACATGAGGGATAGGGTTAAGAACGCTATAAATCAATTTGGCTCATTAATATTCATTATGTCATTATTTCTTACATGAATATTGAACAGGTAAAGGGTTAAAGGATAAGGCAGCTGAATCATACGAGTCTAGTCACAATCGTTGGGAACACTGCAGCAAAGGCAAACAGAGGACGCATCTGTGCAAACAAACTGCACAGTGCAATGCTCTGTTAAAAAACCCTAATCAAATTCAATTGTAAACGAAAGCTCTCTTAAAATCATTTTCCTTAATACAGACTCTTTAATTACGGACAAATGCCATATTTGATCCTAAGCATTGTTGAGACAAGAATTTCTCAATGAAACCTGAACAGGAAGTTTAGCTTGACAAGGTCTGATTATACTATCTAGTTTCTCTACCAAAGTTGGAGCAAGTCTTTGAAGCTGTTGATGAACCATAAAATCAATTAAACTCATGTTTGCTTGGATGAACATATGTTAGAGACCCTTGGACCAGCATCCGTTGGCCTGTCAATCATAGTACCTGGTAGGTGTAGATTGAGAGCAGGTGTTATTTATTTACACTGTACCAAACATTTTATTACCTCCCTTTGCTGAAGGCCTGGTGAAAGCAACACAACATGTATCAAATTAAAGATTCTCTAGCTTAGTGCAAATCCATTCTTCTTTGTATTGGAAGAATTTATGAATAATTTTAACCCTTTCCTCTATATAAACGCCTTTTTACGTATTTGCAAACAGAGTAGACCTAGATCAGACGGCTCCTTTTAGGAGCTCGAAGAGACGATTCTAAAGAGTGGTCACAATATAGGGTTTGGTGGAGAGATGATGATCTTTCCTTCATAAATAAGTCTTTTTATGCCTCTGTAAAAGTCAATTTATGAAACCATTGTGGTAAATAGAGCATTTGCTCCATAGGAGCAAATGCTCTATTTATCACAATGGTTGCAAAACAACTTCTCCTTTTCTCTAGTAAATGCTCCTTTTCGGTAGATTTATTCAAAGAGGTTGGGTCTTAAAATATCCTATGAGAAGAAAGGGTTGAGTATGTTCCGTTATCTCTTTCTCTGCTTACTAACAACAATAAATGGGGAACTGTTTGTATTAATCTAATCAATTAAAGAAATAACTTCACATCTCTCTCTTTATCAAGATGACAAATTTTCTCACCATTAAATGATCATATATTTGACAAAACATTTTAACTTATGTTCCATTACATACAGTCAAACCTGTCTTACGAGACAAATAAAAAGAGTTCCAACTCACGGTCTTTAAGACAGGTGGTAGCTTAATGCAGGTCAAAAGTAATGCAGAAAGCTCCAATAGGAGCTTTCTGCATTACTTTTGTCCTGCATTAAGCAACCACCTGCTTTTTAAGGCACCAACTATCAAATGAATGATCTCTTAAGACAGGTTTTACTGTATGCTATCACCTATGTATGAAATAAATCAATTTACAAAACACCCTTTGAATACCAAAATGTTTCAAAGTGAGACAGTGCATCATTGTTAACCGTGGTACATTCAATTTTTAGAATCAGATAAATTTCCTAGAGTATTTCAAATGAAATATAACTTGCATTACCCTGATCAAAAACTTCTCCAGGAACCCTCTGATCTGGGTCTACACTGTTGGTAAATACCACTGAACACATTTTTACATGCATTTAAATTGTTAAATCGGTTGTAAAAACTACGTTTGTCAAGACTTCTGATAACCAAAGGACCATTTTGTCAACAGGTCATTTCAGGTAGTCATTTATACATTAAAGTGACATTCGACAAATTTCATCCCATCTCGACATTGATTTATAGACATATTTTCATCCAGCAAATAGTAAAGCAGAATGTTAAACATTATAGCAAATGTGGAGAAAAGAGTTCTGACGGCTTCTGTAGAAGCTGTTTAATCAGGATCTGCTCTGTTTGTTTATTGAATTATGTAGATCTAATTCTACAGTTTTTTTTCCTGAACTCAAAAAGTCCCTGTGTTCATCTGCCATTATAAAAACTCATGTAATTAATATTCATGATGTTATAATTTCCATGGGGTAAAGTATTAAGCTATAGTATTATCTACTGGTGAGAAACAGTCAAATCATCTTTCATTAAGTTGTCATGATAAGTAACAATTGTTCATCTTTACAAAAGGTATGGCTTCATTCAGTCCACCTTTTGTCTTTGTGCCATCTAATTGTAGTATGCACTATTTACATGACTGAAATATGCACTTACCTAATTATTGTAAGTATTTGCACTACCCAATTATACTATGTATTTATACAAACCAATTACACTGTGTATTTACACAAACCAATTACATTTGCACTAACCAATCACACTGTATTTACATTAATCAATTACACTATGTAGTTGCACAACCCAATTACACTATGTATTTGCACTAACCAATTACCCTATGTATTTGCACTAGCCAATTATACTCAATGTATTTGCACTACCCAATTATACTATGTATTTACACAAATCAATAATGACAGTATGTATTTACACAAACCAATTATACTTTTGCATTTATACTAACCAATTACACTATGTATTTGCACTATCCAATTACACTAAGTATTTGCACTAACCAATCACACTATGTATTTGCACTGACAAATCACACTATTATTTTTAACCAGGATCTACCCATCTGCAAATATTTCGGTCCAATTCAACCCTTTACTCCAGGAATATTTATGTAAAATATAATGACATAATAAATATCAATAGGGTTATCATTAAATTTTATAAATGAAACCAACAAACTTTGACAATGACAGAAACAGCAGAATCAGATCTACGTATATCATATTTTTTTAGGAAGCAGAGCAGACATTGATCAGATGGCTCCTACAGGATCTATTTGATCTGGGTCTTCTCTGTTTGTAAAGCTGTTATAAGGCCTATCAATGGAATAAAGAGGTAATCAAAACTTAGAGTAAATAGGATATAGATGTGACATACTGCACCATACACTAAGTTTGAAAAAGATCTGTCAAACTTTTATCAGATCACAATCAAGGGGTTATCATGATGACTTAACGCAGGTGTAATTAACCCTTTGTCTGACCTTTCTGATAGTTGGTATATTGCAAGGCTGATTTGACAGGATCCAAAAATTTTGTCACCCTAATCCAAATTTTAACCCTTACTAGGCTGACTTTTCAAATGGATTATTCCAAACAGGACAAGCTTATGGTGAATATTTAGGGATTTTATTTATAAATTGTAACATCACAAACAGTGCAGACCCTGATGAGAGGGCTCCTCTAGGAGCCTTCTCATCTGGGTCTTCACTGTTTGCAAAGGAAATTAGTGACTCGTGTCCCTCACTGTAAGAGTTTATCCAAGTAACATGCTCCCTTGCCAATGTGGTTTGACCCTTTATTCCCTGAGCATTCACATAAGGATAATGACATCATGAATATTAATTAGATTAAATCAATTTCTATAATGGTACATGTATATGATTTTGTTTTTTGCCATGGCAGAAAATGTAGAATTAGATTTATATTATTACATTAACAAACAAAGCAGACCCCGATCAGACGCTAGTCCACTGTGTTTGCTAAAGTGTTAAAAGGCCTATTTATGAAGGAAAAGGTTATATTAGTGTTCTAAGACAACTCCGTGGTTATCCAAAACCTCAAAGTAGACAATGTGGAACAATAAACAAGTTGTTGCATGTCATGCTGCATGTCGCAGGTTTTGTGTGAATGACAATTTGTGCAGATTTTGTATGAATGACAATTTGCGGAGTTGTCGGGTAACGTCGGGGTCACTCAGTTATGTCAGACTTTTGTCAACCTGACAGCCCGGGTGGGAAATGCCAAGAACCATTGAAAAGAACTTTAACCAATCAATAATCAGTGCACGCCAACCATGGGCTAGATAATATAATTCTTAACCCATTCCCTCATATTGACGACTTTTGACGACTCCGTAAAAGTCACTTTGTGAAACCATTGTGATAAATAGAGCATTTGCTCCTGTGGAGCAAATGCTCTATTTATCAAAATGGTTTCAAAACTACACAGTTCTAAAATAAATCCTTATGACATTTTAATGGAAAAGGTGAAGGTCATTGTAATTAACTAATTAATACAAATCTACCATGCACTTGTCTCAGTGACTTCTTCTTTCTTTACAACAAGATCTTTTCTTTCTGTGATCACTATCAGTACTTTACACAAAAATAAACGTGCATTGTGTGTCAGTAGATTTGCAATTCTTTATTCTTAAGAATATTATAACCCTTTATTCCATAAATACGCCTTTCTATGCCTATGCAAACGAAGTAGACCTAGATCAGATGGCTCCTGTAGGAGCCATCTGATCAGGGTCTGCTCTGTTTGCTTACGATATAATATAGGTATGATTCCACAGTTTCTGCCGATATCAAGAATTCCTTTGTCCATGTACTATCATAAAAATTAATCTAATGCTGATGATGTCATTATTTCTTACATGAATATTCATGGAGTAAAAGGTGAGAGCATGTCATTTAGAAATTTTTATCAACAGTCAATTTGCTTTAAATATATAGCAGGTTGAAGGCTAAAAACGATACTTTTGACACATTGGACAGATACCGTCTGATCTATTGTCCGAACACAAGGTAACAACCCAGGATTGCAGCATATCAGAAATATCTTAATTTATGGGATTTTAACAACCCATTTGTAACCCTTTTGAAATGGGGGAAAACAAGTTAACAGACATTTGTACACAGTGAAGATCCAGATCAGACGACTCCTCCTGCACGGATTGCAATTCAAAAATACTTGTAGTAAATGTTAAGTGTTTTAATACTGAATAGTTTCTACTGTTAAACAATGATGGACAGTACCACTTCGCAAATTTTAAAGTCGTTAGTCGAAGGGTTAACTCTTTCAGTACGGGAAACAATTCACTAGTGTTCTTTGCAAACAGTGTAGACACAGATGAGAGGGCTCCTAGAGGAGCCCTCTCATCTGGTTCTGCACTGTTTGTCATGTGATTAATTTCTTCAAAAGAAATATCCTGGATATTCATGGTAAGCTTGAAATGATTGCATTTTGGTAGTCTAGTTGAAACGTTTGCATATAAAGGGTTAAAGTACAGTCGAACATTGTAAGCTACCTTGGGTCGTTTATGACGAGGCAGTCGATCTTGTGTGTAATTACAGGGCAGAAAGGACACCCAAAAAACTCCATGGAAAAGGAGACATTTCATTCATGAATTGAATGTATTGCATTTGTCGACTTTTCAAAATATTTTTGTTATACATTGTGCACCAGTGCACGGAGAAAGACTGTGTCCTTTTTTAAACCCTTTACTCTATGAATATTCATCAGATAAAGGATTAAATTCAGTTGTTATAATTCATGCACATCCTGATAGCAGTGAACAGTAGTTTTCTAGAAGTAGACATGAAAAGAACGGACAGACAAACTAGAGACTTACAATGATACACCTTGAAAATTTGGAAGCATAAATTCTGCCATGTACATGCTTTCAAAATGCACGGCATTTAAGAGTTTCTGCGTACTTCTAGTTTTAACCCTTAACTTGATAGAAACACCATTTCACATCTCTGCAAACAGAGTAGACCCAGATCAGATGGCTCCTGTAGGAGCCATCTGATCAGGGTCTGCTTTGTTTGCTTATGTAATTATAAAGTTTCTGACATTGCTAAAACATCCTGCACTCATTCATCATTATAAAAAAATCAGCTAATAAATATTCAGGACGTCATTATTTAATTTATGCATAAACATTAATGAGGAAAATGGTTACACCCCCAAGGATTATCACAAGTGGAGACCACCACCATAGTCAACTTGAAATTTGATCGTTAATCACTGGATCTTCATGCAGAAACAAACGGTAATTGTTTATATATCATTCAACATCTATCCTCGTCTTATGACAGACCTGCTGAGATACGTAATAGGCTTACACAAAGCCTTGATTCCAATTTAAGATTATCTCCCTTTATCTCAGACTTCATTTACACCAAAACCCTAAAGCGGACTTAACTTGGATTAGGCAAATTCCTAAGTTCCAGATCAGATTTCTATTCCTCTCGTAACTAGTTTGGTAAACGACTAGTATACACTCAGTAATAGCCATTTTATATATAAAAACGATCAGATACAATTTATTACGATTCACTTGAAAGGAAGTACAGCTTTGACAAATTTGCAAAAGCAAACGTGTTAACGGTTGTCTTTATACTGAGTAAATCAATACCTGCAAACATCTGCTGTCTGCCGTAACTCTCTCGTATTCAAATTTTCATCCATTTTCTTTCAAAATCAGTTTCAGAGTATCAAACAGTTTGGATCCTGATGAGATGCCGAGTTACTCGGCATCTCATCTGGATTCAAGCTGTTTGCATAGGAAATATTACAAAGTTACCAGTAGCGCGCAAAGGGCTAATATATAAGTATGAGATTTTTTGTGCATTTTGAATGCCTGCGAGTGTTGTAGATAATGTCAGTACTAGACTGTAATTACTATACTGCCTTCATAACAACTACCGATAAAAAAAATGCTTAATTGATTATTTTTCTCCTCTGCTTGTGTTCTTCTGCACCTGTTATCCCAGCTGAGACTGTCACATAAGGAGATTATTCGTTCCTATTGGTATTTAGTAGATTTGATATTTCCCTCCCAAACCCTATCTAGCTGCAACATTATTGTTTAACCCTTTCCTCCATAAATACACCATTCTACGCCTCTGTAATAGTCACTTCTTGAAACCATTGTGATAAATAGAGCATTTGCTCCTATAGGAGCAAATGCTCTATTTATCACAATGGTTTCCAACTACAAAATTCTAAAATTTTACTTTTCTCTAATTAATGCTCCTATTGGGTAGATTCATTCAAAGAGGTTGGGTCTAAAAATAGCCTATGGAGGAAAGGGTTAATCCCATCTGATTGGTAACAAGCTGGGGTTTGGTGGAGAAATAATTATTTCCCTGTTATTTAGTCGAAATAAAGACATTATGAATATTTATTAGCTGAATTTTTATAATGGCACATGAACAGCATTTGTTTGGTTTTATTATATTTATGATGTCATTAATTTTCTTACATGAATATTCATGGAGTAAAGGGTTACACATAATGGAACATAATTTCAGCTACAAATTTTTTTACGAGAATAACAAAGGCTCCCGATCTCCAATCTCCAAACATTTGGTCCACATTTTCATATGACATAGTAACAAATTATTGTGGACCCTCCGTTCAAATGACTCAGAATGGTCTGATCTGATCTGGGTCTGCACCATTTCCCAAAGTTTATCTGTTTGGATATGTAGTTAGGGTTAGCACTGTGTGCCATTTTAGGTCAATATCACACGGTTTCCTGCGCAAATTGGCAAGAAATGAATATCATCATATTCTGATGTCCCAAGACATCTCCCTGCAACGGCTGTATGAGAATAGGATTAGACAGAATCTCACATAATGCGAATTAAATTGATGGGTCGAGGCGATTATATACTTTTTGTTGTGATATAATGACATGGCTTGTCATAATGACACATTTTTGTCAGTCTGGAGAAACGATTCCCTAGGAAATAATAATGGATAATTTCACTCCCCGAAACTGAGGTTTCGTTGTGAACTAAAGTACCGTCAGCACTAAGTATTTGCATGCTAAGTGATTGTCATCTGCCAAAATTTTTACAAGTTAACCCTTTCCCTGTTCTGTTTATTCAAAATTTCAATACCTACTGAATATTCATGGACAAAATAGTTATAGTGAAATATGGAAGGTGGAACACCATGTAGCCATATTAAAAACTGAAGAAACAGATCATCAAATTAAACTAGCAAACAGAGCAGACCCTGATCAGATGGCTCCTACAGGAGCTGTCTGATCTGGGTCTTCTCAGAGACTGTTTGAAAATATATATGAAGGAAAGGGTTAAAATCCTAAAAAAAAAAATAGTTCTGCAGTATTGAAAGGTGTGTCTATGATCCAGTAAAGAGTTAAGATAAATCGGCCATGTTAACTCTTTCCTCCATAAATACGCCTTTCTACGCCTCTGTAATAACCACTTCTTGAAACCATTGTGATAGATAGAGCATTTGCTCCTATAGGAGCAAATGCTCTATTTACCACAATGGTTTCAAACTACAAAATTCTAAAATTGTCCTTTTCTCTAGATAATGCTCCTTTTGGGTAGATTCATTCAAAGAGGTTGGGTCTAAAAATAGCCTATGGAGGAATGGGTTAAGGCTGGATTCTATAAAAAAAAAAGTAATCTCTCAACAAGCTTCTAAGCACTGGATTACCTTCTGTGAAAAAGGAGCTCGCATGAGAAGTGCTGAGGTGATACCGACCCTCTGTAAAAGACTTCATCTAATACTCATGTTGTGAAACATTATACATGTATTTATGAAAATATGACAGAAAACTGACAAAGGCTTTCATCCAAGAAAGACACTGCAAAACATCTCTCTCAACTCTTCACAAGTCTTCTGAAAAAATGTCGTCTGCTGCCATTCTGAAAGTTGAACTTTTTGTTAAAAAATTATTTCTGTTTAAATGCATAATAATGACAAAGGAACAATGTCAAATAGATTGGATCTTGATGAGAAATTGAGTTACAGAGCATCTCAGACTGAGTGCTGTTTGCATATATAGCTAATCATACCCCCCCCCAGCATGGGTTAACCCTTTACTTAATAAATATATCTTTGCAAACAGAGTAGACCCAGATCAGACAGCTCCTAAAGGAGCTGTCTGATCAGGGTCTACTGTTTGCTTATGATATATTATTGATATGTAATCATTCTAAATTTCTGCCATGGCTAACTTTTCTTTGTCCATCATGCTACTATAACGAATTAAACTAATTAATATAAAATTTTATGATGTTAATATTTCTAACATGAATATTCATGGAGTAAAGATAGAGACACATTTCATGATTTGGCAAACAGAGAAGACCCAGATCAGATGACTCCTTTAGGAGCTGTCTGATCAAGATTTACTCATTATATAGATATGCACGGTTCTACGTTTTCTGCCACGGCCATTGTTTTTGTATAGATCAAACATAAAAACTATATGGCAAGAAAACTGACAATGAAATGAAATATTTTGTTCTTTCCATAAATTTAAAGTAGTAAATGTTGCCAAATCTTATCCACAAAAAAGTTTTCTCAAAAACATCAAAGGATAATTTTTAAAACTTGCTCCATTGGTAAATTACTTACAAAATATCTTTGAATGAATGAGGAGAAATTTAAATCTTTGCATATAATATTTAACAGAACTGTCGGCTGCTACATATTTTAAAGTTTGAATTAACCCTTTGCTTGCTATTCACGTCAATATGCGTACCTGTAAATAGTGAAGACCCAGATGAGACAGCTCCTGCAGGAGCTGTCTCATCAGGATCTGCACTATTTACAAGTTGATTGTGCAACCAGTGCACTCCACAGCAGTGATTGCACAGCGAAATACTTGCACACAGTGAAGATATATGTAATTATACAACAGGGCATGGGTAAAGAAGGAGAAATGTAATTTGAATTCAGCAAGCGAAGGGTTAATGCACCATTTTTCATCTACCATGATCAAAGTGAAAGACAGTTTGGATCCTGATTAGTTACCTTTAACCCTAATACACTGAATTTTCAAATGGATTATTCCAATTTTCAAACAGGTCAAGATTATTGTGAATATTTAGGGATTTTTCTGAAGAAAAGTGTAACATGACAATCAGTGCAAATCCTGATGAGACTCTAGGAGCTCTCTCATCTGGGTCTTCACTGTTTGAAAAGGGCGTTAGTGGCTTATGTCTATGCAATCACAAATTCACTGAGAGCCTGCAAAGAGTTAAGCCTTTCACTGTTGAATATTCATGTTAGAAACAGTAACATCATGAATATTTATTAGCTGAACTGTCTGATATGGGTCTACTCTGTTTGCAAAGAATTGTCAAAATGCATTTATATGAACAAAAGGGTAAAATATTATAGTGACAAAAGTTCAAGCAGAAGACAACTTTCCCAGCAGATGAAAGTTCAAACTCAGAAATGTAGAGCCAGATCATTCATAAAAATATGTGGCTGGAACTTCAAAATTCCCACGTGCCCCATCCCAGCATCATGTGACCACGTGCAGACCTGAGGCATATGAGAAAAAAGTACATAAATCCAGTTTTATTGAGCTACAGGGGGATCTGGTAACTGTGTCTCAAAGTTTTGGTGCTGGGTGAAATGGGGAGAGGGACATAATGCAGAATAAACATTTTGAGGGCTTGGTGCAAAACTATTGTAACTCCTTCACTTTGTGAAGGAGTTACAATAGTTTTGCACCAAGCCCTCGAATTATAATTTTATAACTTGTGAAACCATATGCAAACAGGTTGGATCCTGCTAAAATTGCCAAACTACTCTATTGTGTGTAATAAATTACCAAAGGGCATATTATTTTTTTTAAGGGAGCTTCTTGCATTTTGTACACAGGTGGTTTTAAACCCATTCCCTTATATTGAGGCCTTAATTGCGGCTTCTGTGAAAGTCACTTTTTGAAACCATTGTGATAAATAGAGCATTTGCTCCATTAGGAGCAAATGCTCTATTTATCACAATGGTTTCAAATCTAAAAAAATCTAATAAAAAATCTTTTTTGCTAGTAAATGCTCCTTTTGGGTAGAATTATTCAAAGAGGATAGATCTAAAAATAGCATATGAGGGAATGGGTTAAAGGATTAAAGTTGTATGAGGATTTGAATGACAAACAAATGATCTATGATTTTATGATGACATATGTATACAGGATGTTTTGGCTCAGGCAGACATTGTAGAATCAGATCTATATTATACCAGTAGCAAACAGGGCAGACTCCTATAGGAGCCATCTGATCTGGGTCTGCTCTGTTTGCAAATATGTGGAAAGGTATTTGTGTGAAGGAAAGGGTTAAATATTCGTCATTTCATTATGCTCTCTGAGAGGAACAGAAGACAGTCTCATAAATTTGGAAAGAAAAATACAAACTGACATGTGGCTGATTAAATTCGACATTTTGTCATTTATGAAGAATTTAATCTCTCATAATTATTTTTTGTTGCAAATTAATGAAATCTGATTCCATTTAAGTCTGGAAATAATGATTTTTGAACAAAAAAAGAGAAAGGCAACAAACACATTAGAAAGTACAGCTTTTGTCATTTGAGGCAAAGCAAGCAATCATTTAGATGTATTAAAGGACATTTATTTAGACTCTGGAATTCTTATAACCATGACAACCTTTTATCAGGTCATAAACAAGCAGTAAAACCTGTGTATAGCGACTATCCAAAATAATTTTTTTTTTTTAAGACAGGTGGCACATGTAGCTTAATACAGGATGAAAGCTCCTCTTGGAACTTTCTGCATTACTTTTTCCCTGCATTTAAAGCAACCAACTGCTTTTATAGGCCCCGGTGTTTATTCATGCGGTCCCTATAAGCAGGCTCAACTGTAATTCTGAATGCTCCAGTGTTTTATGGCCATCTTGAGTAAAATAAATCCTGAAGAAGTGTTTCAACCTTTAAAATTCTACAACCAGTTAACCCTAAAATTCCTTCATATAAATGCGTTTTCATGCAATTGCAAACAGAATAGACACAGATCAGACGGCTCCTATAGGAGCCATCTGATCAGGGTCTGCTGTATATATTGCTTATGAAATAGTTATAATGAAAGGTGGAAGGTGAAAAATGTAGCCATTTTAGAAAGTAAAGAAACAGCTTTCAGATTCCAATAGCAAACAGAGCAGACCCTGATCAGACGGCTCCTCTAGGAGCCGTCTGATTTGGGTCTACTCTGTTTGCAAATGGGTGAAAATACGTTTATATGAAAGAAAGGGTTAAAGTACAAAACCGTGTTGTGTGTGCCGTGATGCAGCATGCCATGTCATCAGCGAGCCATAAATTACTCTACAGCAGCTCCAGATTTGCATGAAAATGTCTCGTAAATTGAACTACTAGCAAATGCATGTAATATGGAATGCAAAAACCCACTCAACTGTTGCAAACCCTTATTACATGGGCAATCACTATAAAAGTACAACTCCCTTAAGCACTTAACCCTAGACCGGCTGAATATTCATATAAGAAATAAATGACATCATGAATATTAATTAGGTTAAAAAAAAATTCGATTATGAACACAGGAATTTTCAGCTCTTGAAAAAACCGCAGAATCAGATTTTTTATACTTTTCCTATAGGCCAACAGAGCAGACTCTGATCAGATGGCTTCTATAGGAGCCGACTGATTTGGGTCTACTCCTTTTTTGCGAAGGTGTTTGTATGGGGGAAATGGTTTGAATGGTAATGTACAGTATCATCAACTATTCTTTACAAATGACGCTATAGATACGGCCGCATTTTTGCTCGGTCGTTTTTTACACAATTTCTAAATCTTGTTATCCAAAATTGAATTTGTAGAACTTGTTGTCTGCAGGCAGTAGTGGAGTGCTGTAAAATGACATCGAATTTCTGAGCTGTGCTAATGAGGAAACAGCAATGACAAGTAGCTGGGTAATCTCTGAAGGCAACACTGCTTAAACCCTTTCAAAGCCAAATTTTCAAAATAGAATATTCCAAACTTTAAACAGGTCTAGCTATAGCTTCATCATTAATATTCAGGGATATTCAGGGATATTTTAAAAGACAAGTATAACATGACAAACAGTGCAGACACTGATGAGAGGGCTTCTCTTGGAGCCCTCTCATCTGTGCCTACACTGTTTGCAAAGGACATTATATAGTGACTTGTTTCCCGAACCGAAAGTGTTAAACTCTTTTTGTACTGAGTAATTGCCCCCCTACAAACAATTCTGAAAAGTTCATAATTCTTGTATTTCTTACTAAAAGTCCAATGAGAGTATGGAGCAGTTTGAATCCAGATGAGGCACAGAGTCGCTCATTGTCTCAACTGGATCTAAACTGTTTGTATAGTTAAATACAAATGTGCCATTAGCATGCAAAAAGTTCACTGGCAAATGTCATGTAATCAAAATACATGTTTATTGTATACAGCATGCAATGTCTTCATATTTAAACATGTTTAGTGCAATCGTAAATCGATCATCACATTGTGCTCCTTGGAACGTAACCCTTCACTCCATAACCTATTCCCTCATAGACTATTTTTAGACTCAATCTCTTCGAATAAATCTACCGAAAAAGAGCATTTACAAGAGACAAGGAAAAGTTTAGAATTGTGTAGTTCTGAAACCATTGTGATAAATACAGCATTTGCTCCTATGGAGCAAAATGCTCTATTTATCACAATGGTTTCAAGAAGTGACTATTACAGAAGTGTCAAAATATGGTGTCTGTACCTGGCATTTCATCAGGATTCAAGCTGTTTGAAACACAGTCAATACAGTCTGAAAAGCTTGATCTAAAGTAGTCAAAGTTGAACCAGATCCAAGTTTAACAAGTACTTTTGTCATCTGCTTATTTGTCATCTACTGCTCATTTGTCGTCTGCTATTAATTTTCTTTCTAATTTTTTAGTTGCAAAAGTCCAACCTTTCTGACAAACAGCTTGGATCCGGATCCAAACTTTTTGCATAGGTCATAAAAGGGGGAGAATCTGCCATTGGCATGCAAAGAGTTAGGGAGAAATTATTTTTTCCCCAGTGGGATAAAGAGCTAATACTCTTAGGCAATTTTAATTATTTATATTTTACTCTAGGTACCAAGTTTTCCAGCAATAATTTACGAAAGTTTTGTAAATTTTAGCATTTAACGAGTCTCTGAGTGACAGACTTTTGTAAAACAAGTAAATTATTCAAAAAGTGCTCAAATGAATTATACCAATTATCGTAAATATTCGGGAAACTTCGGCAGATAATGTTGCAGTGGTTTGATCAGGTACTAGACTATAAGCTTCTATGTCAGTCTTTAATTCAACCCTTTCCCTGTTGAATATTCATTTAACCCTTTCCTCCAAAAATACGCTTTTCTACACCTCTGTAAAAATCACCTGTTGAAACCATTGTGACAAATACAGCATTTGCTCCTATAGGTGCAAATGCTCTATTTATCACAATGATTTCAAACTACAAAATTCTAAAATTTTCCTTTTCTCTAGTTAATGCTCCTTTTCGGTAGATTTATTCAAAGTCAGGTTTGATCTATAAATAGCCAATGGAGGAATGGGTTAAGAAATAATTACATTATGAATATTTATTAGCTGAAGTTTTATAATAGCAAAATTAATGTACACAGGAACTGTAGAGTAAGATCTTATAATTTCATAAGCAAACAGAACAGATCCTGATCAGACGGCTCCTATAGTAGCCATCTGATCTGGGTCTACCTTTTTTGCAATCTAGGGCTTGAAAAAGGGTTAACATCTCAGTACACTGTTCAGTGTTATTTGCAAAGTTAATCACAAAGTTAGTGAAGGAACGCTAAAAGATATGCAATAACAGTAACACCATGCTTGAGCTACCATGTGTATCTTTCAGCCTGGTTCTCCATCAGGCATGCCATGGGACTCATGTAAATTCTTGCACATGAAACATTAACCATCGGAGAATAACGCAGAACAAACAACTTTCATTTGAAAATATGACACATTAATGCTTGCCTGTCAATTGCTATCAATTGTACGCTTCAATAGCTTAAAAAAGAATCAATATGTGGTTTAAGCATATACCTTTCTATGACTTTGCAAACAGAGTAGACCCAGATCAGACGGCTCCTACAGGAGCCGTCTGATCAGGGTCTGCTCTGTTTGCTTGTGATATAATATAGATATGATTCTACAGTTTCAACCATGACCAAAACTTTGAGTGTCCATACCCTATTTTAAAAATGAATCTAATTAATATTCATGATGATATTATTTCTTACATGAATAATCATGGAGGAAAAGGTTAAGCTTTTTACTCCATGAATATGCATGTAAGAAATAATGCACAGTAGAACCTGTATTTATTGAACAAAGGATTCTTAAAAAGCAGGTTGCTTAATGCAGGACAAAAGTAATGCAGAAAGCTCCTATAGGAGCTTTCTGCATTACTTTTGACCTGCATTAAGCTTCCACCTGCCTTACAGACCTATAATTAGACCTGTATTTGTAGGCCACTTAAGACTCGGGTTCTATTGTATTAATATGAATATTCAAGAGGGAGAGAGTAACATGTTTTACACATCAACTTAGTTTGGGGCAAATGTGGCAAAGATTGACCGATAGCATTGATCCTGATCAGATGCACAGTTAGCCTGAATCCAACCTGTGTCCCGATGCTATGATTATCCCTTTCCCACATAGGCTAATTCTAGATACACTAACTTTGAATAAATCTACCGAAAATGAGAATTTAAACTAGAGAAAAGGAAAACTTTAGTATTTTGTAGTTTGAAACCATTGTGATAAATAGAGCATTTGCTCCTATAGGAGCAAATGCTCTATTTATCACACTGGTTTCAACAGGTGATTTTTACAGAGGTGTAGAAAGGCATATTCATGGAGGAAAGGGTTATGTATTATTGTAGCTGGAATGAGGCTCAAACTACAATCGATACAGATCACTCAAGTTGCTCAACTTTGTCACAGAAATGTGCACAGCAATGCACCGGGCTGATCCAAGAACAATCAACGTAATTACATTTCGCCACCATTTCAATACCTGCTCCCAGACTTGCATCCTTAACATGTGCTATGGATAATTCATGTTTCACAATCCACTGAGCAAGTTAATTAATAACTAATGGAAATAAAAATCATAAAAGCACAGGGCTTATAGAAACCCTGATCTACACAAGTGACTCCCTGAATTATATGCACTTTGAAAACATGCTTGTGCATGACCGAGCAAGTACCAACATTTCTAGAAGCTGTCAATATGATGCTAAAGTGATTGAGCTCAAATTAGCACATTATCTGACTGATTGGTATTTTCAAATTCAGAACATGCAATCAATGTTCCTTCTAAATTTGAACTAAGATTAACCTTAATGTCTTTAAGAGTGATGAATGCAAGTCAAAATTCAGAATTTTTGCTCAGAGATGGAATAGCTATTTTTTTCTAGACCTTGTGGTTTCCAAACCTTGTGGTTTTTGTACATCTCGTAGTACTCTCATCCTTTACTCCGTGAATACTCGTGTAATAATGATGTCATATTTATAATAACATAATTATTAACCCTTTCCTCCATAAATACACCTTTCTACGCCTCTGTAATAATCATTTCTTGAAACCATTGTGATAAATAGAGCATTTGCTCCTACAATAGTTTCAACCTACGAAATTCTAAAATTTTACTTTTCTCTAGTAAAATTTTTTTTAATGCTCCTTTTGGGTAGATTCATTCAAAGAGGTTGGGTCTAAAAATAGCCCATGGAGGAAAGGGTTAACACAGAGAGTTTTGGCCATGGCACAAACTGAAGAATCTGATCTATATTACTTCAACAGCAAACAGAGCTGAGCAAACCCTCATTAGATGGCTCCTATAGCAACCATCTGACCTGGGTCTGCTCTGTTTGCAAAGGAGTACCTATTGAGTAAAGATTCAACTTTTAGAATGCTCAGCTTAGTAAGACGTCATTTTTTTCTCACATGAATATTCATAGAATAATGGGTTAAATGAATATTCATGGAGTAAAACTTTAATTAATGTCAGTATTACCTAATTACCTCCTAGAAGATGAATTCTACAAGACAATCCAAGCCAATGGGTAACTGTTAAAATAGCTCTTTCCTCGTTTAAACCATGATGACCTTATTATGGTTTGTTTTGAAGAAATGAAATAAAAATGTAATAAAAATGTAATAAAACAAAAGAATGTAATAAAGCGTGTAGGCAGGTTATTAGCAGTTTATAGTGTTTGACCTTCCAACAAAATTCCATGCAGTCATTTTCCAATCTGTGTGTAGCAGTCAGCCGATATATCTTCATGATACAGATACCAGTGTCAAAATAATAGAACATTTTGATGAAGTTGTGCCCTATTTACCCCAAATATTTGGACACCCAGGTTCTTCATTCCACCTTTTTGCAATGCTGAATAATTCAATTTAGCACCATTTTGATAGCTTTAGATGAAACTGACATATTAGCAAATAGCGTAGACCCTGACCAAACTGCTCCTTCAGGAGCAGTCTGATCTGGGTCTACACTATTTGCCTAAGTTTGTCTGTCCAATTACTTAGAGTAATTAATATGCGTAATAAATTTCTGTATCCACTAATATTTGTACCCCTTGCCACGTAAATGTCCCTACTTCGTATTTTTAATCTTTTTTAACACTTACAGTCTTGCCAGCTATTTCTTCTATGCAAGGAGCATTATTAAGCCTCATTCAAATTAACCCCATGTAATTTTCTTCTGTAAAACTTGGTATCTGCTTCAATTCTTTAAATGTTTTTTTTCTACCACTTCTTTTTTGTTTTAACCCTTTCCTTCATATAAACACATTTTCACTCATTTGCAAACATAGTAAGCCCAGATCAGACAGCTCCTATAGGTTGAAAGAGTTCATGCAATATCGTTTAGTGTTTTAGTGTCTAACGGCATTTTTTACAAATTGGAAAACATTTTCTACATGTGTGTTCTGAGACATGTTTTAGTTGCAATAAAAAAAAGGTCTCAATAGTCATGAAAATATTACAATTTTATTACAAGTGCTTAACCCTTTCAAACTGAAATTTCAAATGAACTTAAGTCAAGCTTAACATTAAATATTCCGCGTTTTTGTTTTAAAGGAAAGTGTAACATGACAAACAGTGCAGACCCTGATGAGAGGGCTCCTCTAGGAGTGTAGCTAGCTCCTCTAGGAGCCCTCTCATCTAGGTCTACACTGTTTGTGAAGGACTTTTGGGACTTGTTTTCTAGCACTGTAAAGGTTAACATATTTTATGAAGACATGAACAATTCTAAGACAGGCAAACAATACCACTGACTTTTTGAATTCCAGTGCTATGATAGATGGTTGGGAAAACATGTTAGAAATTTTCTGCAATCATCGAAATCTTATGCGTCTTATGTAAAAATGTTTTCGGAAAATTAATAATCCTAGAATGACACTTGTGGTGCTGGCATATCGAGTCAACAAACACAGTGCAGTCTCGCTGATCAATCATCGTCACACATTTTTGCTTGGGAAGGAGGTAGCACTGCAGACCTAATAACATGCAAACAAAATGTACATCACCCAAATGTATTTTTCTCTTAATGCGATAATGGATTCAAGTCAGAAAAACTGCTACCCACGTCATTTCCTAAAAAAAATTTTTTTTTAATTTCTCTTTACAAAAGACATGATCAAATGTCAAAAAGTTTGAATCTGGATGGTAATACCAGGTGTCTCATCCTAATCTTATCTGTTTGCAAATGTAAATACAAAATGTGTCCATAGTAATGCACAGAGTGATGGAAATGCTTGGACATCTCCCAAGGGACATTACTCTTGTTGAAAGATACTGATTGCCAGATTCAGACTGATCATGTGATCAATGGTGTGGCTGATTAGGTTTGATCCTTCCTTGTTGGAATTCACCGGGCACGACTGATATGAACATTTTAATATATTCATTGTCTGAATGCTGACAAGATGATTCTTCAAACCTATTAACCCTTGTCTTGCTGGTCAATTGTCTGCAGCCTCAGGGAATGTTACAAACAAATTTACTTTATTTTCTCTCTCATTTCCAAACAGACTAATTTGAGTAGTGATGCAGAGTAAAACCAGTATCTCCTTTGAAACAGGAGCAGCCTTTTAATTTGCAGATCAGGGTATTAAAATTTATCACAATGCTTTCAAAAAGTGACTCTTACAGAGGCATCAAAAGGTGTCAATATGAGGGGGTGCACTCATTCCCACCTATTGACGTCTTTTGATGCCTCTGTAAGAGTAATGTTTTGAAACCATTGTAATAAAAAGAGCATTTGCTCCATAGAAACAAATGCTCTATCTATCACAATGGTTTCAAAACTACATAATTCTAAAATGTTCCTTTCCTCTAGTAAATGCTCCTCTTCGGTAGACTTATTCAAAGAGGTTGGGTCTAAAAATAGTCTTGGAAGGAATGGGTAAAGTGGAAAGAAGAATGCATATGGTCAGAGACTACAATGTTTTTTCTACTGATCCCAGGTGAACCAAAGGTTATATCAGTCAGCAGCGGGTCGATAACTATTCACATTGATCCTAACACCTTTGTTTACCTATATCTGTGGCAAGCATTAACTATAAGTTTCGATTATCACAGATATGGAATATTTTTGATACTTGATGAAAGAGACTTATCTCCATTGATAAATGAGCTGATATTCTCTGCTGCAAACATAATCATCCCGAAGGAAAAATTACCTCCAAGTCAGACAGAAGCTTTACTGGCCCAAATACTTGAGAAAGAATTCAGACAGCCAAGCATCTCTGCAACTGAGATTAGCAAATAAGTTTTGCAACATCAGAGAACGTCTCCTATAACACATTTAATGACAAAAGACAGAAAGATATGAATGAATGAAAGAAATATCTGTTGCCTTCTATTTCTACCATCAGGCTCTCATTTCACAACACTGCAGGATGGTCTTTTGACTTAGAACAACTGCTGTTCTGGGGAAAAGAAACTATCCAACTTTCACCCTATCTATAGACACCCAGCAAGAAAATATTTTATAAGTAAAATCAGAATATCCATTTTGTATTTGTTAGTTTTACTGTCTAATTTTGTGCTATTTTATAACATTTATGAACACATTTTCAAATTCAGTTACCATGAAACTTTATTTCAACAGCATCAGTGATGAAAGGCTTTGAAAGCTCTGATAAGTTCGTAACTAAGAATTCTGTTACAAGGCCAGAACAAAGCAGACAATTGTCATAGCTCTTTTCTCTCATGAAAAAAGCCCTCAAGGGAAGCAAGAAACCAGACATGGGGTCAAGGTCAAACACAGAACACCCCTAGTCTGAGTCTCTGGAGAGACTTCATGCCCCGCAACCACTTGATTACAATACCAGAACATGGAACAAGTTCCCTACTATTGAATTATTGTACAGGAGATGCAAAACAAATTGTGCATATGTTTGTTCTATTAATGTTTCTCAGCCCAAAGGAATCTTGAGTACTCATGTCACTGTCGACCCTGGGTTAGAGTGACAAATGAACTGACTATGTTTGTTTAGCTCACAGATCAAAACCAATGAAAACCATAAAGGCAAACATAGAACACCTGAGGGCCTGTTTGTTTTGTCAAATCTATTTGCTGCAAGAATCGGAATAATTCTTGTGCACATCTGCAAATCAAATTTAAAAAAGTTTTTCATTGAAGAATTTTGCTGGTTTTATTGGGTTAATTTTTTTAACTGTAAAAACTTCATTTCTGTAAATCATACAAAATTAGTATTTGTTGGATGAATATTTTCAATGGCTTGTGAACATAGGAAAGATTGGTTGTGGCAAAATCTAGAATCAATTCTACATCATTTCATAAGCAAAACGAGCAGACCCTGATCAGACAGCTCTCTCAAAAGACATTAGAAGGACTGTGTATCTATGTAAATGGAAAAGTAGTAAAGTCAAGCAGGCAAAGCCACATGCAAGACGCAACCACCACCAAAACACCGATAGACAGCATGACACACACACACACACAACCACACACCCAAACGCACACACACACACATGAAAAAAAGGAAAACACCAAAAGACACACAAGAACCAGAAAACAAGCAAAAGGAGCAATGTTACCATGGTTACCAAAGGTGTTTATGATGACTCCAAATAATAAATCATCCCTTTCAAGTTAATTAATCATAACTTGTCCAGGTGAGCGACAATAAACAATACAATCTATGAGCCATAGTATTATTACTACAGCAACTGCATTCTGGGATTGTAATGGTAATTATATAACCATGCTACGTTTGTTGTGTTATGTTTGAAGCAGGCATTTATCACTTTGATATGATGGGAAAATAGTAGTCAAAATCTGTTAACTCTTTCCTTCCATTATTATGTAAGACATAGTGATGTCATGAATATTAATTTGTTATAGTAGCACATGGGCACAAGAATGTTTGGCTATGGCAGAACATGTAGAAACTATCATAAGCAAACAGAGCAGACCCTGATCAGACAGTTCCTGTAGGAAATGCTCTATTTATCACAATGATTTCAGAAAGTGACTTTCACAGAGGTGTCAAAAGGCGTCAATATGAGGGAATGAGTTAATGGCATGTCAATCAGGTGAAAGGGTAAATATCATATAATGACCAGTCAATGGTCAGTTGTTAAAATACTTGACACTGATAACAATCAATCTTTTTTCAAAAAGTTAAAAATAAATGACCCATTACTGATTAGAAGTGAAATCATTCAATTGGCAGGAACAGCTATAATTATTCATTTGTTGTTCTTTTTTATATGAAAATTACACATCATTTTTCTTATTTCAAAGGTAGTTACACAGTATAAATCATAGCGTAAACTTTTAACCTTTTTCCATCTCATTTATCAAAGGTGATTCGAGAGTTTTAAAAACTAACACTTTTTCACATCCATGATTTTGCTCAATAGCTGATAAAACACATGTCAAAAGTCAATACACCACCTGAAAACAAACAAATAAAAAAAATCTGAAAACATTCATAACCTGCATCCAACCATTAAATAAAATCATCTAACGGGGGAAAACGGAGGTTTTCTGTTTATACATTTTTTCGTGTGGATGGTGGTATTTCAAAGTGATTTGATCTGTACCTATTAAAATAGCTAAGACCTTCATCAGTGATTTCACCTTTTGCTTGAATATTCATAAGAAATAATGGCATCTTATTATCATCCATGATGTGATAATTTCTTACATGAATATACAAAAAAAATTATATGAGAGAAAGTGTTAAAATAATTTATTTTAAGAAATGGAAGAAAAATTTATTTAAATAATATTTTTCAAACAGTAGTAATTTAGCATGCTAGGACAGAGCAGTGTATCAACAACCATTCATTTCAGTCTCATAAATAAATACCACAGTGACTAATGAGGCATAGCAAATGCCAAACAGATCATAAGTGATGATATACCGCATTTATAAAAGATACCTACTTGTCAACTGCGTCAAAATCACTTTAAATCATTGCAACTCTTTGCATCCAACATGCCTGAATTTCGCCAAATTCCAACACGTTTTTAGACTGGTTTTCAGGTGATAAATATTAATTCTGGCATACAGTCTGTATAGAATCTAAAGCTCATTTATCATTCCAGTTGGTGGGTTTTGGAAAGTTAGAATACAGGAATACAAAACCTAGCAAACAGGACAAAACACTATCAAAGATTTAACACTTTCCCTGTTTAATAATTCATGTAAGAAATAATGACATATTTATTAGCTCATTGTCGTTATAATGTAAACTTTTCAAGGGAATATTTTGCTTTGAGTCATCTAATCTGGGTCTACTCTGTTTGCAAATGTGTGAAAAGGCATTAGGGTTAAGAGATTGCATTTAAGACCTTGCACCAAGTTTCTCTGTGGAATGAATTGATGAGTTCAGTTGTTTGAAACAAGTTATGGTCTTACATTGTTATGTGTGAACATTTTCAATTGTCCTTCTATCTCATTGATTTCTGAAGTAAGTAAGAAAGAGAAAATGTAATTGTTTATTAAAAAGATACATATTTAGAAATGTAAATGAGTGTTGTTCTTCCTAGATCATGTGAGTAATATGCAGGTAATGAATTTAACCCTTTCCGTCTAATAGACCCTGAGTATGAGTCGTCTGATCAGTGCCTATATTTACACCTTTTGCTTTAACCCTTTCCTCCATAAATACGTCTTTCTATGCCTCTGTAAAAGTCACTTTTTGAAACCATTGTGATAAATAATAGGAGCACATGCTCTATTTATCACAATGGTTTCAAACTACAAAATTCTAAAATTTTCCTTTTCTCTAGTTAATGCTCCTTTTGGGTGGATTTATTCAAAGTGGTTAGATCTAAAAATAGCCTATTGAGGAAAGGGTTAAAGAATACTATAGATCTGATAATACAAATTCTACTAATAGCACAAATTACTGAGTACATGTGCCATTAAATAAATTCAGCTAGTAAATATTTATGATGTCATCATTTCAACAAGGATAGGGTTAATTCGCAAAATTCAAAGAACAGAGACGCACATAATAGTTGATGTGTGAACAACGTTACACTGTATGATCAAATTATTGATAAAATCATATCCATTAACTACACACAGCAAATCGAGGGCTTGGTGCAAAACTATTCTAACTCCTTCACTTTAGTGAAGGAGTTAGAATAGTTTTGCACCAAGCCCTCGAAATGTGATCATGGAAGTCAGACAGTTCCATTAAAACTCTTCAGATAAACAAACTAAAGAGCAAAAACAGACAGATCTGTACTCCAGCTTTAAGCATATTGAATTTGGTCTTAAACTTTCCAACAACCTGAATATTTAATATTATTTTGTGCTCATTATCAACAATGCTTATCAGTATCTTTGAAAGAAAAGAAAAAAGTTTAGTAAAACGTTTCATTGGATCCAGTCTTTTCGGTTTTTAGTGAGCGTTCGTCGAACGCTCACTATATTTACCAAACCGCATTTCAGAGGGATTTCGTTCGGATGTTGTTACCTAAGGATTCCTAGTAATCATCCACTGCAGAGATGTAGTGCATCGTCAGCGGACCTGAAACCCGGTTCAGATTTTTGCAAATGAAAAACGGAATACATTTTTGATAAACGTACTACAATTTCAGCGTTATATAATCATCAATTTGAGGTTCGATTCCGTATAAAACGCATGCAAAAAACAAGGTTTGGTCGGCGAAAAAAACCCAGTTCACCGATGATAAACGCATACGCAGTCTTATGACGTCACGGGTCCATTCATAAATCTGGACTATCGGGCTTTGCGAGTGATAATTCCGGTATACATGCGGTCATTGTCGACGAACAATAAATCAATTGCAATACGAATCGACAAATTACTGGCTTCATTTTTACCAGAGACTCTTTTAAAATTTCACTGAATTTACAGTTTTACTAACAATTTTTCCGGTTACGAAATGGTTACGAAATGGCAAGGTGACGAGTTGACCACAGATACCCTCTCTTATATGAAGTACGAAACTAGGCCACCCTACATGTTGAATTTGTTATGATTGGAAATGCTATTTGAGTAAATGGTGGCTATCAAGAGAGCATTGAAAATAAACTGGATTAAGGTAAGTTGATAAGTTATGATTTCAGAGCGTTTTATAACAGTGTGGTCCTGGAGACCGAAACTCCACCAATCATGAAACTTGGGTGGGGTAATTTTTTAAGGTTTTAATATACCTTAAACTATGCGCAACGTTATAAATAAACTACATTTAATTTCGTACGTGACATTTATGCAATTTATGCATAGTGATACTAAGCAGGATTCAATAAGGATATTGAGTTATATCCAGTCCATGCATGCATTCTTAAATAGTATTCTTAAAAGCTACTTTCGGTTTTGATATCTAATCATCTCATTGATGATACAAGATCCAGATCAAGCGCAAATTACTTAGTGTGATCAATAGCATATAAATGAAATTTGCAAATGAAACATAAAGAGAAGGGACAGAAATTATCTTCAGAATTGTTGATAGATAGAAAAAATATTGTTTTCTTTTCTCCTGTGAATTGATTCCGTAGAGAAAACATGTACAATTTTATTGTTCTTGAAAATGGTTTTGTAGGACAGAAATTATCTTCAGAATTGTTGATAGAATAAGATAGAAAAATATTTTTTTCTTTTCTCCTGTGAATTGATTCCTTGGAGAAAACATGTACAATTTTATTGTTTTTGAAAATGCTTTTGTACACCAGGCCAAAAGAAAACAAAGCATGATCAGTCATATTCTAAAAGGTTTGGACAACATATCTGCCACTCTGCTAATACAAAGACCTATGATAAGACTTATCATAGGTCTTTGGCTAATAGTAATTTAAAAGATGACTGTAGAACAAGGGGTAACAATATGAAACTCTGTAAGCCAAGGGCTAGAACTGAACAGAGAAAGGGTACTTTTAGCCATAGATAGGATAACGTAGCTCTATTCCTAAATAGAGCTAGTCATTATCAGTCTTACAGCTACGATATCGCATCTATTTTAGCCATAGAGTAATAGACCTCTGGAACTCTCTCCCTAACAGTGTAGTTCAGGTACCCACACTAAATGCATTTAAAACAAAGCTGAATGGGCACTGGGGGTCACTAATAAAGCTAACAAGTTTGATGCCAAGTGATGTTACCCATATAATTGAAGTACGTTTCGACATTGACAAAAGACAGTAAAGCAGTATAGAACTGTATAGAACTGTGACTAGTATGTGTGTATATGAAATGAAAGTGAAAATCAACGTTCACTCCTAGTGAACTGACAGTGTAGTTTTTTTTTTTAACACAAAATGAACTATATAACGGTATTCATGCAAGTGAAGTGACCCATAAAGAACAATACTGGAACCGATGTATAAAAATTCAACTGAAGAGAACAAATACAAATGGGCCGAAGAAGCTGCAAAGCTTATGCAACACTGGTGCATCTGCTCTCGAATCTACATGAACGACATGAACTACATGAATCTGATCTGGATCTACTCTGTTTACAAAGGGATAAGAATCTATGGAGTAAAGTGTTAAAGTTAACAATTTCGGTACTGATTTGGTATCATTATGTCTATACCCCCATATTTATCAGTTCTCCTATGATTCCAAGCTATGTGTATGAGAACAATTGGGAATCAAACTCGGAGCTCATACAGTCACAGCCCACGTTGGGTGCCAAATGTAACAGGGTGTTCCTATAAAGAAACATACCCGCTCAGACCCTGGATTGAACCCAGGTCGCCAGGTTCGCAGTCATACACTCCAGCATGTGGCCATAAAAGCGCACTTGTACGCGGAAGGCCGTACAAGTGATGATAAACCGACACACTGTGACACATCTAAATTGGTTCCTAATTTACTGAGATACATGTGCATACGTTTTGTCTAGTTTATCATCTGAGTACTTAATTCTGTAAATTTCAGGATCTAGATCAAGCAGTCCTCAGTGAAGCCTGTGTACCAAATATCTTCCCAGGGAACAGCACCAAGAAAATCTCAAATGGCAAGTATTTATATGTTAGGAGGAGAAATACAAAAACGTTTGTGTTACCCTTTACCTCATGAATATTTATGTAAAAAATTATGATATCATGAATATTAATTTTATTTGATTATGGGTAATTTTTAAAATGGCATATCAACAAATGATTTCTTTGCTACAGAAATGGTTTTATCATGCTAGATATCAAATTTCTAAAAGAATCTGTATCCATGATGATGTAGAATGGGTTACTATCATCACGAAGTAAATCTGTATTTACTTCGTGCTATCATATATGGCTACCGAAAGAAAAATATTTAAACATTTTTTCTCTCCAAAACCGGTGAACCAATTTGAATGACATTTGGTAGGAATAGTCGCCAAATAACCCTATAAATATCAAAATTGTAAAAAATCAAATTGATATTTTAAAAACCAGTTAATCTCTTTCCCTGTTCTATATTTAGTCCAAATTTCATTTCCTGCTGAATATTCATGGACAAAATACTTGTAGTTATAATTGAATATGGAAGGTGCAACACTGTAGCTACATGTTTTTCAGAAAGTAAAGAAATAGAGATCTATCAATTTCCATTTGCAAACAGACCAGACCCTGATCAGACAGCTCCTATAGGAGCCATCTGATCTGGGTCTACTCTGTTTGCAAATGTGTGAAAACACGTTTATAAACTGATTGAGAGAAAGGGTTAATGTTGATTCTCAGACCACTACCTCCCATAGTATAATATTAGCAGGTTCCTAGGTAAACTGGAATCTTATCCTTAAAAACTCAAAATGTTAAACCAATGTGACTGATCCTAATAGGTATAACATTGCAGAGATCTTCCAGGAAAATTCTTTTGTTTGTTATTTTGTAAACAGCTAGTGTAGACAACAGACATGACAGAGCTCTCCGAAATGAGGAATTGCTACATTGGTGCCAGAACTTACAAACTAGAAGTGAAATACACTTATACTTCATTTTCAAGTGTTTTATGCACGTTGTTTAAAAGGCTTTTATATTTTTAGCTCACCAAACCACAAAGTGCTCGGAGTGAGCTTTTGTGTTCGCCTGATGTCTGTCTGCGTGCATCGTGTGTGGTCAGTTGTCAATAATTTAAACCTTAAATCTTCTCCTCTGAATCTACAAGGTTCTCAGCTTTTATCTTTGGCACATAGCATTATGTTAAAGCCACTGTTGTTTTTTTCCAGTTGTAATGCCTGAGACTCTATCACAACCCAACAAAAGAAAGGAGTCCGATTCAAGTGATCAACCTGGTTTACCCAAAGTGCAGCGGACACTACAAATTATAGATGTAGTTTGCCAAACAACTGATCATGATTATGTAAAATCCAGCAGTCCAGTACTTTCTGTGATTGACCGCACAGAACTTGAATGGTTCCATGAGCATCTAAGTTGGACCCATGGAAAAAATCCAATTATAAATACTATGACACTGGCCGTTAGTTATGCATCCAAATCGTGGGGAGGCAGATCTTTTGTCAAGCACAAAACTTTACAGGGTGAATTTTTCATGTATGGACAGGTCAGACTGTAATAGCTGTATGTGGATTCAATATAACAAGTGACCTTAAAAAGAAAGATGTGAACATTTCCAAAGCCAGTGTACACATTGATGGAATAAGTCAATGAATAGACTTCCACCTGGAGCAAATCATGAATTTAAATATGCAGGATTTGATGAAGCAAATTTTCACAGTGTGTTCATGTCTCACATACTTTAACCCTTTCCTTCATATGCATGTTTTCTCGCATTTGCAAACAGAATAGACCGAGATCAGACGTATAGGAGCCGTCTGATCAGGGTCTACTCTGTTTGCTAATGAAATTTGACAGATCTGTTTCTTCAGTTTCTAAATGGCTGTGATGTTCAACCTTCCATATTTCATTACAACTGTATCGGCCATGAATATTCAATAGGTATTGAAATTTGGAATAAATATAGAACAGGGAAAGGGTTAAGCTGTCAATTAGTTGTTGTTGACTTGACTGTTTTATGTTGTACAGTGTACAAGAGGAGCAGATAAGAACTATAGTTTGAGTAATTCTCACTTTCAAAAGTAATTTAGCATCAAACAAAACAAATTGGGTACATGCACCTGGTCTAAGGTAATTGGACGTTTTAGATCAAATGAACTATTCCTAATTGTCATTTAATACATTTACCTCAAATGAATATAGTATCTACATAAATAATTTCCTATTGGTTTTTGTGTCATCTGCTGAGAAGCAGTTTGCCAGATAGGGATGATTTTTCCATCGTCTGTCTGTCAGTCTGTCTACCCGTCACAAATTGCAAGGTTCAGAGTTTAGGTCAGCCTCATTGGCAGATGACACATGTGTTCTGTGAACACCTCTTGTTACCCAAAACACTACTTATATTTTTTTCCTCTGGTATACTAGAATTGATTTGACTGAAAGTGTTTGGATACTGTATATTATACAATGTATGAATAAATATTATTTATGAATGATAGATAAGTTTAACCCTTTTCTCCATGAATATTCATGTAAGAAATAATGACATCACTATTATTTATTATGCCGCCACAGTGTGGTGGCATATAGGGTTTGCTCTTGTCTGTCTGTTGTTCCGTATGCACATCTTGAAGAATTTGTCGGGGCTCTTTCTTGGAAAGTATTTGTCAAATCCACACTAAACTTTACACACATGTTTGTGACCATTATGTCTTGGTCAAGTTCTATAGCCATGTAAATTGCTTCAGTGGTTTATGAGTTGCAACCCTTTATTTGCAAGAATGACTTTAAAATTATTAAATATCTTGTCCAGACTCTTTCTTGAAAGTATTTGTCCAATTCTCATCAAACTTTACACACATGTCTGTTGCCATTATGTCTTGGTCATGGTTGATAACCATGTAAATCGCTTCAGTCATTTAGGAGTTGCGACCCTTTATTTGCAAAAATGATTTTAAAAATATTTTGTCCGGACTCTTTCTTGGAAAGTATTTGTCCCGTCTACACCAAACTTTACATGTTTATGGCCATTATATCTTGGTCAGATTTTATAGCAGTGTAAATCGCTGTAGTCGTTTAGGAATTACGGCCCTTTTTTTCTTCAAAAGATGACTTTGAAAATATCTTGTCCGGACTTTTTCTTGGAAAGTATTTGTCCAATCCTCACCAAAATTCACACATGTTTGTGGCCATTATATCTTGGTCAAGTTCGATAGCCATGTAAATCGCTTCAGTCATTGCATACTTTACATGTTTATAAGCATATATAATCAATTTTATTATTATTATGGCACTTACTCTCTGTGACAAAAAAAATCTGAAGTTGGGGCATGAGTGTCCAATGGACACATTTCTTCTTCGATATGAAATTTACATTAACACAAGAACTTTACGATTGTAGAATGACTAGAATCAGGTCTATAATTATCATTTTACAAGTAAAGCGAGCATACCCAGACCAGACGGTTCCTATAGAAGCTGTCTTATCTGGGTCTATGGTTTGAAAATGTGTTAAAAAAAGTATTATTGAATACCCTTACTATAAATAGTAACAAAATTGCCGTAGAAAACTGTCATTACGGAGTCATGTGACCGATCCATAATGGCCCGGTGGGCCGATTATCCATAATCGGCCCACGATCTTTTTCACATGCAATGCGTTGATGTTAGCAACATAGCTCTAGATCTAGACCTATTCAAATATGGCCGGAGAAAGGTGTTTGACGTCGTTGTAAAATCGTATTCTAGATCTGGAAATCTGTAAAGTTTATAGTATAGATCTACAATCGTAAAATTCTATTAAAATCAATTGCTTTGTTTGTATCGATCGGTACTACCTAACTGTGTTTATGTTATTCAAAAATGACAGTTGTAACGTCATAATTTCACGTCATCCATCGGAAGTTCTCAAACAAATTTTTATAAGTTAAAACAATATAAAGGTTAATCGTTAGTGTTAGTGGTTATTATGTCGGACTACATATTTTTCGGCGGGGATTCGAATCCCCATGAAGGCATATAACTATTCCTTCCTCACTATTTTAAAGTACAGATCTATATCTATTTCTGTGGTTTGTTGGGATCTAGATCTAGATTGTATTGAAATGATAGGTGGCATATAGATATAGATCTAGTAAAAATTGTAAGATATTCAATAAAAAGGTCAAATTATGGCCTGTGTGTGCCTTCTGGTCATAATGGCACACCTGGTGTCACAATAGCACCAGGTGTGCCATTATGACCAGAAGGCACACCTAGGCCATATTTTAACCTCTTATTAATGGAGTAAAGGGTTATCACAGATGACAGGAGCATGCAGTCTTTTAACATGTACATTTGTAACAGGTAAAATTTACACTTTCAATACTGAATTTCCATTTGGAATCTTTTATTATTTACTAAAAATGATGAGTTTGTATTGGCAATTTTTTGGGTGTTTTTTTTTTATCAAAATAATTTATGACAAACACATCAGACCCTTATGAGAGGGATTCTAGAGCCATCTCATCTTGGTTTACACTGTTTGCAAATGACATTGAATCTCAGTTGTGGCATTGTTAGGGTTAGGTTCGGTGTCATCATATTACAGTTGTAATTGCATATTACAATTGTAGCATTGTATTGCCAATCTATGAAGACAAATCAAATATAAAATATGAACTTGTTTACTCTTGGCACCTTAACTCTTTCTCTATTCTATACTTCTGTAAGAAGTAATGCCATCATGAATATTTATTAACTGAATTTTATGATGGTGTATGTAGACAGGATGTTTTTGCTCAGGCAGAAACTATAGAATCATATCTTTACATGTACTCTACCATAAGCAAACAGAACAGCCATTGATCAGACGACTATAGGTGTCATCTGATCAGGTCTACTCTGTTTGCAAATAGTTAATACAGAAAAGGCATGTTAAATTTCTCAAACTCTTTCTTGAGTCTGATCAATAAAAATGTGATACACATGTACTAGGTCTACACTGTTTCAATGCCATGTATCCCTTTTGTTCCTTACAAGGAACATATTATCAGGGCTCTTAACTTCAGGGATTATCTCTTCTCCAATTGCTTATTTCTCAACCAATTCCTACTGTGTGCCTTCTCATCAGACTATGTAATGAATAGTCACAATGTAGATCTAGTATTTGATAGAGAAATAGTAAAAAGGATTGTTAGAAAATATTGATATTCTTTCTCCCATCAAGAGATATTAATTATGTTGTTAATAAACTTCGTGTACATGTACATCTACTACTTTCTGACCCATTCAAAAAACGCTCACTTTCAGTACTTTCAGTACTTTGATTTTTCATTCTTCACCCCTAACTGTGATGAATTATTCTATCTAGCACAGTCTAGTAGTCAAAGAGATGGTACCAGTCTGGCAGACAAGCATCTGCCAACCCAGACTTCAGATCTTCAAACTTGTCCACTAGGGGCTTGACTACAGATGTTTTTCTAGTGAAACAATCTGTCAACCAGACAAGCTGACCTTTTGAAGCCGACCTATGGGGATAGAGGCAATAAAGCTTCTAAATTGGCCTTAATCCCTAATTAGCATTCATACTAAGTTGTTGTTTTAGATTTCAAAATCAGGGAAAATAGAACAGAATTGTTGCAATGGGATTCACACTTTTGCCCATTGTTTCACATTTTTCCTATTCAGGCTCATCAAATATGTATGGACCTGTCAGATACTGTTGACTTTTCAAACAGAATTATTATGAATGAATCATTAGTTATTTCTTTACAAAAGTGCTTTCTAAAAACTGACTACAAATTTGCAGTACATGTTCATACAAAATGCAAGACCAAAAAGAAAGTACAACTCAAGCGTGCATAACTCCCATGATTTTATCACAAAATCATTGGCATTTGACATTAAACTTGGACAGAAGTTCCTTAAAATTTAACCCATTATCTCACAAAAACATCTTTTCATGCCTTTGCAAACAGAGTAGACCCAGATCAGACTATAGGAGCAATATGATCAGGGTCTGTTCTGGTTGCTTTTGAAAATCATATAGATCTGATTATACAGTTTCTGCAATTATCAACACTTCCTGTACTCATACAGTATGTTATAAACAATTCAGCTAATAAATATTCATGATGTCATTATATCTTAACCCATTCCCTCATACTGACGACTTTTGACAACTCTGTAAATGTCACTTTGTGAAACCATTGTGATAAATAGAGCATTTGCTTCTATAGGAGCAAATGTTCTATTTATCAAAATGGTTCCAAACCACAAAATTAAAAAAAAAATCCTCTTCTCTAGCTTAAATGCTCCTTTTCGGTAGATTTATTCATAGAGGTTGTATCTAAAAAGCCTCTGAGGTTATGGGTTAAATAAATATTCATAGAGACAGAGCTAAATGCCAGAAGAAAATCTAGACAATGACAAAATTGTGTGTAACTGAAACATACATGATATTCAGCTGTGCCATATTGTAAAACAATTCTAGCAAAAACTTGCGTCATTGACATTATATAAAAACATATAGACTGCTTTGCAATATTTCATTAAGGCCGTGTATCAGCTGAGAGGCAACATGTGTGAAAGCAAAATCTGTCCCTACCCACTGAACCTTCTACAACTGACAAGAAGATGAATGAACAGTTCTTGCTTGTCAAACAAACTCACAAGCTGTTATATAAGCCAGTTGGGAGTATTTTGAAGAGAATGCAGAAAAAGTGTATTACCCTAATCACCTTTATTCCATAAATATTCATGAGAGATATAATGATACATGTATCATGATTATTAATTAACCATTTCCCTGTTCAATATTAATTAAGATTTAATGCATCTATTATAAGCTCATAAGCAAACAGATCAGACCATGATAAGATGACTCTGTAACAGGATCTGCCTGATCTGAATCTACTCTGTTTGCAATGGTGTGAAATGTTTGTATGAAGGAAAGGGTTATCCACATTTTCATACCCCCAGAGCTACAGATAACAATGCATATCCAAATACTAAAATCCTCATTTCTCCACCAAACCCTATACTGTGACCACTCTTTAGAATCTTCTCTTCGAGACGATTCTAAAGAGTGGTCACAGTATAGGGTTTGGAGAAGAAATAAAGGATTTTTTCTTGAAAGTGTTTAAATTTACACATCTTATCTGGAGCCCTGAACCTTGATCGAAACGTCTGCATAGGTAAGAACAAGTTCGCCACTAGCCCAATGCAAAGAAATCCACTGTTCAATCTGTCACAGCGTTTGCCACCAGTCTATTGAAATACCTGTTGAAAACCCATGCAAACACAACACACATCATTGCAAGGTGAAAATAGACCATTAACAAGATTGGTTTATCTAGAAATCAATGTTAGAAAACATTTGAGATGTCCAATCGATAAGACTGGCTTAAGCAATAAAGCTTGTTCAAAACTCCCTACATTTAAGAAACAGCCTCAATGGTGGTGAAGACCTTGGATAAATTAAGATGAATGGTTACTTTAGGTGCTAGAGGTCCAAAGCCAATAACCAGACTTAACAATATAATGCGATAGAGCGATTATATATCAGCCTGTGATGGGCAATAACCTTCACGATAGCATTAAAGCCAAAACTTTGTATAAAGCCAAAACCCTGTTAACTATGTGAACGCTAGGGGCAAAACCGTGATTAACTATGCAAACAGCTTGGATCCAGATGAGACGCCGCATTATGCGACGTCTCTTCAGGATCCAAACTGTTTGATACTCATTGGCAATATTTTTGCAAAGAAATCTGAGAAATTTTACTGTTAAAACTGAAGCAGACGACAATTGTAACATTTGAAAAAAATACTTAGCATGCAAAGAGTTAATTAACAACATTAATCTTCCTGCAAATATTTTAAAAAGAAGTCCAAGTTTTCTTAACGACCTTTGTTTGGTGATGAAGATCAAAATCAGGTGCAATTATCTGGCACCTTATAATTAGATCTACACAGCTTGACACTTTGACCTTTCATCCAAAAGGCCAACAAGTTATTCTTGAAAATGTTTTAATTTACGTATCCTATCTAGACTTCTGTAACTTTGTACAAATACTTAGAATGATTAGGGTATGTAACCAAAGTTAGATCTCTCAGACATCATGGCAACTCCAGGGACAGCTATGTAATACAGACTTCTAGTTCTTGTCCCCAACATCAAATAATGCTGTGGTTTTCTTTTGTGAAAAAATGCATTTTCCTAATTACAAGTTCTGAGGCCTTGTCATTCAGGCCACGTTCCATCATTAGCTTAGATCTGGACTTACAATGGTGCCTGATCAATACTAATTAATTCCTGCTTTACAGCTTAGACCGATGGTCATTCCTGGCTCGCTCCTTCTCGCCAACAAAATGCCATAATCATACGCTAGAGAAAATTCCATCACCAAAACAGACAGCTAACCCTCATTACCCTAAGTATTCACACTCCCGACCTCCACTCTTAACAAGTTTGTACAGCTAAATGATTCAACTTGGTGCCATTCTGATAACTTCAAAGTAGACTTACCGAGTAGCCAATAGTGAAGACCCAGATTAAATGGCTCCTTCAGGAGCCATTTGATCTTGGTCAGCTCTATTGACGTAAGTCCGTCTGTCTGAATAATTAGAGCAATTCCAGCAACTTTATTCCGGAAGGAGCAAATACATCGAATGTCTTTTGCTTCTCAAATTGTGCTCTTCCTCATGTCAAATTTCAGTTATAATCATTCATTGTAAAGTAAACTATATGAACCTAAACCTAACACAGAATTTGTATGCTGGTTATAATGTACTGAGAGGATCTGATCTGTATTGAATCCATTCACATAACATGGAAAACATTGAAAAGGCTCATCCAATAACCCTCAAAGTCAGACAAAAGAAGAGGACAATTTTTTTCAGACGTTTTCTTATTGAACGGTTCCCTGCATGCTTTCATGCCTATTTCCATTACAAAATCATGAAAGGCTGACCGGAAAATGACAAGTTCTGGAAAGCTGGCATTGACGAGAATGAGAACATGCAGGTCATATCCGGGGAAAACTATAATGCCAAGAGTGACCATAATTATGGAAAATCCATTTCGCACTGAGCACTTTTACAGATTCTGCTCACGTGTATGGAAAATCAGAACATCCTACGAGTAAATTAACTTTACCATGATAAACGCATGGATATCGGACTTGTCAGCTTGAATTCTTAAAGACAAATTACATTCTCCTTGTCTATAAATATACATCGGTGGTCAAAAGATCAAGATTCAAAATTAGTGAGAGATCTAGTGACTGGGACTACACTATACACTGTCTGAAAATGTCAGTACACTTTATTTCCTGAATTCAAAGGATTAACCCTTTCCTTCTTTTCACTCTTTTGCAAACAGAGAAGACCCAGATCAGATGGCTCCTGTAGGAGCCATCTGATCAGGGTCTTCTCTGTTTGCATATGATAGAATATAGATATGATTCTACAGTTTCTGCATGGTCAAAACTTCCAGTGTCCATGTGCTATTATAACAAATAATCTAATATAAAATTATATTCACGATGTCAATATTTCTTACACAAATATTCATGGAGTAAAGGATTAAGCTGTAAGACTCATGATTAGACATGAATAAGTATAATGACCTTTGGTGTTAAGGCAATAGATATCATGAGAAGTCTTGTAAATCAATGTCAGTACAGGGAAATACTCCGAATATTGGCGAATGTTTCCCAATGGAAACTCAAGGTCTATCAGATCATTCATCTTATGTTATGTTGGTAATTTCCAATCTTTTCAAGATGTCTTTTATGAAAGCTCCGACACATGTTCTGTCCATTTTCTTCTAATTCTAAAATAATGTTAGTGTATAATTTGTGCAATGGAGACCATTTTATTACTAAACTACACAGACATGAAATTTTTTATCAAGATTTATGGCAGTCTAAACAGATTATGTGACAGAGTTGCTTCAAAGGGAATATTGTGAGTACATTGTGCATGGATCATTTCACAATCCTGTTCACTCCGCTAAACTCTTTCGCTGCCAATGTCGCGCATCTGTGATTTCCTATGCAAACAGTTTGGACCCAGATGAGACGCCGAGTAACTCGGCGTCTCATCAGGATCCAAACTGTTTGTTACTGTTAGTAATGCATGTATAAAGAAAGGGGAGAAAATTAAGTTAATAAAAATTATAGCAAACAAATTTTATTGATGAGAATTTTTAGCAGAGAAAGAGTGAACTCTTTGAATGCAGGAAACGAGTGTATTCGCATCTGCAAACAGTGTAGAACTGGATCAGGGGGTTCCATCTGATCAAGGTCGGCTGCACTATTGTCATTCAGAATCTTCTCATAAATTACACCCGTTTTGACTGAATTCAAACAATTAGCAATTACTAAACAATAATTATTAAACAATGATTTTAAACAATGACGGACAATTTACACTTTTACAATTCAGCTGTCTAAGGGTCAATCTGCAGCATTACTCTGCAACGGCAGTCATTTAAAATCATCATCTTTTCAATACTGAAAGCATTTTCTTCCATTTATCTTCAAACATATTATCTAGAGCAAACAGTTCATACCCTGATGAGATACTCAGCATATCATCTGTATCCAAACTGCTTACAAAACGTATAAAACATTGCCCAAAGTACATTAAGTATTGAAATTCTTAACTCTTTGCATGCTAAGTAATTTTTCGTCTGCAGCAATTATCGTCTGCTCAATTTTTGGGATAAACTTTCTCTAATTTCTTTGCAAAAAATATGGTCAAGGTGACAAACATTTTGGATGCTGATGAGACGCCGCATTATGCGGCGTTTCATCTGGATCCAAACTGTTTGCATAGGTAATTGCAGTTTCGGCGCTATCGTGCAAAGAGTTAATGGTGGCCCTAATGAAGACGTTGGCCTTCATTATACTCTTAAAACTGCACATGTAATTACGTCTTTCCAATTAAGTAATTTCAATTACGCAATTAAAACCGTGTCTGGTGGTTGAAAATTAGATACAGGACTGAGTCAACCTTTTTTAAAATCGTGTAATTACTACAGTTGTGACCAGAAACAAACCCCTTGCATTTTTCTGGAATTAATTGGAGACCCTAGAGAAAGAACTAATGCTACTTTATTGCAGGCAGTTGACTCCCTTGCAACACCCATAATTCTATCCTTGTTCAAAGAATTTGACAAGAACTTGGGATTAAATTGGCTGTATTCAGACAAATTTCATTGATTTTAAATCAATTCCATTTTCAAATCTAAATACTTTGCCAACAGATGAGCCAGCGGGCTCTGGTTGTAATAATCTATTACTGTCATCCTTAACCCTGAATCTGCTGGAAAATTGGCTCCAATTAGCCTGTAGTTGGCAGAAATGGCACAACTAACCAAATCCTCCTTTTCTGCATATGAATTTACCCTTTCCCTTATGTAAGCGCATTTTGACGCATCTGCAAACACAGTTAACCCAGATCAGATGGCTCCTATAGGAGTCGTCTGATCAAGGTCTGCTCTGTTTGCTTATGGTGTAATATAGATCTGATTCTACAGCTTTTGCCTGAGCCAAAATGTCCTGTGTGCATATGCCATTATAAAAATAATCTAATTAATATTCATGACATCATTATTTCTTACATGAATATTCATCAGGGAAAGGGTTAAACAAATTTTGTATCAAATTTTATCACCAAAGAAAATAATTTTTATGACAAACAGTGCAGTCCCTGATTAAAGGGCTCCCTCAGGAGCCCTTTGATCTGGGTCTACACTGTTTGCAAAGATTTATAAACACCTGTTCTTTGAGGGTAAATGCATTTTACTAATGTAGCAAATTTGTACGCTACAACCTTTAACCCGTTACTTTGTTGCCTTTCACAACAGTCTATGCAAACAGAGTAGACCCAGATCAGATGAATCATGTAGAAACCATCTGATCTTGTTCTGCTCTATGTGCTTATTGTATTATACAGATCTGACTGTACATTTTACCTTACATTTTGTTATAAAGACATGGAATTAAAGAGAACGAACAATAAACACCCGTAATCCTGTTCTTATAATGACCATTTTATAGGATGCAAGATTTTGATCTTTACGGAGTCTGTGTCAGAAAAATGCTTCCCATAAATAGCCCATAAAGGGTTTCCTGTTCATGGATTATCTTCATTGTTCATAACTGAAATAAACTTTCGCATATAGAAGCTACTCCAGACAGACTTAAGTGGCAAAAAATGGGTGGATATTATAGCTTAGTCTCACTATCCATTGCCGATACAAGATAAGACATCTCTTGAAAAGATTCCAATCCCTGGATCTTATGGCTTAAGCTACTGATGGGGTGCACTGGATCTGACACACACAAACACCAGACTTCACTGCATATTTAACTGCCTTTGAAGACTAGAACACCCAGTGTTGTTAAAAGTGCTATAGCCCTGCACCTGATACAGATGCCTTTTGAAGACTTTCCATACAGAATAGCAGATCTCCAGATAAGATGCGTAAATTAAAATATTTTCAAGAATTACTACTTTATTTCTCCACCAAACCCTATACTGTGACCACTCTTTAAAATCGTCTCGAAGAGACGATTCTAAAGAGTGGTTGCAGTATAGGGTTTGGTGGAGAAATGACGATTTTAGTATTTGAGTACAGACCCTTATCTGTAGCTATTCAGCTGAATTGCTCCTGTATGAGCTGTCCGATCAGGATCCGCTCTGTTTGTATCCGCTAACCCCATATAAAAACTTTTACACACCTTTGCATAAAGAGTAGACCCAGATCAGTTGGCACTTGTAGGAGACATCTGATCAGGGTCTGCTCTATTTGCTTATGAAATTATAGGTCAGACACTACAGTTTCTAATAATACCGAAAGATCCGGTGCATTATGCCCTAATAAAAACTCAGCTAACAAATATTCATCATGTCATTATTTCTGACATAAATATTCAATATGGAAAGGGTTAACCAATTCTTTCATACTGACGCCTTTTGACACCTCTGTAAAGTCCATTTTAGAAACCATTGTGATAAAAAGAGCATTAACTTTGCTCCATAGGAGCAAATGTTTATTTTTATGACAATGATTTGAAAACTACACAATCCTAAATTTTCCCTTTTTTCTAGTAAATGATCCTTTTCGGTAGATTTATTCAAAGAAGTTGGGTCTAAAAATATCCTATGAGGTAATGGCTTAAAAATAGCCCACGAGGGAATGGATTAAATTACATACACAAGCAAACATTTCAATTTATTGCCTTTTATCCAATACCATGTATGAGTTTTCTGATTTCAATTATCTCCAGTAATACCAGTGGTATCTAGTACCACCGATGTGCCATTTTCAGTCATTTTCTTGTGTAATTTGTATCTTTATTACAAACATGGAACATTAAATCCACCCTTAACCCTTGAACAGTTCGGGGAATGAGTCAATAATATCTTTTGCAAACTGCGTAGACCCTGATGAGAGGGCTCCTAGAGGAGCCCTCTCATCAGGGTCTGCACTGTTTGTCATGTTACACTTTTCTTTTAAATATCCATGAATATTTACAGTGAGCTTGACCCGTTTTATGTTTGGAACATTCCCAATGAAAATTAAATGTTGAAAGGGTTATCTCCTTGCACAATAGTAGTGAATCTGTGAAAATCTATGTCAAATGTTTGAGCTCCAGATAAGATGAGTAAATTTCAACATATTCAAGAATAGCTCCTTTATTTCTCCACCAAAGAGTGGTCACAGTATAGGATTTGGTGGAGAAATTAAAAGAGTTATTTTTGAACATTAACTTTACTGATCTTTACGTCCAGATAAGATGCGTAAATTCAAACATTTTCTGGAATAGCTCCTTTATTTCTCCACCAAACCCTATACTGTGACCACTCTTCAGAATCGTCTCCTCGAGACGATTCTAAAGAGTGGTCACTGACACAATGAGTATAGGGTTTGGCAAAGAAATGACGATTTTAGTATTTGGGTAGATCGGACCCTTATCTGTAGCTCTGATGGAAAGGCATTTCAAGGGTGAACATTTCAAGGATAAGCTCAAGATGCAGTCTCTTACAAGCCTAATAGGAAGAGATGTCACACCTGTTGTGGTGTTTACAGAATACCAGCATCTAGTTTTAACGTTTTATTTGCTGAATAATTAAAACTGGCTCCTCCCTTCCTGAATATTAATTAAGCAAAAAAATGTATAAAAAATTAATACTGAAGTAAATGATTTTTATGACAAACAGTTTAGACCCTGATCAAAGGGCTCCCTCAGGAGCCCTTTGATCAGGGTCTACACAGTTTGTAAAGGTATTATAGACTCTGTTCCCACACTTTAAGGATTAAACATCCCGTGTAAAAACTTTAAGCAAACATTCACTGTCATTAATCATTTCAAACTGCTACTTGCAATGTCATTTGAAGTGGAAACTGTTCTAAGCCACCCGGTTTAAAAGCAAAGCACAAATGTTGCAACTTTACAGTCCAAACATGATCCCCGACCTTGAAACACTTATCTGCAATTCACTTACAGAATATTTCCCCATCCTAAGACCCATTTGAACCCTTCTGAATTTATTCCCCATAAATCACAAACAAAATTGACAGCTAGATTTTGTACAGTGGGAAAATCAAGTTGAAACTATCCTATTATCAAAAGCAATTTGCAACTTAACATTTCAAACCTGCTTGTTAGGGCTTAACTAACGTCCAGTAACTAAGGCTCTCAAAAGAGATTGCACTTTCTAAATGCCGCATGCTAGTGATTATTGTTCCTGACTCATACTCAGATTCAGGACATTTTCTGGACACTGCACATAAAACTGGACTGGCCTTCAATTAAGGCCAGTAAAAACTGTAGTTAATTACTAATTAATACACAACTATGGAAACTCAGAAATTATCCTTGCATATCTAACTCTTTGCATGCCAAATAATAATTGCTGCAAAATTTGTCATTTCAAAGTTACATTTGTGACTATTTCACCTAAAATTTTTAATCAAGAGTGTCAAACATTTAGAATCATGATGTGAAAGCCAACTAATCAGTATCTCATCTGGATCCAAACTATGTGCATAGTTAAGTTTATCACAAATTTGCCACTTGAATGTAATGAGCTTAGGGCTTAAGCCATATTTGGAGAATGGTTCTGAAAGCCATCACATTGTGTTTGTCTCTAGACTCGTAAATGGTCATATTTATTATTGCCAGTATGCTTCCCTCCCTGGTATTAATGTCTGAAACAATCATCTGAAAATAAGCATATCATTATTATCAAATACAATGGATCCAAAGCACTACAGAAGTCCAGATAAGGTGAGTAAATTGAAACATTTTCAACAATAGCTCTTTTATTTCTCCACCAAACTTTATACTGTGACCACTCTCTAGAATAGTCTCAAAGAGACTATTCTAAAGAGTGGTCACAATATAGGGTTCGGTGGAGAAATGACGATTTTAGCATTTGGGTACGCACCGTTATCTGTAGCTCTGCACTATTTACTATGTATATTTATTTCTCCAATTAACATATTCATGAGTACAGGAGCCACCTGATCTGGATCTACTCTGTTTGCTTAAGGGTTAATGTAAATCTTTTTCTACAGTTTCTGCCTGAACCAAAATTTCCTGTGTTCATATGCCATTATAAAAATCATTCTAATTAATATATATTTATGATGTCATAATTTCTGACAAAAATATTCAATTGGGGAAAGGGTAAACAGAACTAAAAGAGAAAACTACTTCTTTGTCGTAGATTTCATTTACCTAATAACTGTACAGTAAAACAATCAAATAAACTAGTTAACAGAGAAGCCTAATTACTAGAAGTATTTAAAAACCCAATCCCCCATCTCGATAAATTTGTATAGCTGAATAATAAATCAATTCGGTACAATTTTGATAATTCTAAATCAGGCTGACATAGCAAACAGTGTAAACCATTTGATCTGGGTCTACACTGTTTGCTTAAGTTTGACTTTCTGAATACAAAGGGTAGTTAGGGTACCTGCAGATAATATTTCACAATTTGTATTACATTTAAGTTACAATCTAGAAACTAATATTTCTGCTATCTCTTAACCCTTTACTCCATGAATATTCATTAAAGAAATGATGACATCACAAATATCAATTATATCATTTTTTACAAAGGCAAAATGTTTGTTTTTCAAAAGCAGAAACTGGAGAATCAGATCTATATCATTCCATAAGCAAACAGAGTAGACCCTGATCAGATACAAAGGCAAAGAAAGGCATATGTATGGAGGAAAGGGTTAAACAAAACATAGAGTAAAACAGTTTGGATCCTGATGAAACTCTGCAAATTACAACAAATTTAAAGCTTGCATGCAAAGAGTTGTTCCAATCATCCCATAAGAGGCCGTTTTCAAAATGAGTTTTAACAAAGTGTTTCTTTTCATCAGGCAATTTCACTTACTAGCATCTCTTTAACACTTTGCGCACTAAGAAATATTTCGTCTGCAGCAATTGTTGTCTGCTTCAATTCTTAAAATAAAATTTCTCTCAGTTCTTTGTAAAAATACTATGAAAGCATGGAATAGTTTGGATCCTGATGAGATGCTACATTATCTGTTTGTATAGATAATCATGGTTTCACTGCTGGCGTGCAAAGAATAAACTTAACACCAAGCACATTCATATTTAGAAAACAAATTAGCTTGCTCAATTCTCAATGTTTATGTTTATTTTAACGCATTCCCTCATACTGACACTTTTTGACGCCTCTGCAAAAGTCACCTGTTGAAACCATTATGATAAATAGAGCATTTGCTCCTATAGGAGCAATGATTGCAAACTACAAAATTCTAAAAAATGTCCTTTTCTCTAGTTAATGCTCCTTTTCAGTAGATTTATTCAAAGTGGTTGAATCTAAAAATAGCCTATGAGGTAATGGGTTAAAATACTGAATCGGAGTGGCAAACTGTTTGGATCTTGATGACAAATCAAGTTAGCCAGTGTCATCAAGTTAACCAGTGTCTGATCTGGATCTATCTCTTTCTGTCTGTAAGAAAAGCCTTTCCCTGTTGCATAGTCATCAGTTTGTACAGATGACTTTTTGAAATGTTGAGAGATTCCATAAACACTTTATAATATAGGAATCTTCCAATGAAACAGATAGAATTAACATCTTTAAAGACTATAAGGTTAAAGATTACAAGGTCCATATGGCAAAAAGCAGCAGCCAACTTGGGATCAGGGGTCAACAAGAAAAATATACAAATGCTTCCGAAAGATGTTGATCAAGACTTGTGAACAAGGCATTTTGCATGTCTGTTTACGTTTACGAGTAAACATACATGTTTTATCGTACTTATGCGCTACCAGGACAAACCTACTTAGACTAAATATTTGAGAAAATTAATGTTAAGTGAGCCAAAACCAGTTGAAATTTTTCACAGACACTGGGCGGAATGAGAGAAAACTTTTATACAATCCAAATATCATTTTAAACCATTCTTTGTAAGAGACTGTAGAGGCTTAACCCTGTACTCCATGAATATTTATGTTAGAAATTATGACATCATGAATATCAATTAGATTGTTTTAAAATGGCATATTAACATGTGAGTTTTTTACCAAAATAGAAACTCCTATAAGGAGCCGTCTGATCTGGGTCTACTCTGTTGCAAAGGCATAGAAAGGCGTATTTATGGAGTGGAGAGTTCACTTTAGTAGTGTCTTTCTACTCAAAAGCATAGAATGGTGAATTTATGGAGCAAAGGGTTAAATCTTAGCTGCGATATTTGCATTATCAATTACCCTACACAAGAACAAAAACAAAAAACATCCAAGGCACAAGAAGAACCAGTGTAAAAGTTTTGGTGCCAGCAGCATCTGGAAGATCAATTGTTGTTGGCATTTTTTTCTCCATGTTCCTGCCATGAATACTGGTTGTTTTATCAACAATATAACTGTAACACTTTTATCAAATTGAACATATGAATACAGAAGAACCGGTCTTAACCCATTACCTCATAGGCTATTTTTAGATCCAACCTCTTTGAATAAATCGTCCGAAAAGGAGCATTAACTAGAGAAAAGGACACTTTTAGATTTTAATAGTTTTGAAACCATAATGTGATAAAAAGAGCATTTGCTCCTTTTATTTATCACAATGGTTTCAGAAAGTAACTTTTACAGAGTCAGCAAAAGTTGTCAATATAGGTAATGCCAACGCCTACAACTACGACAACGCTTATGACCCAGTGATCACAATAGCTGGACGTTTCTTCAAAACAGACGAGCTAACAATCATGGAACATTCCACTGTGAAAACAGCATTCAAAGGATTAACATTTTACTCCATAAATACTCCTTTGTACACCTTTGCAAACAGAGCAGACCCAGATCAGACTGCTCCTATAGGAGCCGTCTGATCAGGGTCTGCTCTGTCTGCTTATCGTATAATATAGATCTGATCCTACAGTTTCTGATTTAGCCAAAACTATGCCATCATAAAATTTTGCCAGTACATATTCATGATGTCATTATTTTTACATGAATATTGAACAGGGAAAGGATTATCCCTTTCCCTCATATAAACGTGTTTTCACGCATTTGCAAACAGAGTAGACCCAGATCAGACGGCTCCTATAGGAGCCGTCTGATCAAGGTCTGCTCCGTTTGCTAATGGAATTTGATAAATCTGTTTCTTTACTTTCTAAAATGGCTACAATGCTCCAGCTTCCATATTTCATTATAACTAATTTGTTCATGAATATTCAGTAGGTATTGAAATTTGTAATAAAAATAGAACAGGGAAAGGGTTAAAGCCACTAGGTTTCTAGACTCTGTTGGGTGCATCTTGGATTCCAGCTCAAGTTGAACACTCTAAAACAGCTCCTTATCGATATTCTGTACTGCTGGATGACTTTTTGAATGTATACCGTATATTCGTAGTTATGGTCCAGATCACACACCATTTAACACAACATCTCATTGTAACAGATCGTATACAGTAAAACCTCGATTATCCGAATTTTCGGTATAGAAGAATTTAGACCCTTTGAGGCAGGTGGCTGCTTAATGCATGGTGAAAGTCATGCAGAAAGCTCCTAGAGGAGCTTTCTGCATGACGTTCACCATGCATTAAGCTACCACCTGTCTTAAAGGTCGATAATAATACATATTTTAGTGTTCGAATAATCGAAGTTTTACTGTATTTGAAAGATTTTGGGGAGGAAAATACTTAGGCAACTGCATTGTAGACGAGCATTCCATAGTGTTCAAATGGTTGAAAGTCAGGTGAAATCTCCTGGGGGATCAGACTCTTTGTGTAGAATGCAAAGTTATAATCTCTGAGTGAAGAAGGGAGCAACTGAAAATGTGGAACTATTCTCATCAGAATAAAACACGTTACCGTATAAATATTCATGTAAGAAATAATGACATCATGAATATTCATTAGCTGAAGTTTTATAATAGCATATGAACAAAGGAGTTTGTGGGAACCGTCTGATCAGGGTCTGCTCTGTTTGCTTATGAAATTATAACAGATCTTACTCTACAGTTTCTACCAATACCAAAAATTCATGTGTACAGTAAGCCCCCTCTAATCCGGGAATTAAATTCAGTATAAATATTGGTCTTGGAGACAGGTGGCAGCTTAATGCAGGGTGAAATTCATGCAGAAAGCTCCTCAAGGAGCTTTCTGTATGACTTTCACCCTGCATTAAGCAGCCACCTGCCTAAAAGTATTTAAATTCTTCTCTACAAGAATTCCGATTCAGAGGGATTTTTCTGTACATATTATGAAATTACATGTATAATAAATCTGACTCCACGACAAACCCGTGTGTAAATATTCCATTATAAAATTCAGTTAATACATATTCATGATGTCATTATCTCTTACATGAATATTCAACAAGGAAAGGGTAACGTAAGATGAACAATTGCGTATAAAAACTTGGCTAAGTATGCGATTACAAACATACCCAGGTCTTTGTCTGGTTCAGTACCGCTTAGGTGCAATCAACCCCTTCAATGCTAAAGTTGAATAACCCAACACTGTTTATCAGCAGAGTCCATTCAATATAAAAGGGTATAATTGTGAGAGGAGTTTTATCGACAAACAGTGCAGACCCTCAGAATAGAAGGGTTCTTTAGGAGCCCTCTGTTCTTGGTCTTTACTGTTTGCAAATGCTAGTACACTAGTGTCTTCCCGTATCAAAAGGGTTTGAATCATTTCTTGGAGCACATCAAAGCATACATGGGAAGCAATCTACTTAACCCTTTCCCTCATATAAATTCACGCATTTGCAAACAGAGTAGACCCAGATCAGACGGCTCCTACAGGAGCCATCTGATCAGGGTCTGCTCTGTTTGCTTAATGAAATTTTGATAGATTTTTTTTTTACTTTCTAAAATGGCTAACAATGTTCCACCTTCTATATTTCATTATACTATAACTATTTTGTCCATGAATATTCAGTAGGTATCGAAATTTAGGATAAACACAGAACAGGGAAAGGGTGAATGTAACAAGTGCATGTAAATAAAACATTGGCTCTACTTGATAGGTGGCACATTCACTCCTTTCTAAACACTTGTGTATTGATTATGGACCACTGCTAATGAACAATTAAGCAGCTTCTTCGGGGAAGTTTTATGCGTTTTTTTTAGACGAATGTGCATGTAATTTTCCAGAGCATATGCATTAAGAAACATAGGAGAATTTGACTGAATGGTTGTGAGAGTCTGATGGAATAACTGTACAGGGAACCCTCATTATACAAGCATTTGTTACAATGGCACCCTGGTTATACCGGCAGTATGCATTGAAACAAAATTTACATTATGTCTTTTAAAAAACCACTGAATAAATAGGTACAATGCCAATAAGACAGGTGATCGCTTAATGCAGAACACAAGAAGTGCAAAAAGCTCCAAAAGGGAGCTTTTTGCACTTCTTGTGTTCTGCATTAAGCATTCACCTGTTGGTACTAGTTTAAAACTAGCCATATAGTTCCTTTCATATATAAACTCGTTATAACGGCAACCTCGTTATACCAGCACAGTGTCTGGAAACAAACACCTCCGTTGTAACAAGGGTTCACTGTACCTTGTTATTAATCCCTTACTCCATCAATACACTATTCATTCCTGATGTCTGATCAGGATCTGCTCTGTTTGCTTATGATATAATATAGATATGAGTCTATAGCTTCTGCAATGGCCAAACAATCCTGCGTCCACGTGCTTATCACATAACAATTAACCTAATTAATATTCATGATGTCATTATTTCTTCATGAATATTCATGGAGTAAAGGGTTAATTAAGAAAGTATTCCAGTTAAACGACGTTACAAGTTATTTTTGGTTTGTTCTTTTTTCATTCAAGTTGGAGGGATAGGTCTATAGAGGAAATGGTAAGAACAATAGTTCAGATTTAACTCTTGGCACGCTAAGTAATTTTTCATCTGCAACTATTGTTGTCTGCTTCAATTCTTACAATAAACTTTCTCTCATTTTTTGGGCAAAAATATGGTCAAGATGACAACAGTTTGGTTCCTGATGCGGCATCTCATCTGGATCCAAACTGTTTGCATAGGCAATCACAGTTTCGCCGCTAGAGTGCAAAGATTTAAAATAAGACACAGCATCTACACTGATTCACTGTGTCTGACTGTATGATATTTTAGTAGCACATTAAGTCTGAGAATGGTTCAGAAATAAGATACAACTAGAAAATTGCGTCCATAGGACACATAATTAATGCCCCCTGGTAATATTGTCTCTAAATCAAGCTCTTTTCACTATATGTTATATAGTGAAAAGAAATTTCAAAGTTCCATAACTTTGGTAGAAATGATCGGAGCAAAAATTTCCTTCTTTACAAACGTCTTAATGAACATCAATGTTTTTCATCAGTGAAAGTAATTCGGACAAGAGTAAAGGCTTTAACCCGTTCCCGTAAAGGCTATTTTTAGATCCAATCTCTTTGAACAAATCTACCGAAAAGGAGCATTTACTACCAAAAAGGAAAATTTTAGAATTGTGTAGCGTTGAAACCATTGTGATAAATAGAGCATTTGCTCCTATGGAGCAAATGCTCTATTTATCACAATGGTTTCACAAAGTCACTTTTATAGAGGTGTCAAAAGACGTCTATATGCGGGAATGGGTTAATTAATATGCCTCTCATCTTGTGGGGAGCATAAACCAATGTATGTTTCTAAGACTGAAGAAGTCTATACTTCTTGCAGATTGTGGTAAAAGATTTCAATCTCGAGAAAGCGGATTATTGTCAGTATTTTTTACATCACATATATAATTTTGTAATCATTTAATCAAATTCCAGAACCATAAGGGTATGAAGCTGTGAGGCAAGCTTCCACTAGAACAGGATCAAAAAAGACTGTATCAGCCAGATGCTTATCAGGTTTTAACTGAAGAACACAGGTGAGGGACATAAATAAATCATGCACTGGAAATAGTTGTCAAAATACATGGAAAACATACCTTTTACTTTACTGATGTTACAGAAAACATTTGTTTTGAATTCCCCTTTAAAATATGTGGTCTCTTAAACATGTCTATTATAAAAATACTTGAATATTTTGGTAATGTTTTTTTGTTCTTCAACCCTTTCTACACCTCTGTAAAAATTACCTATTGAAACCAGTGATAAATAGAGAATTTGTTCCTATGGGAGCAAAATTTGCTCTATTTATCACAATGGTTTCAAACTACAAAATTAAAAAAAAAAATCCTTTTCTCTAGTTAATGCTCCTTTTGGGTAGATTTATTCAAATTGGTTGGATCTAAAGATAGCCCATGAGGTAATTGGGTTAACCCTTTCCCTCATCGCAATGCCTGCGAAAACAGAGTAGATCCTGTAGGAGCAGCTGCCTGATCAGGTCTGCTCTGTTTGCATTTGAAACGATATATATCGAATTCTAAACTTTCTGCAATGATCAAATATTCCTGTGTTCATATTCCAGACAAAAAATTACAGTAAACCACTGCTAATGCAACAACCCAAAAGAGGTATAACTCTGGGGTGCTAGATGCAGGTGGTAGCTTAATGCAGGACAAAAGTAATACAGAAAGCTCCTAGAGGAGCTTTCTGCATTACTTTTGCCCCGCATTAAGAAACCACCTGCTTATAAAGACACACATGTTTATTCACTAAGCGGTCACTTTAGAGGGTTTTTTACTGTATTCTAATAAATATTCATGAAGTCTTGAATACTTTTACATGATGAATATTCATGAATTTACATGAAATATCATAAAATGTCGTCTTTCTCACTGTAGCCTTTTTCCCAGTCTTTTATGATACTGATTGACACATTATGAGATACTTTATGGGTATTTCAGATGCGAAAGATTTTCTTTTCAAAATAATTATTTTGCTTATTTGTTACTAATTTCATATTAACTGTCTGTCATACGCCCCAAAATAACATTAACCAGGAGTTATTATCATGTTAGCTCTTAGAATGCTGAATTTTCAAAATGGAATAGTCCAACAGTATTTAATAACAGAGTCCATTCAGTTAGATAGGATGTAGTTTGCAAGAGGATGTTCAATACAGTACAGACCCTGATCAGAGGCTCTCTACCTAAGATTTGGATCTACATTGCAAGTACACTTGATTCCTAAACTCAAAGGATTTACATCAGGTACGTCAAATATAAACTTGTCATATTTCATATCTCAAAAGAATAAGAAATATTACACTGTAATGGAAATGTTAACTTTAAGTAGCAAGTGGTTCACTGTGTCACTTCTGGTAAGATTTAAACCCTTTACTCAATGAATATTTATATAAGAAATAATGACATCATGAATATTAATTAGATTAATTGTTATAATAACACATGGACACGGGAAATTTTAGCTATGTCAGAAACTATAGAATCAAATCTATATTACACCATAAGCAAACAGAGCAGACCCTGATCAGATGGCTCCCATCTGATCTGGGTCTACTCTATTTGCAAATGCGTAGAAAGGCATATTTATGGAGTAAAGGGTTAATCATTTGTAACCTTTTCACTGCTCCTGTAGGAGCCGTCAAATCTGGGTCTGCCCTGTTTGCCTATGGCAGAATACAGAAAAGATTCTACAGTTTCTGCATGAGCCAAACTGTAACTGTGTTCATAATTATGCCATTAATAAAAAAAATGTTATCATTTCTTAAATGAATATTTTACAAATTAATGCCTTGGCAAAAAGGGTAGACCAAGGTAGGATCTGTCTGCTTGTATGTCACATATCTAATGTTTTACAGCTTGCCATGGCAATAAATTTCCTTATGTTTCATTTTTATAATACAAGAATTATTTATTAATTAGTATCCATAATTGGCAGAATCTTGCTTGAATATTCATCAAATGAAGGGATAACGAGGGAAAACTACTTATGTACCTACATAAATATGTATATCAGCCACAAATCCAATTAAGCCTAAATACAGGCTTCTATTGGTGCTAGAGAAACTGTCTTCAATCTAATTAAATATCAACATAACTGCAAAAACTTCAAAGCAGTGTTTAATTTCAGCAACAGTTCCATTCCGACATATCACATATTAGATCAGAGGGCTCCTGTAATGACATTCATTAACTCTACTTTTAAAAGCTACGTCCTTCATCCAACGGCAAATTTCTTCTGCTTCCTAGAACAGTTGTTTGCCTAAGTAGGAAAGCACTAATCCTTTACCCCACAGAATGATATGCGTTTTCTCTGATTGCTTCAGGAATCATATAGATCTAATTCTATGGTTTCTGCCAATTCTATGTTCATAATTATGTGTTCATATGCCACTATAAAAATTCATGCAGTCATTTTTTACATAAATATTCATGGAGTAAAGGGTTAACACCTTTTGACACTTTTCTAAACAGAGAAGACCCAGATCTGACGGCTCATGTAGGAAACGTCCGATCAGGGTCTCTTTGTTATGAAATAACATAAATTTGATTTGATAGTTTCTGCTACGGCTAAAAAGTAACCTGGAATCTCATCCTTCTGATCAGGGTCTGCTCTGTTTGCGCATGAAATTATAACAGATCTAGATCTGACTCTATATTTTTCTACCAATACCGAGAGTTCAGGTGTACATAATATGCAATAACCCATTCCCGCATATTGATGCCTTTTGACGCTTCTGTAAAAGTCACTTTGTGAAACCATTGTGATAAATAGAGCATTTGCTCCTACAGGAGCAAATGCTCTATTTATCGCAGTGGTTTCAAACTACAAAATTTTAAACTTTTCCTTTTCTCTAGTTCATGCTCTTTTTCGGTAGATTTATTCAAAGAGGTTGGGTCTAAAAATAGCCTCAGTGGGAATGGGATAATAAAGAGTCAGCTAATATTTATTCATGACATCATTATTGCTTACACGAAAATTCAACCTGGACAGGGTTAACGACAGAAATTGTTCCGATATTAGTGCTCCTGGTTTTCCAACTGATGTGGGAACACAAATTATGCAAATACTTTAAAAGACAAGTAAAAACTAACAGCAAATTTCCCTGACATAGTTCTTCCCTAACAGAAAATCACTGGCGCCACTACTACTATCCCTGTGGATTAAAATGAGTAGTTTACGTAACACAAGCTTCAATTAACAGTTCCCAGAATGAACAAGTGGCAGTTATTATTGCACAATGGTAGTTACATGTTCAAACTACCAAAATTGTTCAAACACAATATAACCCTCTGAGTCAATGTTTTCAAAGTGGGTTGGTCCATTATTGTTAAATGGTAGTCAATTCAAAATCAAAGGGTAGATTTTGCTAAAATAGTTTAAAATTGCAGATTCTGACCAGATGGCTCCTCGAGGAGTCCTCTGATCTGAGTCTATACTGTTCATCAATACCACAACACTCATTGCCAGCATCGAAAGGGTTAATAGAAACAGATATAAATGATTGGAATTATAAAATTGACTTCTGGTTATAACTTAGCCTGTATTCATATTATAGCAATTTTACCGGGAACCTTCTTATTCACTACAGGGAGGCATTGTGCAAAATGCAGTGTAGTCAGGTCAAAATTAACCCTTCGCTTGCTAGTCACGTCAATATACCTCCCTGTAAATAGTGAAGACCCAGATCAGACAGCTCCTGCAGGAGCTGTCTCATCAGGGTCTGCACTATTTACAAGTTGATTGTGCAACTAGTGCACTCAACAGCAGTGATTGCACAGCGAAATATGTGTACACAGTGAAGATATGTGTAATAATACAACAGAGCATGGGCAAAGAATGAGAAATGTTTTTTAAAATTCAGCAAGAGAAGGATTAAAAAAAACACCAAAACAACCTAAAAGATAACTATTCTCTATCACAGTCTAAAGCTTCACTTAAAGCTTTCCCACATACAAACACCTTTTCACACATCAGCAAACAGAGTAGACCCAGATCAGACGGCTCCTGTAGGAGCCATCTGATCAGGGTCTGCTCTGTTTGCTTTTGACATGATATCAGATCTGATTCTACAGTTTTTTGTCAAAACCAAATATTCTTGAAAAAGTTTATGTCATAAAAATCCAGATGAGCAATATTCATGATGTTATAATACCTTACATGAATAATGAACAGGGAAAGAGTAAAAGCTTTCTTTGACTTGTCCAAGCTTGGGTGATTTCTTGAATGCCTTTGCAAACAGTTTGAAATCCAGATCGACTACCAGACAATTTGGAATCTCATCAGGATCAAATCTATCTGACAATAGAACATGAAATTAGTCAGCAACAGTATATGTAGGGAGTTATAATATACCAACTAATGCCTTACTCAATTATGTTGAAGTGATTGGCATCAATTTCCTTAACTCATTGCAATAAGTTAAGCTACTGGATCTTTATTGCCCTGTTAATGTTCTCAGAGAGATTTTCTACAAAATAAAATGCTACAACCTTTTGCACTCTACCTAAATGTCGTCTGCTGCAATTCTAAAAGTTTCATTTCTTGTCAGCATGTCAAACAGTTTGGAACCCTTTTTAACTCTTTGCACACTAAGTAATTTTTCATCTGCAACAATTGTCGTCTGCTTCAATTCTTAAAATAACTTTTCTCACATTTTTTTTTCAAAAATAAGGTCAAGATGACAAACAGTTTGGATCCTGATGAGACGCCGCATTATGCGGCGCCTCATCTGGATCCAAACTGTTTGCATAGGTAATCACAGTTTCACCGCTAGCGTGCAAAGAGTTAAGATGCAAAATTACTCATTGTTTCAAAGCCTACAAATATATCTATCCATTTTAACCCTTTCCTTCATATAAATGCCTTTTCACGTATTTGGGTACCTGTGAGGGTCACTAGCAGGTACTGTGGCTGCATGATTGTGCCATATGTTAGCAGTGCTCAATATTGTAGGTGAATGACTCAATGACCAGGGGAGTAAATGTACAGTCGGCTGAACCTGAATGGTCCTTCAGACTGAAAGTAGACTATAACTAGGTATTTTCCTTTATGTCATCATTTCTAACATGAATATTCATGAGAAAAGGGATAACATACCAGTACCATGCTTCTTTTATTTCAAACATATGTTACCAGTTATGAAACCCTGTAAGTAATTGCAACCTTCCGTCTGCTCATTTCTTAACCCAAAATTCCCTGTTCTATATTTAGGCCAAATATCAATACATGTACCTCCTGAATATTCATTAACAAGATAGCTAGAAAGAAATATGGAAGGTGGAGTATTGTAGAAATTTTAGAGAGTAAAGGAACATATCTATCAAATTCTTTTTAGCAAACAGAGCAGACCCTGATCAGATGGCTCTTTTATGAGCCATCTGATCTGGGTCTACTCTGTTTGCAAATGCGTGAAAACATGTTTATATAAGGGAAAGGGTTTATACAGAAATTTGATTTCATCTGTCAACCTTTGAACATCGAATAACATAAGCCTTGTAGAAATTATAGTATCATTAGCCTTATAGAAATAGTATCATAGCCTTAAATTCATTCCTCAAAAAGATATTCCTTTTGACCATAATCAGTTTCAAAGTTGGTTTGGATTCTAAAGAAATGCCAAGAATCATCATCTGGATCCAAACTGTTTGCAGAGGAAAAAACAAATCTTCTGAAAGTGTGGGAAAAAGTAAGTTCTACCCTAATTATACTAGGTATTCGGACACCTTTAAGCCTCCCCTCTCCAGCAGTTTGAAAAGCTGATTTATTAAATTTGGCTCCATTTTCATAATTTTAAATCAGACTGACAAAGTAACAAATAGTGTAGACCCTGATCAAACGGCTCCTGAAGGAGCCGTTTGATCTGGGTCTGCACTATTTGCCCAGGTTTGCCTGTCCGAATTCTTCGGGTACATAATAAGTGTTACACTTGCCTGATATGTTTCAATGAAGCTTAATTAACTCTTTGCTTGCTAAATAACTGTCACCTGAAATAAGTGTTCTCGGCTGAATAATCTTTTTTAAAAAATCTTTACTTGTTTCTCTTCAAATATTCATTCAAAGTGTCAAAAAAAGATCTGGATCCTAATAATCCGTCCAATTACTCTGCATCTCATCTGGATCTACACTTTTTGCAAAAGTAATCACATAGCAACATTTAGCATTAAAAGAGTTAAGTTCATAAAGTTACATATTAATACTAATGTCATGGGGGCTTAGGTGCTTTTATTGCCAGTGTTTATGTTGTAAAACCAAGAAACTCAGCCTATTAACCCTTTCCCTTTTCTGTGTTTATTCCAAATCTCAATAGCTATTGAGTATTCATAGACAAAATAGTTATAAAGAAATATGGAAAGCGGAATATTGTATCCATTTTAGAAATAAACATCTTTCAAAATCCATTAGCAAACAGAGAGCAGACCCTGATCAGACGGCTCCTAGACGGCTCCTATAGGAGCCGTCTGATCTGGGTCTACTCTGTTTGCAGATAGGTGAAAACACGTTTATTATGATGGAAAGAGTTAAGAATAATGAATGAGAACAGGCTTTAACAAACATTGCAGACATAGATCAAAGACTGGCCTAGCTGTAATCAGAGTGTGCACACCTGCTTGCCATTCAATTACTAATTCTGTGCTCCAAGAATTATTGTATACAAAATGTATTGTGAAATTGTTTACCAATATACAAAATCAACAGAATATTTGGCTTTCCCCTTTCCCGAGGTTATATGTTTATTCCAAATTCAATACCTACTGAATATTCATGGTCAAAATTGTTATAATGAGATACTGAAGGTGAACCATTGCAGCCATTTTAGAAAGTACAGAAACATTATAACTTTAAAATTCAATTATGCAAACAGAGCCGACCCTGATCAGACAGCTCCTCTAGGAGCCATCTGATCTGGGTCCACCCTGTTTGCAAATGCTTGAAAGGGCGTTTATATAAAGGAAAGGGTTAAAGAATGGTAATAAAGAATGAATGGTAACAGAGTTACATTGGCCATTGGTGACTCATACACTTGTATGTCAAGGCTCCGAGAGACTTAACCCTTTCCTCCATAGGCTATTTTTAGAACCAACCTCTTTGAATAAATCTACCGAAAAAGGAGCGTTTAGTTACTAGAGAAAAGGAACATTTTAAAACTGTGTAGTTTTTAAACCATTGTGATAAATAGAGCATTTGCTCCTGTAGGAGCAAATGCTCTATTTATCACAATGGTTTCAAACTACAAAATTCTAAACTACAAAATTACCAATTCAATTGTTCAAACAGTCATCATTTCTTACATGAATATTCAACAGGGAAAGGGTTAAATTTAAATTTAATGGTTAATAAAACATGACCTGCAGTGGATCTACTAAGTGATATTACATGTACAATGCAAACTAATACAATGTAATATCAGTCTTATCAGATCATCTCTGCAATTTTAACTCATAACATTTTCACTGCCACATGTTGTCTGCAAAATTTATCGTCTGCTGCGATCTTTATTGTAAAACATTTTCCCATCTTATTTCAAGAACGTAATCACACAAACAAAAGCTTTCGATCTTCATGAGATATGGAGTGACCCTGTGTCTCACCTGGATCCAAACTGTTTGCAATTGTGATGATAATTTTGAACAGATACTGACAAAGTATCTAATTAAATATTTGAAGCGGATGTCATTTTTTTGCAGACGACAATATTTGTTTTGAGCGTTAAAGGTAAAAAAAAAGCTCCTGTAGTATCACCTTTACGTGTCATTTGGCAATAAAACTCGTACATGCATTTATGAAACACTTAACGCTCATAATTGTCATCTGCAAATATTTGTTGTCGGTTCAAATTCTTAAAATCAATTATCTTAGAATTTCGTTTCAACAATACGATATAGTGACCAACAGCTGAGCGAGCATAAGACAACGAATCACTTGACATCTGATCTGGATCCAACCTGTTTGCAAAAGGGTTTGAAATCATTCTGATCCTCGTATGCAAAGTGTTAATGCATGATCTCTAATTAAACCTTTCCCCTCTAGACGCCGGTACTAATTTCAATAGTGCATGAGTAATGGACGGTTTTAGTTCTTTAACACTTCGAATGAGGGAAACGAGCGTAATGGCATTTGCAAACAGTGAAGACCCAGATCAGAGGGCTCCTAGAGGAGCCCTCTGATCAGGGTCTGCACTGTTTGTCATTCAAAATCCTCTAGCAAATTTAAGCCTTTTCATACTGAAGGAACTCAATAGTTAAATACTGATGGGAAATTCAACTTGGATTACTCAGTATTCAAAGGATTTACAAGCTTGATGTGGAAGACCTTCCCAAACAGTCTGGAATCATAGCAACTCACATCTCACCCAGAACCATTCAGTTCTTTTGAACAGAAAGGCGATTATGCCCTTCTTTGAAAACATTGAAGCTATGTAACAATATTTTGCCGCAGTGAACACCTAGGTTGAAAGGAATAAATCAATTGTCGCAGATCTTCCCACAATTACAGGTAGAAGGGAAGTCTGATGATGCAGTGACATAATAGATCGTGTTGACATGCTATCAATGACTGGAAGACCCGAGTACTGGTGAATCATATAGCAATGCTGATGGAATGGTACCTGGAATTGTTTAATCATACAGTGCATTCAATATGATAAATGATGCAAACCCTGCAGCACTGAGTTAACACATTACTCCATATATACACCTTTCTATGCCTGTGCAAACAGAGCAGACCCAGATCAAACGGCTCCTATAGGAGCCGTCTGATCAGGGTCTGCTCTGTTTGCTTATGATATAATATAGATATGATTCTACACTTTCTGTCATGGCCAAAACTTCCCGTGTCCATGTACTATTATAACAGTTATTTTATTTTCATGATGCCATTATTTCTTTCATAAATATTCACGGAGTAAAGGGTTAAAATTTATATTCTGCCCATTGGTTGTGAAATTCAATCAACACCAAAAGTCATACACATATTTCTATCATTAACCCTTCACTCCATGAATATTCATGTAAGAAATAATTATATTAACCCTTTCCCTATTCTGTGTTTATTTCAAATTTCAATACCCACTGAATTTGATTCATGAACAAAATATTGACAATGAAACCTTGAAGGTGGAACATTGTAGCCATTTTAGAAAGCAAAGAACAGAACTATTCAAATTCCACTAGCAAACAGAGCAGACCCTGATCAGACGGCTCCTCTAGGAGCCATCTGATCTGAGTCTACTCTGTTTGCAGATGCGTGAAAACACGTTTATATAAGGGGAAGGGTTAAGAATATTACAGTAATTAGATTCATTGTTATTACATGAGCATTTTTAGCCATGTCAGAAACTGTAGAATCATATAATTTAAGCTAACAGAGTAGACCCTGATCTGAGACGGTTCCTGGCAGGATATAATTATATAATCAGCTAAATATTAATGACATCAGAATATTGCTAAATTGTTATAAACCTCCCATTATAGTCTAGTGCCAGAAACTTCACTGAAATCTTTACAGACATATACAATCAAGCTCTGATTGACTCTGAATAGATTTCAGAGTGAATATTAACCTTTTCCTCCATAGGCTATATTTAGACCCAACCTCTTTGGATGAATCTACCTAAAAGGAGCATTTACTAGAGAAAAGGAAAATGTTAGAATTGTGTAGTATTGAAACCATTGTGATAAATAGAGCATTTGCTCCTATGGCGCAAATGCCGTATTTATCACAATGGTTTCAAACAGTGACTCTTACTGAGGCATAGAAAGGCGTATTTATGGAGGAAAGGGTAAACAATAAGCGTTGACAATGGCCAGTTGAAAGTGAAAAATGTGAAAGTGGACTTCTAATGTATAAGATATGACCTACATGTATACATCAAAATATGTATGTCTGGAACACATAATTTCAATTAAATTTCACATCGGATCTGGGTCTCCTCTGTTTGCAAAGGTGTTAAAAGACATATCTATGGAGTAAAGGGTTAAAATCCGCCGACTTCCACCTTCAGCTTTAGTCCTATAACTCAAACACACTATCTGGACAATTCAAGTTTTTACGACACTTTCCACATGCTCTGTTCTGTAATATAGAAGACATTTTTATGCCCTTCCTCCCGACCCTACAGGGAAATCATTTGTCGATAATAGAAGCCATTTGCTCAAGGTCATCCCTATTGCATGCTTTCGGAAGAACAGAGTTGGTTATTCGAAATGTCTTGTCTGATTTCTGACAGAACATAATATACACAACTGTCTGAGATAGAGCTTGGAACTGGATTGTTAAAGACCTTGTACAATTGGAATCTTCATCATCTTTGATAACAGACTTGGCTTAACTCATTCCCGCATATTGACTGACGCCTTTTGACGCTTCTGTAAAAGACACTTTGTGAAACCATTGTGACAAATAGAGCATTTGCTGCACAGGAGCAAATGCTCTATTTATCACAATGGTTTCAAAACTACACAATTCTGAAAAAAAATCTTTTCTCTAGTTAATGCTCCTTTTTGGTAGATTTAATCAAAGGAGTTAGGTCTAAAAATAGTGGGAATGGGTTAAAATTTGAATGGGTTATCAGTAAACTTTTTGTAGCTTCACTTTTATTGTACAAGAAACAACAATGCTTGACACACGACTTAACTAAACAATGACGCCCTTATTGCTCTGGACATACAAACATGGGAAAATAGCGAAAACCCAGATCAAATGGCTCCTAAAGGAGCCATTCAATCAGGGTCATCACTAGTTGCTTCTTTCCTCCGTAAATATGCCTTTCTACGCCTCTCTAATAGTCATTCTTGAACCATTGTGATGGTATTTGCTCCATAGGAGCAAATGCTCCATTTATCACAATAGTTTCAATGCTAGACAATTTTAACATTTTACTTTTCCCTAGTAAATGCTCCTTTTTGGTAGATTTATTCAAAGAGGTTGGATCAAAAAACAGTCTATGAGGTAATGGGTTAATAACTGACTTGTTCAGCTGTACAAACATGATATGTTTGCATCATAAGTGATTCAAAAACACATTCATATCGGACAATAAAATCGGAGCTCCAGATGAGTAAATTAAAAACATTTTCAAGAATAACTTCTTTATTTAACCAAACCCTATGTTATGACCACTCTTTAGAATCGTCTCACAGAGACAATTCTAAAGAGTGGTCACAACATAGCATTTGGTGGAGGAATGATGATTTGAGTATTTGAGTATGCACCTATATGTGTCTCTCTGATTGCAATCTAACCCAAACAAATGTAGTCTTTTATTAACTCCTCCCCTAATGAACATTTATGCATGAATTGGTCACTTCATGGATATTCATTAACCCTTTCCTCCATAGGCTTTTTTTCTACCCAAAAGGAACATTTACTAGAGAAAAGTAAAATTTTAGAATTTTGTAGTTTGAAACCATTGTGATAAATAGAGCATTTGCTCCTATGGGAGCAAATGCTCTATTTATCACAATGGTTTCAAGAAGTGGTTATTACAGAGGCGTAGAAAGGCGTATTTATGGAGGAAAGGGTTAACTTATTTCTTACAGGTAAAAAAAATATAAGGGAATGATTGGCTTTCACAAAAACTGTAGAATGATGTCTATATTATTTCATAAGCAAACAGAGCAGCTCTTATCAGATGACTCCTACAGGAAGAAAATGCCTTTATATGAAGGAAAGGGTTAAATTTCAATGTCTATACGGTATATCAATAAATGAATTTACACTAACATCTGGGGAATGTAATCTGAAACTTAATTCTGTCAAGAGTTATCAATCTTAGATGCTGTCTCAGTTACCTCCCTTGTGACATGTGCTATAACTTTGATGTAACTGTAGCCATCGTGTCTGCAGAGCACAGTGAGGATGTAGATAAGTTGAAGCCATCTCACTAATGTACACTTACAGATCTCAAGTTGGCAAAACTATATTTTTAAAAGCTTTTAATACTGTTTGAGGCCCAGTCCTATATTAAAGTAAAGTCCCAAGGCAGTAGTGATAAATGTTTTATTGAATTCCAGTGGCAGGGGCTTTTTTTCACAAATCTAATTGTAATGTCTGAAAAATGTATGAGGAACTTCTATTTCTTAACCTCTTCCCTCAAAGGCTCTATTTAGATCTAACCTCTTTGAAATAATCTACCGAAAATGAGCATTTATTAGAGAAAAGGAAAAATTTAGATTTGTGCAGTTTTGAAACCATTGGAACAAATGCTGTATTTTATCACAATGGTTTTAAAAAGAGACTTTTACAGAGGTATAAAAAATATGAGGGACTAGGTTAACCCTTTCCTCCACAATTACGCCTTTCTAATAACCATTTCTTGAAACCATTGTGATAAATAGAGCATTTGCTCCCATAGGAGCAAATGCTCTATTTATCACAATGGTTTCAAACTACAAAATTCTAAAATTTTACTTTTCTCTAGTAAATGCTCCTTTTGGGTAGATTCATTCAAATAGGTTGGGCCCTATGGAGGAATGGGTTAACCACCTAAAATGAGGAACTTACTTTCATTCTTCCCTCAAAACAGACACAGTTCCTTTGTCAAGAACTAATCCTGCATCTTTAATAAATGCACGACGTGTTGATTTTTTTGGTTACAGTGAAATTCTATCATGTCTGAGTGCCTGTTTCTATTCACGAATATTATAGAGTACAGATATGTTCAGCTGATTGCATGGTGCAATTACAGGACAAATTAAACGCTTCGGTAAGACACACATCTGTTCCATAATCCTGACTTTGTCATTTTCACAATGGCTCAATTGGTTTTGATGGACTCTGCAGATGTTTGCATACAAAACAAATCTCCAGATCTGCATTTCTACAATGCCACAGAATATGGACATTTATTAGTCTTGATGCATCCTGGATTTGTTTCATAAAAAGCATTAAGTCTGCATTATGTCTTGCATGCGGAATATACACCAAAGAATTTGATAAGATGGCTGTCAGCTTCCATAATTTAACCCTTTACTCCATGAATATTCATGTCAGAAATCATGACATCATGAATTATAATTAGATTAATTTTTATTATTGCACATACACATGACTGTTTGGCCATGGCAGATACTGTAGAATCAGATCTATATTATGTCATAAGCAAACAGAGCAGACCCTGATCAGACGACTCCTACAGGAGCCATCTGTTCTGTGTCTTGGTAACTCTGTTTGCAAATGTGTGAAGAGTAAATGATTAACCCTTTCCTCCTTCTACATCTCTGCAATAATCACTTCTTGAAACCATTGTGATAAATAGAGCATTTGCTCCATTCTAAGGAGCAAATGCTCTATTTATCACAATGATTTCTACATTACACAATTATAACATTTTCCTTTGCGCTAGTAAATGCTCCTTTTCAGTAGATTTTTTCAAAGAGGTTGGGTCTAAAAATAGCCTATAGAGGAATGGGTTAATACATATGATACATAAAACTGTTCACAGAATGATAATGAGCAAGAAACACTTGCAGAGGAATTTTCCAAGATCTATCTTCATTTTTAGGTGCAAATGAAGACAAACTAACTGCCCTGACAAACTACTGTCCGGCAGTTCATAAATCAAACACAGCCATAAATCAGGCCCAATTCAAACTCCGTTACTCTGACCAACACCCTAGCTGTGATGCATCACCTTGACCACTTGACCACTCTATCAGACCAGAGTCTGACGGTCATTTTTACTGAGCCATTCATCAAACTTTTTTTCTTCTTTACTGCGACAATCAAATTTGTATAGATAAATCAAAACCAAAATTACAATCTGCAGATCTGAGACCAAGATAATTAAAGGTCTCACAGTGGTATTCCAATTAAAGCTGTCAACAGAAATTGAAAGGTCTAGCTGACCTATTGTCCAAACATGACACTGGGCTACCCTTCTTTTGAAGCCGTTTAAAAGTTAATCTGACCACTTTGTGGTCGGTTTGAGTTTCTAATTTGATTAAGTGTTTATTCAAAGATGTGGCAGTATGTTTGAATATTTTGTTTCCTATTTTGCTATATTCTAACCACATTCAATTTTACATCCATGAAGTATAAAAGTCTATGTACAATCTTTAACCCTTTACTCAATGATTATTAATTAGTTTATTTTTTCTAATGACAAATGAAAACAGGAATGTTAATCTACATAGCAGAAACTGTAGTACCATATTTATCTTATTTCATAAGTAAACAGAGCAGAACCTGATGAGATGGCTCCAACAAGAGGGGTCTGATCTTGGTCTTCCTTGTTTGCAAAGGCATAGAAAGGCATATTTATGTAGTAAAGGGTTAACCCTTTCTCTCATATAAATGTGTTTTCATGCATCTGCAAACAGAGTAGACCCAGATCAGACGGCTCCTATAGGAGCCGTCTGATCAGGGTCTGCTCTGTTTGCTAATGAAATATGATAGATCTGTTTCTTTACTTTCTAAGATGGCTACAATGTCCCACCTTTCATATTTCATTGTAACTATTTTCTCCATGAATATTCAGTAGGTATTGAAATTGGTAATAAACATAGAACAGGGAAAGGGTTAAAAAAGAAGGTATCCCTTTACTACAAGAACATTTATGTAAGAAATACACCTGAATACAGGAAGTTTGGCCATGCAGTAGAATCAGATCTGTATTATTCCATTAGTAAACAGGGCCGATCCTTGTCAGACAGCTCTATAATTTATAGATTCTAGGGAAAAACAATGTTTACAGGACATTTGACCATCTAGTAAGTCAACACATTGTCTCTGATCCTGGAACACTAAATCAACTCTCGCCTCTACTGCTGACATGCCTTATTCCTGCAGGTCCAGCTCTTGGAGAGCAATTTGCATGAGACTGATCAGTGCTTTGGTCAGTAAATCAGGCCTCCGACAGCTACAGGTCGTAAACATCTCGGCAAGAGCAGACTTCATTTACATGCTGGACAGAATTACTACTGATAAGTAGACTGACACTTGTACCATTGGGCTTTTCCTTTGGGTTCCATTAAGTGGGTCATTCTGGCTCTTTTTTGCTCCTTTAAGATCAATTACTGAAATGTCTTTGAACACATTGGGTCAGTAAACGACTGCTGTGCACAAATCCATGTTCAAGTGGAATCACTTTTGTGCTAAAAAGCTTCTAAAGCAAGTTAAAAACAGCACTTAGGCCCACTTCATAGTAAATTTATAAAACAGGAACATCAGAGTACAAGCACACTTGTTGGACTCCACCCTCTGAACTTCTTAAGATGATAAAAACAGCAATTGGTGAAGGAAATATACATCTTGATGCAATATCTTGATTTTCCACCAATTATAATCATGAAAATGAACATTTTTTGGTTGTGCTTTGTTACAATATATGCTGGAAAATCTCCTTGTTTTGAAAGGACAAACTATTATACATAAACATTGTATATTATATTGTACAAACAATATTCATGAATTACCAATAATGATCTGATTTGGCAATACAACAATACAAAATATTAAGCTATTACAACATTTAGAGGGCTAGGTGCACAACTATTGTAACTCCTTCACAAAGTCCTCTATTTACTCCATAAATAAGCATTTCTACACCTTTGCCAACAGAGAAGACCCAGATCAGATGGCTCCTGTATGAGCTTTCTGATCAGGGTCTACTCTGTTTGCTTGCGATATAATGTAGATATGATTCTACAGTTTCTACCATGGCCAAAACTTCCTGTGTTCATGTGCCATAATAAAAATATACGATGTCATTATTTCTTATATGAATATTCATGGAGTAAACAGGTTAACCCAAAAATCTGCTGAATTATTAGAACTCACCAGGCTCCACCTTTCTGAATATTAATTCAAACATTGAAAAGGAGCCCTTTGATCTGGGTCTGCATTGTTTGCAAAGATCTTATATACTGGGTTCTGACATTTTAAAGGTTTAAAGAGCATTGATATCCAATTCCATCATCATGTCAATGGATTTAAAATCATGAAGCAAATTTTGTCCTTCAGAGATTTGAAATAAAGTAGCTGTCAAATGGTGAAAAGGATACAAAACCAGAACTTGGTACTCCATTAGACCACAAAAATGTTTTCACTGTGGAAGAGCTCCAAGTAAGGGAGATCAAACTGTTTTGTGGTCTTAAGGACGAAGGGACCTTCTTAGATAATCATTGCACATTAAAAGGCCATCAGAAAGAGACAGTTAGTCTGGCTGTAGTTTAATTTTCGTGCTTTTATGACTGATGAAGGGGTGTTTTATGGTAACTCAATCCTTCATTAATCATGTTGGTTCAAAAAGTGAAGGTGGACAAGACCCTGGTACCCGACCAGACATCATCCATCTTGGCTGCCCTACCCCAGCCACATCAATAACCACATTACAGGTTATTACATCTACAGTGTGGCAATCAAGACAATTAACTCCCATCTATACACTTGTAAACTTTCATTTGGTTTTTATCTCACGATTAAGATAAACATTGATCCGTAGCATGGCTATTTGTAACACAAGTTCCCCGGGTCATTTACTACCCAAATGAACATCCATTAAACCCCTGATATCTTATTTTATTGTTTTTTAATGGATCACCTTTGATGCTGAAACTGAATACATGAATGCCCATATAGGGCAGCTTGCAAGCTGGCAGATATTTGAGCCAAGTTTGGTAAGGCTACTCCAGCTCTGTCCCACTGTGCTCTCTCTGTTCTCTGGTGGTCATAAATCAGGCGGCTGGTCATTTGGTCATCTGACTACACCAATTAGAGATCACTCGGCTACCATCAGGAGGACAACAGACCCCTCTTGGTTTGTCACCAGATGTATCATATTGTCCCAATACCCTAGTGTTCATGTTTCTGCCTCCATTAATTTACAGTCGGTATAAATGGACATGACATCGGGCCTGCAATACCATAGGCTTCGATGGCTAAATATCAGAGAGAATGTGACTCAAAAATGTCTCTCCAGTTTGACAGAAAATATAGTGACAGTGGACCATTGACAATTGTCTAATAGAAAGTGACATTTGTATTACCTCCTGAACTGTTTGTTATTACAACTGGAGCTGAAGCTATACAGACATTTTAAAAAAAAATATTTTAAACCCTTTACTCCAGAGATATGCTTTTCAAAGCCAAACAAAGAACACCCTGATCAGATGGCTCTTGTAGGAGCTCCTGTAGGAGCCATCTGATTAGGGTCTGCTGTGTTTGATCTTGAAATAATACATGTATGATTTTACAGTTTCTGCCATGGCCAAATATACATCATGTCACTGTAAAAATTAAGCTAATTAATATTCATGATGTCATTATTTCTTATATGGAGTAAAGGGTCAATTCTTATCATGCTGTAAAAACTTATTCAAGTTCTAAATGTGGAACAGTTTTTACTGTCAATGGGTAACATACATTGCTATGTGCTTAATGAAAATTTCTTAATTTTTTATCAACAATTGTTTGAGAATTTGTAGTCACTGCATTTTATTGTAGAACTTTTTTATCAGCAGTTTCCACTTTTAAAACTTTCTTGTCAAAATCAAATTTTACCCTCTACTCCATAAGTACACCTTTTAACATGATAGTCTGTACTAGCGATGCATTTTAAAAATGCCTAAAATTACATAAATCATTTGTTTATATGCTGAAAAGAAGTTTTATTGCACTAAAAACCAATCAAAGAAACACTCAAAAAGAGAAAACTTTCATGTGTTTCATATTAAACACCGATTTATTTCATTCACAAATGCAATAGTATTTAATTTGGATGCATTTTGGTTTTGTAGCTTTTCAAAATAGGCCATTAATATAATTATGTCATACAACAAAATGTTACAAGTATCAACAGAAATGGTTTATTTTGTACTGCAGGGGTATTTTTCAATATAAGTTCAAATTGGCAATCTTCATAAGAATAATTGAACATAATCAACATCTTGTTTTATGATTTTATTGAAAATATGTGTTCATTGTAGAAACTATTACTTTATTAAAAAGAGTCGAACCAGATAACGAAGGTCTGCTCTGTTTGCTCATGAAATAACCTGTTCCTCCATAAATACACCTTTCTAAGCCTCTGTAAGTCACTTCTTGAAACCATTGTGATAAATAGAGCATTTGCTCCATAGGAGCAAATGCTCTATTTATCACAATGGTTTCAAAACTACACGATTATAACATTTTCCTTTTCTCCTTTTTGTTAGATTTATTCAAAGAGGTTAGATCTTAAAATAGCCTATGAGGGAATGGGATAATATAGATCAAATTCTACAGTTTCTGCCATTTCTTATGTTCACATGCCATTTTATAAAATCATCTAATTGATAGCCATGATGTAATTGTTTCTTACATGAATATTCATGAAATAAAGGGTGAAAAAATCATTGCATAATCAAAAGCGCATTGAAGCAATTTCACACCTGTCCTCCCGACAGTTTTATATTAAAATCCCACCACATTCTCAATCACAGAACCTATCAATCCAGGCTCTATTTAACCGGAAACATCGCCATGGCAATTAAGATCACAAAACTTATAAAAAATCCTGCATAAACTACCTGCTGACATTTTACGTGGAACTTCACTTTAATAATTTCAGTTATTGGCAGATTCACTGAAGCCAAATGTGCCATCTCACACCTGTATAATTTTAAACTTAATTCTGTTTGACAGTTTCTATGTTCAACTAACTTACAAGAAATTAACAAGCAGTTGATCTAAGATAAAACACAAAGTACCGAATCCACTATAGAGAATGAAAATGTCTAATAAAAGTAAATCAAATTCCTGAATACCCAGTGCCTCTTGATTCTTTGAAGGCATGGTAAAAGTTGTGCAGGAAGCTCCTCCGCGTCACCCTGCATTAAACCTTTACTCTATAAATATGCATTTGTACACCTTCTGTAAAAACCATCTGTTGAAACCATTGTGATAAATAGAGCATTTGCTCCTATAGGAGCAAATGCTCTATTTATCACAATGGTTTCAATCTACAAAATTCTAAAAAAAAGTCCTTTTTTTCTAGTTAATGCTTCTTTCGGTAGATTTATTCAAAGTGGTTGGATCTAAAAATAGCCTATGAGGAATGGGTTAATCCTATACTCTATAAATACGCCTTTCTAAGCATTTATGAACACAGAAGCGCCAAATCAGATGGCTCCTGTAGGAGTGAGCCATCTGATCAGGCTCTGCTCCTTTGCTTATGGAAGTACATGCATATAGACCTGATTCTATAGTTTCTTCCATGGTCAAAAAATGTTCAAAAAATGATCTAATTGATATTCATTATATCACTATTTCTCACATGAATATTCATGGAACAAAGGGTTAAGCAGCCACCTGCATACAAAGTTCTCAATTCTTCTGCACTAACTCATTCCCTCATAGGCTATTTTAAGACCCACATTTTAAATAAATCTACCAAAAAGGAGCATTTATAAATATAAATAAGAATTTTTTTAGAATTGTATAGTTTTGAAATCATTGTAATAAACAGAGCATTTGCTCCTATGAGGCAAATGCTCTGTTTATCACAATGGTTTCAAAAAGTGACTTTTACAGAAGCATCAAAAGGTGTCAATATGAGGGAATGGGTTAAAAGTTTGGTTAAGCGGCATTTTACTGATATTCAGCTTTACAAAAAAGTTGAGACCCCAAATAGTTAGGATAAATAGTGAACTTATTGGATCACCAATTACTGCTTCAGGCCACAAACACTTGCAGAGTTTATCCTGTAAATCTGTGACAGTTGTTAATGAGATAACTTAGGCGGCAGTTTGCTTCCTTCTGTGAGTCAGCTTGATTGAGCATAGTAGCCAAAGGCAATGTTACATATCCTAATCATTCCGACCTACAACAGTAGGGTCTTTGATGCTGATACTTTAATGGCATATCAGATTAATGAAAAACAGGCATTCATATAAAGTTGAAAGAAAAAGTAAATGCTTAACAAAAATCATTGCATGCTTAACCTTTTATCTAACAGATATGCCTTTTAATCCTTTCCTCCATGAATATACATGTAAGAAATAATGACACAGACCTCCGGATAAGATGCGTAAATTAAAACACTTTCAAGAATAACTTCTTTATTTCTCCACCAAACCCTTTGTTGAGACCACTTTATTTCTCCACCAAACCCTTTGTTGGGACCACTCTTTAGAATTGGCTCTTTGAGCCGATTCTAAAGAGTGGTCACAACATAGGGTTTCGTGGAGAAATGACGATATTTTAGTATTTGAGTAAATTTTCTGCCTATGTTCATATGACATTATAAAACATTAACTAATTGATCTTCACATTGCCAATATTAAATCGAGGGTTTGGTACAAAACTATTGTAACTCCTTCACAAAGTGAGGAGTTACAATAGTTTTGCACCAAGTCCTCAAAATGTTCTTACATGAATATTCATGGAGTAAAGGGTTAAAATCCTTGCCAAAATAATGTAGAAATAGTATGATCAACATGGCATATCTCATCTGAACAATATTTTCTAATGTCATTGCCCTTCTTGTCCGTCTTTTACAGAAAGGATGTGTCCTTGTAGGTTTACAAGAATAGCACCATCTGCAGAAAGTCCCATGCAAATTACCTCCCTTTGTCCCAAGACCCATAAATCAGTAATGATTTCTCATTTCAGTCTGATTGTTCTGATCAATTATTTAAAGAGGATGGGAAATGGAGCAGTCGAGGTGATGAAAAAAATTGTGACCAAGCCTGGCGATGACAGCCATGGTGACCTCCCTTTGGGACTTGGAATATCCTGAGTGATAATTGAATTTTGATTGACATCGCTGTGTTGGAATGCTTTTGGACTGTACTTGCAATCACTTGGCATGTTCTATCTCTCGAACAAAACCTGTGAAACAGCTCAACTCTTATCATGTAATATGGTTTAAGTTAAATCATAGACTGGCGTCAGATATAATTCACAACCCTCAAGAGAATAATATTCTCAGATTTTGTAACAGTTTCCCAGGATGCAATTTCCAATTTGTGCAGATTATTATCCATTCCTTTTCATGAACAATGCATAAAATGCAGCTATGTCTTTGACCATGCCTCCAATTATATTGGAAGTCATGGAGCCTACACTATTATGCTATCTTCATAACAAATGGAAACCTCTTATTATATGAAGTTGCATTTGAGGCAAGAAGGGACAAAAGCTGCCAACAGGGTTTTAACCCCTTACATTGCTGAATTTTCAAATGGACTATTCCAAAATTCAAACAGGTCAAGCTTACGGTGACTGTTTAGGGATTTTTCTGAAACATGACAAACAGTGCAAACCCTTATGAGAGGGCTCCTCCAGGAGCCCTCTCATCTGGGTCTTCACTGTTTGCAAAGGACATTAGTTACCAGTCGCCAACTAATTGTGACGTGACTCACATTTACAAACAGCCTGAACCGATACGAGATGCCAAGTAACTCAGCGTCAAATCAGGATCCAATCTGATTGACGCTCTGTCGATATATTCTCAGACGTTCGAACTAGTTGGAAGTCGCAGTAAAAATTGCCAAATATTCAAATTTGAGCAGACATGGTTTTTTTACAGCAGAGTAAGAATAAAGCTTCCCCCTGTGAATGTTTCATGAAGCTTCTAGATAAGGCTCCTCTAGGTCCACAGAGGGTTTCCTTATCTAGTGAACAAAAAATCTGAGTCACTGCCCTTTTCTTTTGTTCCACTCCCGAACATGCAATGAGTAATGCCATGTTGTTAATATTTGAAACATTAAATCATAACTCTCTGATTAGGAAATAGGGAATTTAATAACAGTGGCTGGTACAACTGACTTAACCCTTTACATAAAACAGACACCTACACAAACAAAGTAGATCTAGATTAGATGGCTCCTACAGGCAGCTGTCTGATCAGGGTCTGCTCTGTTTGCTTATGGAAGATCTGTTTCTAATATATCTATTTCTACAGTTTCCACAGACCAAGAAACATGATGAGAATTCAACTAATGAATATTTATAACGTCATTATTTCGTACATGGTTATGCATGAGGAAACAGGGTGACATTAGATGGCTTCCTTCATACAAACACCTTTGGAAACAGAGCAGATCCTGATCAGACAGCTCCTATAGGAGCTGTCTGATCATGATCTGCTCTGTTTGCAGCTTAACTCTTTAATGCATAAATGTCTAAATTGCAAACAGAGTAGACCCATATTAGAGGGCTCCTGTAGGAGCTGTCTGATCTGGGTCTGCTCTGTTTGCTTTTGAAATAATACAGATATGATTTTACAGTTTCTGCCATAGCCAAAGATTTCTGTATCCATGTACAATTATAAAAATGAATCTAATTAATATTTATGATGTCATAATTTCTTACATAAATATTCATGGAGTAAAGGGTTGATTAATAAAGGTAAACAATCGTCATGTTTTATATGTTTGCAATACTGCATCCTTCTATTGACCAAGAACTTTTAATTAACCTTCTGCAGTCTGATCAGCTATTGCCGTCTGCTTAGGGTCTTCTAAAACTAGATTAAACCATTACCTCAAATGCTATTTTCAGATACAACCTCTTTGAATAAATCTACCGAAATGGAGCATTAACTAGAGAAAAGGAATTTTTTTAGAATTTTGTAGTTTGAACCATTGTGATAAATAGAGCATTAAATTTTGCTCCTGTGGAGCAAATGCTCTATTTATCACAATGGTTTAACAAAGTGACTTTAACAGAGTCGTCAAAAGCCGTCAATATGAGGGAATGGGTTAACATGTTTTTAGTCTAGATTTGCAGAACTTCTGAACACTATATGGGCCTAGAATAAGAAGGTGAAAACATGACAATAAACAAAGAATTAAATCTTGAAAAGATTAGCAAGAATTTGTAGAATCCAAGTACAAGATTTATACTTCTGAAGTCAATTAGCTCCCTGATAGCTTTGTGCTTCTACAGTGACTGATTTATAGTAGGGCAAACAATTTACTTTTCCCCTAGAGTGGTAATTTCGGCTGATCCTGTAACATAACACATTTTGTAGATTTCATATCGGCACTCTTCCTCACCATCTGAGAATTCCAGTTCACTTCAAACTGAGCAGAAAGAACTATTCTGCTCTTCCTCAAGACTTTCTTTTTGCGCAGAAAACATATCAAAGAAATGCCTGGAAGGCAGAAGGAAAATAAAAACACAAAAAAACAATTTTGTTTCAAACAGACCAAAACTAGACCCTATAGAAATTAATGTGTTTTTGTTTGACAATAGCTGTTCATGTTCAATGCTGTTCAAAACACTAATTCGTAATATATAGTACATCTGTATCACTTTGGTTTTTGTTGTTGTTGTTGTTTTTTGTAATAAGCGTGTTGATTGTAGTTGACTTGTTGTTTGTAATTGACTTGTTTTAGTTTATGTACTCTGTGACCCAAGCTTAAAATTACAATTCTTTAAATAGCTCTTTACTAAACTTCATATACATGTAAAAACACTTGTTCATGCATTTGCAAACAGAGTACACCCAGATCAGCTGGCTACTGTAGAAGTCATCTGATCAGAGTCTGCTTTAATGTTTGCTTATGCCATCATATCTAAGAGGGGTTGGCTTAATTGGTTTCATTCTATTTATTGAACTTCATTGACAGTAATGAACATCCAGTCTTGTTACTGGTAGAGAAATTATCATGCTCCTCAATTCTTTCAAGTACGAAATATCCTCTGAATACATCACATGTGCAAACACTTCAGGGATGAAATGAGACATGTCACAAAGGAATCAGACCATTTGCAACTTGAATATTTCTAATATTTTTGTTCTGTTCAAGTAATTTTGGAAATTATCATCAGACTACCACTAGTACTGAAAAACTGATGACACACAAACCAAGAATATGGACAAGACAAGGAAACCCTTTTGCCTGCACTTGGCGAGGCTCTCGAGAATCGGGCACTATGCGGTCAAAGACGTGACATCTCCAGAAATAATCATGAGTTCTTCTGGAGAGGAAGCCTGGAGGGCTGACATGTCTTTGTTCTGCCTGAACTAGTGACAGTAGCTCTTAACAAGCTATCGGCAAATTCATGATGACATGACGCAAACATTTTAGGGTCTTGTGATATCTTAACCCTTGCAAAGGTGGGAAAATGCATTTATATGACGGAAATGGTTCAAGAAATGAGCAACATAACAAACAGTGCAGACCCTCTAGGAGCTCTCATCTCGGTCAACTGGGTCTACACTGTTGGATATTAGTGGCTTGTCACTGAGTTTTCAAATGGACCATTCCAAAATTCAAACAGGTCAAGCTTAATGTGAATATTTAGGGAGTTTTTTATAAAGAAAAGTGAAACATGACAAACAGTGCAGACCCTGATCTGAGGGGTCCCCTGTGTCTACACACTGTTTACAAAGGACATTAGTGACTCATGTCCTGCACCGTAAGGGTTAACAAATAAGGCATTTACTCAAAGCAGATAGATATTCCTTTATTTCCTCCAATACAGGAGAGTACAAATCATTGCAGTCATTATAACACAATGATGCTCATTCTTGGAAAAAGATTTTCATTTGAAGTTGTTATTGTTAAGAATGACGTGAAGCAGGTAGGCGGTATTACATGACCTACATACAAAGCCAGGTTCAACAACGAAAGTGCCTAGGTATCCTAATTATCCTAAGTATATACCTAGTCTCACCATGTAGAGCCAGAAGTCTCACCATATCTACTTGTTTGTAAAGCCAGATTACAGATAAGATGTGTAAATTAAAACATTTTAAAGATTAATTTCTTTATTTCTCCACCAAACCCTATGTTGTGACCACTCTTTAGAATCGTCTCAAAGAGACGATTCTAAAGAGTGGTCACAACATAGGGTTTGGTAGAGAAATAAGGATTTAAGTATTTGAGTATGCACCTTTATCTGTTGCTCTGAAAGCCGAATAATTCAATTTTGCACCATTCAGATAACTTGATCTTAGACTGAAATCATAGCAAGTAGTGAAGACACTGATAAAATGGCACCTTGGGTAGCCAATTGATCTGGGTCAGCACTATTTGTCAAAGTTTGACTGTCTGAATATTTATCATAATTAGGGTATTCCCTCATAGCTCAACATAGATAAGATCCGATCTTCTTGTTGGAAACTCCTATCAACCATGGTCAGCTGAATTTCCTTTCTCATTTTTTGTCTGTTTGATTATCATTGATGCCATCTCTCAAATCCAAGATAACTCTTAGCTGGTTACTGGGCCAATTTATCAACAAATTGCACGGAATCTAGGTAAGAAATCTCACAAAGTTCCAAAATGGTTGACACTAATACTGTAATGTTCGACAAAAAAGAAAAGTAACAAAAATCTACTGCCTACTGGTAGAACTGAAGTCTAATAATTATAATCTTTGCAAATAACAATTACTGGAAGTAAGGAAAGTACCGATTCCAACAAGTCGGGGATTATCTCATAGGGCATCAAATATAAGCTCCCATGCAATGCATTCTAGAACAGTTAATTGATGAAGTCTAAAAGAATGTATTATGGAGATTTGTTTTGTCAAAAATATATTTTCTTCTTCCAACGTCCCCAATGCACCGATTATGAAATAGTGATTGAAGTCTTAGCTGAAAGTTGTTGTTGTAGATGGTTTGACCCAGGCACCTTTTTACGCATTTGCAAACAGGGAACACCAAGATCAGACGGCTCCTGTAGGAGCCGTCTGATCAAGGTCTGCTCTGCTTGCTTATGAAGTAATATAGATCCGATTCTTCAGTTTCTGCCATGGCCTAACATTTCTGTGTTCAATATAGGCCAATATGAAAGTTCAGCTAATAAATATTCATGATGTCATCATTTCTAACATAAATCTTCATCAGGCAAAAGGATTAACCCTTTCCCTCATATAAACGGTTTTCAGGCATTTGCAAACAGAGAAGACCCAGATCAGACGGCTCCTAGAGGAGCCGTCTGATCAGGGTCTGCTCTGGTTGCTAATAGAATTCAATAGAACTGTTTCTTTACTTTCTAAAATGGCTACAATGGTCTACCTTCCATACTTTATTATACCTATTTTGACTATGAATATTCAATGGGTATTTGAATTTGGGTTTAACATAGAACAGGGAAAGGGTTGAACAAATTAAAGGTTATGTAACATGAACATTCCTGTCAAATTCCATCAGAACCGTTCACTGTCAGGTAATATCCAAATTGGAATATTTTGGACAGCATCAGACAAACAAATCCATAAATTATCCTGATAAACCATGGCTATGTGATAGGGCCTACTTGTTTCTCCTTTCTCCCATAATCTCTTATCTTCTCATTATTGTTCTAAGAGTTCTACGGAACATCCGTTCCTGTGTTACAATCTATTAATCCTGCTCATAGAGTGAAAATCAGATATTTGTATTACGGCAACAAGACTTTAACCCTAACAGCATTTGCCATTTTTCACAGAAAATGTTACAAATGACAGCGAAAGCTTTACTGGTTTCCAACTGGTTACCGTTATTTAAATATTTTTATAACCAGAATATTAAGGGTATAAAGCATATGGAAAATATCTACAGAAATCTGATCATGTAAGCCTTTCCTTATCATTTTTTTTATTAAAGCATTAACCCTTTACCTGAAAAACATTCATGCACGACCTAATGACACTATGAAATTTGACGACATAGGATGTTTTGGTATTGGCAAAAACTATAGAATCAAATTCTATAATATTCAATAAGCAATCAGAGCAGACCCTAATCAGGAGCTGTCTGATCTGGGTTTACTCTGTTTTGCAAAGGGCATTAAAGGGTGTTTCTATGGAGTAAAGGGTTAGACATGTATCACACACTCCCAAGATGTAAAGGTCATGTGGTACAAAACGATCATTATTACGTACCATGAACAAGAGCACCGCGAGACGGGGCAATATACGCCCGAAGGCTTGCTACCCGAAACTATCAAAGGGCAATAACTCCAGAATGAACAAGAGAGTCGTCACGGGTGACAAATGCCCCCAAAGTGTTTGACACCGAAATGCATTTTGGCGGAAAAACAATACAATGTAATGCAGGTGTAACATGAAATTTTGATGCTGTTAAAAATGACACAGGAGTCAGTTCTTAACATTAGAAACAGAACCTTTGGATTATGATAGCTAAGAAAAGAGCCAAGCGTCAAAACTTAGTTAAAAAGGACCCTAAGTCATTCTCAACGTTAAAAAGGACCCTGGGTTGATTGTCAACGTTTAAGGTATAGGAGATCTGCTCTGGACAAGCTTTTTGTATCTGGTAAGATATAGAAGATATGCTCCGGACTGTAAAATTGAGGTCAAAGGTCAAGGTCAAGGTCAGTGATCTGAAAATGGTACACGACTCTCCGCCATCCCAAGATGAACTCACAAATCAAATTTGGAATCCGTAGCTGGTAAGGTATAGGAAAAATGCTCCGGACAAGCTTTGTGTAAAATCTAGGTCAAAGGTCAAGGTCACAGTGACCTGAAAATGGTACGCGACACACCGTCATCCCAAGATAAACTCACACATTAAATTTGGAATCCGTAGCTGGTAAGGTATAGGAGATATTCTCTGGAATCCGTAGCTGGTAAGGTATAGGAGATATTCTCTGGACAACCTTTTTTGTAACATTGAGGTCGAAGGTCAAGGTCAAGGTCACAGTGACCTGAAAATGGTACGCGACACTCCGCCATCTGAAGGTGATCTCACACACCAAATTTGGAATCCGTATCTGGTAAGGTATAAGAGATATGCTCTGGACAAGCTTTTTGTAAAATCGGTCAAGGTCAAGGTCAAGGTTAAGGTCATAGTGACCTGGAAATGGTACATGACACTCCGCCATCCCAAGATGAACTCACACACCAAATTTGGAATCTGTAGCTGGTAAGGTAAAGGAGATATGCTCCGGACAAGCTTTTTGTAAAATCGGTCAAAGGTCATGGTCAAGGTCACAGTGATCTGAAAATGGTACGAGACACTCCTCCATCCCAAGATGAACTCACACACCAAATTTGGAATCCTTAGCTGGTAAGGAATAGGAGATATACTCCGGACAAGCTTTTTGTAGCTGGTAAGGTATAAGCGGTTTTTAAAATCGAGGTCAAAGGTCAAGGTCAAGGTCACAGTGACCTGGAAATGGTACGCGACACTCCGCCATCCCAAGATGAACTCACACAGCAAATTTGGAATCTGTAGCTGGTAAGGTAAAGGAGATATGCTCCGGACAAGCTTTTTGTAAAATCGGTCAAAGGTCATGGTCAAGGTCACAGTGATCTGAAAATGGTACGCAACACTCCTCCATCCCAAGATGAACTCACACACCAAATTTGGAATCCTTAGCTGGTAAGGTATAGGAGATATACTCTGGACAAGCTTTTTGTAGCTGGTAAGGTATAAGCTTTTTTTAAAATCAAGGTCAAAGGTCATGGTCAAGGTCACAGTGACCTGGAAATGGTACGCGACACTCCGCCATCCCAAGATGAACTCACACAGCAAATTTGGAATCTGTAGCTGGTAAGGTAAAGGAGATATGCTCCGGACAAGCTTTTTGTAAAATCAAGGTCAAAGGTCAAGGTCAAGGTCACAGTGACATGAAAATGGTACGTGACACTCCCCCATCCCAAGATGAACTCACACACCAAATTTGGTATCCGTAGCTGATGTGACAAAGGAAATATACTCCGGACAAAATGTACACACACCCACCCACCCACCCACACACCCACCCACCCACACACCCACACACCCACACACACACACACCCACACACGCACGGTGCGATCACTATATGCCGCCAAAGCCTAGCTTTGGGGGCATAAAAATGATATGAGAGTTATCTCACTGATATGCACAACTACACATCAGTATCTATCATTCCTGAAAGTTTGAAGAAATTATGTTGAAAAATAAAGGAGGAGTTAGTTGCACAAGAAATTGCTACCCGAAACTATCAAAGGGCAATAACTCCAGAATGAAAAATGATATGAGAGTTATCTCACTGATATGCACAACTACACATCAGTATCTATCATTCCTGAAAGTTTGAAGAAATTATGTTGAAAAATAAAGGAGGAGTTAGTTGCACAAGAAATTGCTACCCGAAACTATCAAAGGGCAATAACTCCAGAATGAAAAATGATATGAGAGTTATCTCACTGATATGCACAACTACACATCAGTATCTATCATTCCTGAAAGTTTGAAGAAATTATGTTGAAAAATAAAGGAGGAGTTAGTTGCACAAGAAATTGCTAACGGACGGACGGACGGACAGACGGACAGACGGACGACATGCGCCATACCATAATACGTCCCTTCGGGCGTATAAAAATGCTTTCTGTACAATGCAATAGTTATGCAACAATTTCATCAACACACCTTATTAACACCTCCTGCTGCATATTCAAATAAAAATCCCATCTACAAATGTACTATGAATATTAGCCTTAAATTCTCCATGAATATTCATGTCAGAAATAAAAATGCCATGAATACACCTGATTTAATTAGATTCATTCTTATAAGAGCATATGAGCATGGGAAAATTGGCACTGTGATCTTGGTCTACACTGTTTACAAATGACTGGTAGACTTGTTTCCCACATATAAAAGGTCAACCCATTCCCGCATATTGGCGCCTTATAGCGCTTCTGCAAAGTCACTTTGTGAAACCATTGTGATAAACAGAGCATTTGCTCCACACGAGCAAATGCTCTATTTATCACAACGGTTTCATAACTGCACAATTCTGAAAATTTCCAGTTAAAGCTCCTTTTTGTTAAATTTAATCAACTAGGTTGGATCTAAAATAGCCTATGATTGTGAGAAATGGTTTAAAGTACATAATGGTCACTGAAACCTTGGCGATTATTAGCATGGAGCGTGAACTTGGCAAACCCAACTGGACACAGTGGGGCTGCCCAATCAAATGGACAAAGTATTTGAAGAATTTGAATTTAAATAATTCAACCCCATACAACTAGTATCAATCAATAGGGGCAGTAGGAATCGCACAAATCGCCAGAAGTCAAAAACCTACAATTCCATGAATGACATTTCCTTTTAAATCGAATTAGTACAGGTCATGGGGTTGAAGCTCATTCTGGACTAACAAAGGCTAGCAGCCGCCTTTTGTTGTGCCAAACACTTGTAAACCCTACCAGTCTGTTTTCATAAGCCTATCCACTGTTTTTTCATCAAATAATTCAAGTAACTGGACCTCGTGTCACACGACTTGGCTTTAATAAAGTGACAAATCTATTGATTGTTATTCCAAATAGAGTCAGACGGGTTTCAGAAATGTAGGTAAATAAACCTCCATCCCTTTGGGGCACTTCTCATTGATGGCCAGTAATCATGGGCGACTTTATTGGCGGGAAATATGTAGGCACCCAACTTGTCTGAAATAGTTTTGAAGTGGTTTAAGATGTCATGTACTTTTAATCCATTCTCTCCTACTGACGCCTTTTTGCGCCTCTGTAAAACTCATTTTTGGAAACCAATGTGATAAATAGAGTTAGTCAATTTCAATGCTGATCTTGTTCTTGTTACATGTATTGGTCAGTCAAGATCATTGCCAAATAGGAGGAAGGGGATAAACTGCTCCTAACAGAGGCTGAAAATGATGTCCTTCCACCAAATAAACAAATCAAGCAGTGGTAATCAAATTTTGTATGATATACCACAAAACTTACAACAGCTATGTCAATACCACTACCATGTCTTAGTCTGCTAAATTATCGTGTCTTCTTAAACTCAGATCTGTAACAATGTTTGCTAACTTCCATTTGTCTTAGTAACTTTTAAGAAACTATTGACCAAGTGTCAAACAGCTTTGATCTTGATGAGATGGCAAGTCACTCAGCATTTCATCTAGCTGGGTCAAAGCTGTTTTCAACTGCCAGTCAGGCTGCACTCAGCAGGCGAAGGGTTAACTCAATATTAGCAGTAATTTAGAATTATTCATGCAGATTTGGACGGAATTACTATTGTGTACTTTGGAGTAGGCCATGTTTCATTTCACATGATTTTTTTTTCTGTAACCCTTTACTTAATCAATATTCATGTAAGAAATAATGACATCAAAATATTAATATAGATTAGATTAATTTTTATAACAGTACATAAACACAGGAAATTTTGGTCATGACAGAAATGGTAGAGAATCATATCTATATTACTTCACAAATAAACAGAGCAGACCCTGATCAGAAGGCTCCTACAGGAGCCATCTGATCTGGGTCTACTCTGTTTGCATAGGCATAGAAAGGCATTATTTATGGAGTAAAGGCTTTACCCTTTACTGCACAGATACACCTTGGCAAACAGAGTAGACCTAGATCAGGGCCATCTGATCAGAGTTTGCTCTGATTTAGCTTATAAAATAATATAGATCTGATACAGCTGTCTGATCTGGGTCTACTCTGTTTACCATGGCATGAAAAATTGTCCGTATGAGGGAAGGGGTTGACCAAGCAGATAAATACCATGCTACTGGTGTAAACGGAGATGCACATAACCATTACTAAAGCGTAAAGTCTGTATCGAATATTAATATAGCCCAGTTATTATTCCGATAAATCTTAGGTGAAGAAACCTAAGAAAACGTCACAAATCATAATAAAGTAATAACGAGTGAAATCTGATCATAAAATGATATATTTTAAGAACAATTTGTGGGGACAGTTCCTGTAGTGTGTAACATGACGAGCAGTCTCTCTGCGCTGTAATGAGGGGCAAGAAACTCTATACTTCCTCATAAATTCAGATAACCAATCCTGCAAGGTTGACTTTGACGTAGGCAACTTCCTACATTTAGCCCTTTGGATGGTGGAGAACCAGTCAACTCCGGGGATTAGGAGACAGTGAAGAGTAAGATTTGACAGTTCATTTGCAGTCTCTCTGATCAGAATCCACACTGTTTGCTCGCTTGGTGCTTTAACTCTTTTCATGTTACCTGAGGTAGAGGTCATAATGCAAAAATAGATATGCCTTTCAATGCCTTTGCAAACAGAGTAGACCCAGACCAGAAGGCTCCTACAGAGTCTGATCTGTTTGTTTATTGAATAATATAGATCTACAGCTACTGCCATGGCAAAAAATTTCCTGTATTCATAATTATGTCCATTTAAAAAATCATCTAATCAATATTCATGATGTAATTATTTCTGACATGAATATTCATGGAGAAAGGCTTAAGTGCTACACACTGTAACTAGAGATAGTAATTATGAATGAGCTGCAGTTGCACCTAAAACAGGAAATTATTATACATCAATGTTTTTGGATTTTCTTGAAAATACAGTAGAACCTTTCTTAAGCAGCCATTAAAATGAGGTCTAAATTTCGGTCTTTAAGACATGTGGTGTCTTAATGCAGGTCAAAAGTAATGCAGAAAGGAGCTTTCTGTATCACTTTTGTCCTGCATTAAGCACCCATCTGCTTTTAAAGGCTCCTTATAATGTTCAGTAAAAGAATGGGTAGCTGAAGACAGTTTCTACTGTACAATTCATTAAACCAAATGAACTTAAAACAGCACTTCACCATTAACAAAACATGGACTACAAAGTACATTCACTGTATTAGAAAATTGCTTCTTCATGCTTAATAAAGTGGCCAAACAATTTATCACATAAGAGTTCAGCGATTTTCAAGGTGCATATCGCACGGCCTTGTGTTTATCTTCTACCGTTAGTTTTCACAAACTGTAATCTTGCAGGGATCTTAGTGTTGAAAATAACATAATCATGTAGATTAAAGTGATACAAATCTGTCGAAAGTCGCAAAAAAAAATGACTGCAGATTTTCTAAATCTTTGATTTTTACATGAACATTATTTTTACTACATTTGCAATTAGTTTGGATGACATTCACAGTAGCATAATGTATCTAGGGACTCTCATAAGAATCCGAATTTTCTGAGACTCTTTACTCTCACTCGTGTAGATGAACATAATATTCCTTTTGTTTTAGAATCAATGCAGAATACAGTATGAGCTGATATCAATTTGCCGAACATGCTAAAGATTTAATCCATTCTTGATCTTGTTTCATAAAGCAAACATTAAATAAATCACCAGGATAAAGAGATATGGCATATGACGCCTGAAATAAGAAACTTTTAAATCAATCTTCATACCTGTTACCGTTTTCTCCCTTAACCCATTCCCGTATATAAACGTGTTTTCACGCATCTGCAGAGTAGACCCAGATTAGACGGCTCCTAGAGGAGCCGTCTGATCAGAGTCTACTCTGTTTGCTAATGGAATTTGATAGATATATTTCTATACTTTCTAAAATAACTACAATGTTCCACCTTCCATATTTCATTGTAACTATTTTGTCCATGAATATTCAGTAGGTCTTGAATTTTGTAATAAACACAGAACATTGGAAAGGGTTAACCCTATAAACCAGAATATACTTATGTCAGAAAAACATGAATGTTAGCTAGCTAATATTTATTATGGCATATGAACAAGAAAATTGTTGGCCTTTGAAAAACTGCAGAATCGGATCTGGTTCTACTCTGTTTGCAAAGGTATTAAAAAGCATGTCTGTGGAGTATTTCCTTTCTGAAGGAGCCATTTGTTCTGGACACTGTTTGCCTAAATTTGTTTGCCTAAATATTTAAATTAATTAGGTTAGATAAAAAAAGGATTTTTTTATGCTTAGATATCTAAGAAAACATTTGCCAGCTGTATATAGCTTGTGTTTCACTGTTTAAATTGTGCAAAATGCTGAATGCATATGCGTCTGGTGTACAGTAAAACCCCTCTAAACCGGAATTCTAGAAGAGAAGAATTTGGATACTTTTAGGCAAGTGGCTGCTTAATGCAGGATGAAAGTCATGCAGAAAGCTCCTAGAGGAGCTTTCTGCATGACTTTCACCCTGCATTAAGCCGCTACCTGCTTCAAAGACCGATATTTGCACTAAATTTAGCGTCCGGTTTAGAGGAGGTTTTACTCTAACAGAATTATCAACATTAACTCTTTGCAAGCAATCGAATTTATGATAACTTTTGAAAACATTTGGATCCAGATTAGATGCACTGAGTAGCTTAGCGTCTCATCAGGATCAAAATAGTTTTAAACTCTGGAAAATGGCAAAACAATAGTGGTGTAAATTGTAATAAACACCAATTTTTTACAGATGGCAATTACTTATGTGTGCACAGAGTTAAAACAACAAGCATATGACAAAATGATAAAATTCCTTGCCGGTATATCTCTTATCTTTGGACAAATGAAGAAACAAACAAGAATATATGAAGACAAAAATCAGAGTATCTGTCAAGCAATAGAAGGAAACCAGATGGAGATATTTCTTATTAAAAGAATCCGTATCAGATTTTACATAGATAAATAAATCAAAGGAATGCAAAAACTTGCTGATGCTTATATTTTGAAACTAAAGGTGGAAAAAAGTATCGAAATACTTAACCCTTAAAAAAACGAATGGTACAAAAATTTAGCATTTTTGCAAAAATCTAATTTTGCCAGGAACCAAGCATGCTCAAATTCTGCCATCTACATTTTTCACATTATACCTTTCCTCCATAAATATGCTCTTAAATGCCTTTGCAAACAGAGAAGACCAAGATCAGATTTCTCCGTAGGGTCTGCTGTTTGTTTATGAAATATCATACCGAAATCTGATTCTACAGTTTCTGCCATGGCCAAAATGTCCTAGTGTGTTCTTCTATCATTATAGAAATTCAGCTAATTAATATAATAATGCTTTTTTTTTCATGAATATTCATGAATTTAAGAGTTAAAGACTTATAGTGTATTCATGATAATTATAAGCTTTGCATCAGTGTTCAAAATGTTTGACCATCTGTATAACTGAATCAAAATGACAGAAAAAATTTCCAGTAAGAATTCAGCAGAGAACAATGAATAGACTTGGGTCCATGCTTATAAAGCTTTTAGTTGACTCTGAGTTCATTCTCAAGCTTTTAATTGGTCAGATTTGAGCCTTTGGCTCAAATCTGACCAATCAAAAGCTTGAGAACTCAAATCTGACCAATCAAAAGCTTGAGAATTCCCAGTGAGATTTCAGCAGAGAACAGTGAATAGACTTGGGTCCATGCTTATAAAGCTTTTAGTTGAGTCTGAGTTCGTTCTCAAGTTTTTGATTGGTCAGATTTGAGCCTTTGGATCTGCCCAATCAAAAGCTTGAGAACGAACTCATACTCAATTAAAAAGCTTTATAAGCATGGACCCAGATGTTTAGAAAGGTTTGACTTAGAAGAACATGATTGTCCCCGCCAACTATTATCAAGAATAAATGAAATTATGGTAAAACCTCTCTAAACCAGACTTTCAAATTATCATAGCCGGTCTTAATCCCTTTCCTTCATATAAACACCTTTTCATGCATTTGTAAACAGAGTAGACTCAGATCAGATGGCTCCTACAGGATCCTTCTGATCTGGGTCTACTCTGCTTGCAAAGGTGTAGAAAGGCATACTGAGTACAGTCTTTAAAGCAACAACTAAGCATCCTGTTTAGAGGGGATTTACTGTAAACAAACACCTCCACTTTTAAAACACGTCTATCCAAATTATGTCCCTTCCTCCACCAGAGTTTTTCCCCTTTGTTGCGCATATTTCTATAACACATTCAAAATGCAAATAATAGTGTTATAATATACAACATGTATTGTTATTATAACTGGAAGAGAGCTACAGAGAGAAGAGTTGTTAGTAGTACCTCATATGCTATTTTTAGATCCAACCACTTTGAATAAATGTACCCAAAAGGAGCATTAACTAGAAAAAAGGAAAATGTTAGAATTTTGTAGTTTGAAACCATTGTGATAAATAGAGCATTTGCTCCTATAGGAGCAAATGCTCTATTTATCACAATGGTTTCACAAAGTGATTTTTACAAAGTCGTCAATATGAGGGTATAGGTTAATTCGGTTACAAATAGATATATCTACAACAACTTGGATGTACGTACTTCGGCTGGTACCGTTTCCTTTCTTCCCTGGTGCTAAAACAAGGAAATAATACAGAGGTCAAGAATAGAGGTCAAGACAAAGCAGTAGATATATATGTAATACTATACAATAATACAAAAACTGAGGCTGGAACACATAAAATACTTTAACCCTCATCTCCATAAATACGCCTTTCTACACCTTTGCAAACAGAGTAGACCCAGATCAGATGACGTCTGCTTTGTTTTCTTATGATATACAGTAATATAGATATGATTCTACAGTTTCTGCCATTGCCAAAAATTCCTACAGCCATGTGCTAGTATAACAATTAATTGCTAATTAACATAAATGTCCAGAAAAGATGCATACGGTACATTAAAACGTTGTCAAGAATAGCTCCTTTATTTCTCCTCCAAACCCTATGTAATGTGACCTTTCCTTAGAATTGTCTTGAAATGATTCTAAGGAATGGTCACAACACAGGTTTTGATGGAGAAATGGCCATTTTAGTTTTTGAATACGCATCTTTATCTAATGCTCTGTAATTTATATTAATGATGCAATTATTTCTTACAAGAATATTCATGGAGTAAAAGGTTAAAACAATCTAAAGCCAAAGGTAGGTGAGTAATTTGCAAAACAATAAGGGTAAAATCTCGGCACTCCTTTTCAAAAGTAGAGAGCAATTTGGGAGAAAACGGCTCCCTAACTCTGACTTCTCTGTTTGATCTGAGGGACAAGTTTTAATATATAGAACATATAAAGAGAAATACAAAACAACCAAAACAAAAATTCTCCCTGATCAAGAGCTCCATTTTGAGCATTGTGGGGTTGTTGTTTTTTTTTCATTGAAAAAACTGTTAACTTAAGTTCAGCATTCGAAGGGTTAGCCCCTTTTCTCATATTAACACCTTTAGATGCTTCTGTAAATGTTACCTTTTAAAACCATTGTGATAAATAGAGCATTTGCTTCATAGGAACAAATGCTCTATTTATCACAATGGTTACAAAAGTACTCCATTCTAAAATTTACCTTCTTTCGCTAGTAAACTCTCTTATTCAAAGAGGTTGACTCTAAAAATAGCCTAGGAGGGAGAGTTTCTTGAAGTACACAAAGGCCGATTTGATACTGTTTGAAAACATATGTAAGACAATACTCTCTGATAATATCACAACTTACAATTAGTGGTATCTGTATGATAATCTATATGATAGATACTAATTCTGTTGTGCCCCTACCTTCTGTCAAAACTGCAATCTGCTACAATTCACAAAGTCAAATTTTCAAACAATACAGCCAGTGTCAATCCATTTTGAACCTAATGAGATCAGCTGAGTTATTTGATATCAAATCTGGATCATAACTGTTTGCATTAGGTTATCACAAATATGAAGCTAACATGAATGGGGGTTAATCCTTTCCCTATTTATGCCTTTGCAAACACAGCTGACCCAGATCAGACGGTTGGGGCAATCTGATCAGGGTCTGCTCTGTTTACTAAAGGAATTTGATAGATCTGTATTTCTGTACAAAATGGCAACAATATTCAACCTTCCATACTTCGTTATAACTATTTTGTCCATGAATATTCAGTAGGTATTGAAAGTTGTAATAAACATAGGACAGGGAAAGGGTTAATGACTTATATGTGACCACATCAAAGATTAAATTTGCAAATCAACACTGCATTGTTTAAAGATTAAAACTGCAAAATCAACACTGCATTGTTTGAAGTGCAACTTTGTAATTCTAGGATGGGTATTATTCAGATTATCATATTAATTACCTAATGTGTTTTAACCCTTTACTCCATACATACTGTACACATTTTTGTCCTTTTACATTAAGAGTAGACCTAGATCAGATTTCCCCTGTAGGAACAGTCTTATCAGGGTCTGCTCTGTTTGCTTAACCCTTTCCTCCATAAATACACCTTTCTACACCTCTGTAAAAATCACCTATCACCTTTTGAAACCAATGTGATAAATAAAGCATTTGCTCCTTTAGGAGCAAATGCTCTATTTATCACAATGGTTTCAAACTACAAAATTCTAAAAATTTTCCTTTTCTGTAGTTAATGCTCCTTTTCGGTAGATTTATTCAAAGAGGTTGGATCTAAAAATAGCCTATGCGGCAATGGGTTAAGAAAGAATATAGATCTGATACTAAAAGTTTCCGCCATGGTCAAACATCATTGTGTACATAATGCAATTATAAAAATACAATTAATTAATATTCATATATTCATTTTTTGATATTTAATAGTTATTCATGGAGGAATGCAGAAACAGTAGAATCATATCTATATTGTATCACAAGCAAACAGAGCAGACCCTGATCAGACGGCTCCTATAGGAGCCGTCTGATCTGGGTCTACTCTGTTTGCAAATGTGCTGAAAGGCGTATTGATGGAGTAAAGGGTTAAGATTTATGATGTAATTACTTCTTACTATAATTAATGGCGTAAAAGGTAAGCTACCAATCCCACAAAAAGTACTCACTTGGCAAGTCATTGTAGAAAGGGTTTACTCTTCATTTAAAGAAGAGGGGGTTTGTTTTGTAGAAAACACAGAGAAACAGATAAAGGTGCATACAGTAAAACCTCTCTATAACGGCCACTAAATTTGTGTTAATCAGTTGGCATTTTGGGTAGGTGGTTGCTTAAAGCAAGGTGAAAGTAAAACAGAACGCTCCTATAGGAGCGTTCTGTTTTAATTTCACCTTGCTTTAAGCATCCACCTGCCTTTAACACAAAGTACTTGGGGTAATTTAGTGGTCATTATAGAGAGGTTTTACTGTATACTCAAATACGAAAATTGTCTCCACAAAACCATATGTTAATAATAAAATTGTGACCACTCTGTAGAATTGTCTCTTCCAGAAGTTCCTAAAGAGTGGTCACAACATAGGGTTTGGTGGAGAAATAAAGAAGTTATTCTAGAAAATGCTTTTACTAATATTGCTTACAGTGTTAATGGTTAAGGGGGTGAGATTTTTAGGAGAACGAAACACCAACCTGCAAGATAAATATTGATTAGTAGAATGTCCAAGTGAATTTCATGAAGGTTTAAGAGTGTGATATGGAAGAAGTTTGATTGTGAGTGTGTTTTAACCCTTCGCTTGCTGAATTTTTAAAATACATTTCTCCTTCTTTACCCATGCCCTGTTGTATAATTACATATATCTTCACTGTGTACAAGTATTTCGCTGTGCAATCACTGCTGTGGAGTGCACTGGCTGCACAATCAACTTGTAAATAGTGCAGACCCTGATGAGACAGCTCCTGCAGGAGCTGTCTCATCTGGGTCTTCACTATTTACAGGTAGGTATATTGACGCGAATAGCAAGTGAAGGGTTAATTAAGGAATTATGTGTGAGGATCACATAAGAAAAAGTGTTTGTTAAAGGGAGGTAATTTCAGCTGGCCACCCAAAGTCAGTTTCATACATACACGTCTCATTACCGATGGTTGAGTTCAGATTCACATCAGTTGTGTTTATAATTGGAGTGGTTGTGTTCAGCTCCTGATCTTCTGTGAAAAATTACAAATCAAAGGCAATGAGATTGAGATACCAAGTTTGCTTTGTTTTTCAAGTAACAAGTATGAGAGATAAAATACTACAAATTAAGGCTTATTGATCACACATTCATTCAAGACTCGATCTGCCTAAGATGTATATTAATTTAAACCTTTACTTCATAGAAACGCCTTTTCATGTCCTTGCAAACAGAGTAGACCCAGATCAGATAGCTCCTGCAGGAGACGTCTGATCAGGGTGTGCTCTGCTTGCTTCAGTTTTTTTTTTTGTTGTCTTTATTGTTTTGATTCGATTGGTGGTGGGAGGGTTATCTGAAACTGAGTTACATGCTCAAATATTTTTGATTTTTCAAAGTCAAGTGAAAAATTTAACCCTATACTCCATAGCTGCACCTTTTAATCCCTTTCCAAATTGACCCAAATAAGAAATTTGGCTCCTACAGAAGCCGTCTAATCTGGGTCATCTCTGTTGCCAAAGCCTCAGAAGTGGTTTTTATCAAGTAAAGTGTTACGGTTTTACAGGGCAATATATCTCTCTCGATGCCTAGTGACAGAGTCAAACAGCTGTTTTACAAGGATCAGTTCTGTAAACATGTTCAATCATTTAGTTCCTACAACACTTGACAGGTAATTACACAATGTCAGGACTCTTATACCAATGTGTGAAGTGCTTCAACCTAATGCACAACTGCACACAAAACTGCCTGGCAAACAGCTTCGCTCCCACATATCAAAATGCCAGGCACCATAGATGCTTAAATCTGCCAAAGCATTCTCAGATTCTAAACTTTACCTCATGCATATTCATGTAAAAAATAATGAAATCATGACATCTGATGAAATTTTACAATTGTATAATGGACACAGTATGTTTTGTCCATGACAGAAACTGTAGAATCAGATCTGTTTAATTCCATAAACAAACAGACCAGACCATGATCAGATGGCTCCTACTGGAGAAGTCTGAGTTCAGTTTAATCTGTAAACGGGTTAACAACATTCTCAAAAGGTTTGTCTAAAGCCATCTGATCAGTGTCTACTCTGTTTGCTTATGGCATCATATAGATCTAATTCTATAGTTTCTTTCTGAGCCAAAATGTGCTTGAAAAAAACCCATCGAAGTACTCTTCATGATGGCATTATTTCTTACATGAATATGTGTAAAGCAATTTAATTACATTTTCTAAATACTTATCTAATCTAATTTGATTGCAATTCTGTAATCAATTTTGTAATGCATTTAGAGTTATGTCACTAAGTAATTGAATGTATACAGTACAAAGTTTCAATGTAACACAATGCGCTTTAATTTCATTTGACGGGTAACAAAGTGTCAAACCTTTTTACACCAAAACAATTAGTTTCAATTTCCAAACCTTAGAAAGCAATGAAATTCAATTGAAATTGTACAATTACAAGAATATGTGTAACAAAAATGTAAATCTTATGATGCTGTGAAAAAAAAATCATGTCCGCTCAATTCCGGATCTGGTTCTATTTCGATTACTTCCACTTCAATCAAACTTTTAAGAAACTTTTGACTGAGTGTCGAATGGCTTGGATCCTGATGAGAAACCAAGTTACTCGATCACACATATGAATCCATTTTGTTTGCAAATGTTAGCTAATTCACAGAAAGCAGCATAAGGATTAAATGGAAAATCCTACAGCTCAATTGAAACTTTAACCCTTAATAAAAATCCTGAGTTTTCAAATGCACTATTCCAAAATTCAAAGAGGTCCAGCTTATGGTGAATATTTAGGGATTGTTCTATTATGAACAAGAGATGTCACAGTGACGTGACAAATGCCCCCAAAAATTGTACCATGTGACCTTGACATTTGAACCATGGACCAGGGAGTTGACACATCGTCTTTGTAAGGTGAACATTAGTGCCAGGTTCCTTTGAAATCCATTCACAGATAAACAAGTAATTGTACCCTGTGACCTTGACCTTTGACATATGGACCAGGGAGCTGAACACATCACATCGTCTTTGTCTGGTGAACATCTGTGCCAAGTTATATTGAAATCCATTGATAGACAAGAGCACCGCTGTGCAGCAAAATACGCCCGTCGGCAAAGTCAGTGATAAGCCAATTTAATAGGAAATTGAATCTGTTACAATGTGAAACTATCATTGGCAACTGCCTAGTAGAGCTATATATATAATATAGACCTGTTGTAACCAAATTAAATACTTAGCTTCATCACCATACAGGGAAGACAGCTATTGATTTTGTGACAAGTCCAATGACTTTTCCTGCAGTAACCCCCCTTTTCATACATAGATTTTTAAAAGAAAATAGAAAATACACTGAAATTCTTGAGGTTACAAAATCAAATGCACGCATGGGCCGAGATATTATGACCATAAACATGCTGACAAAATTTCAAAAGGATTGGATTAAATTTGATTACATTTGTTCACCCCATAACAGACAAAAAAAAACATAACAATTCCACTTAAATATATTAAAAAAAGGGGAGATAATTTAGTAGTGGGTGGGGCAATGTTGGTGATTATCGAACTTGACCAAGTCATTTTGACTATATACATGCTGACTAAGTTTGATGAGGATTGGATTTTATTTGTTTGAGTTAGAGAGCGGACAAAAAACGAATTTTGTTTAAAATTTGTTAAAAAGTTAATAAAAAAGGGGAGATAATTCAGAAGTGTGCAGGGCGATGATGCTGATTATCGAACTTAGCCGAGTCATTTTGGCCATATACATGCTGACCAAGTTTGAAAAGGATCCGATTCAATTTGTTCGAGTTAGAGAGCGGACAAGAGAATTTTGTTAAAAATTTATTAAAAAAGGGGAGATAATTCAGAAGTGTGCAGGGCGATGTTGCTGATTATCGAACTTAGCCGAGTCATTTTGGCCATATACATGCTGACCAAGTTTGAAAAGGATCCGATTCAATTTGTTCGAGTTAGAGAGCGGACAAACAAAAGTTCACGGACGGACGGACGGACGGACAGACAGACAGACAGACAGACGGACGGACGGACGGACGGACAACGCCACGACATAATACGTCCCGTCTGAAGACGGGCGTATAATAAAAATGTTACAGACCGGACACGAAATTTGTGACAAAGGTATTGTATTCTGTGACCTTGACCTTTGACCCATGGACCAGGGAGTTGAAAGCGACACATCGTCTCTGTCTGGTGAACATTTGTGCCAAATCATATTGAAATCCATTGATATATTAAGAAGTTACAGACCGGACACGAAATTTGTGACAAAGTAATTGTACCCTGTGACCTTGACCTTTGACCTATGGACCAGGGAGTTGAAAGGGACACATCGTCTTTGTGTGGTGAACATTTGTGGCAAGTTATATTGAAATCCATTGAAAGATAAAGAAGTTACAGACCGGACACGAAATTTGTTACGAAGTTATTTTATCCTGTGACCTTGACCTTTGACCCATGGACCTGGGAGTTGAACGCGACACATCGTCTTTGTGTGGTGAACATTTGCGGCAAGTTATATTGAAATCCATTGATAGATAAAGAAGTTACAGGCCGGACACGATATTTGTGACAAAGTAATTGTACCCTGTGACCTTGACCTTTGACCTATGGACCTATGAGTTGCAAGCGACACATTGTCTTTGTGTGGTGAACATTTGTGCCAAGTTATATTGAAATCCATTGATAGATAAAGAAGTTACAGACCGGACACGATATTTGTTACGAAGTTATTTTACCCTGTGACCTTGACCTTTGACCCATGGACCTGGGATTGAATGCGACACATCGTCTTTGTGTGGTGAACATTTGTGCCAAGTTATATTGAAATCCATTGATAGATAAAGAAGTTACAGGCCGGACACGAAATTTGTGACGAAGTTATTTTACCCTGTGACCTTGACCTTTGACCCATGGACCTGGGAGTTGAACGCGACACATCGTCTTTGTGTGGTGAACATTTGTGGCAAGTTATATTGAAATCCATTGATAGATAAAGGAGTTACAGACCGGACACGAAATTTGTGACAAAGTAATTGTACCCTGTGACCTTGACCTTTGACCTATGGACCTGGGAGTTGAACGCGACACATCGTCTTTGTGTGGTGAACATTTGTGGCAAGTTATATTGAAATCCATTGATAGATGAAGAAGTTACAGACCGGACACGAATTTGGGACGGATGGAAGGACAGACGGACAGACGGACAGACGGACAGACGGACGGACGGACAGACGGACAGACAGACGGACAGACGGAAAGACGGACAATGCGATCACTATATGCCCGCCTTTGGGGGCATAAAAATGGAACATGACAAACAGTGCAGACCCTGATGATAGGGCTCCTCTAGGAGCCCTCTCATCTGGGTCTACACTGTTTGTAAAGGACATTAGTCCCGCACAGTAAGAGTTAAATGAGCTTTAAACTGAATGACATAACAGCTCCTGACAAAATCCAATTCAATTTATTGTAACAACTCATTGAATTGTAAACCATTCGATTGCTGGAAATGAATTTACCTTATGAAGATTCGTGTAATAGTAAATAATGACCATATGAATATTACATAGCTGAATTTTTATCATAGTATATAAACGCTATATTTTCGCGTGGCAGAAACAGCATGGCACAAACAGCATGGCAGATCTATATTAAACCATTCCCTCAAAGGCTATTTTAGACCCAGCCTCTTTGAATAAATCTACTAGAAAAAAGGAAAATTATAGAATTGTGTAGTTTTGAAACCATTGTGATAAATAGAGCATTTGCTCCAATAGGAGCAAATGCTCTATTTATCACAATGGTTTCATAAAGTGACTTTCACAGAGGCGTAGAAAAGGCATATTTATGGAGGAAAGGGTTAAACTCTGATGGACCGTTCCATTTAAATACTTTAGGATTGAAAGAGTTTAAATAAATTAGTCTATCTTGAATTTGCTTATTCCAGTATACTGGATTCATATCAGTGGATAAACACCTGCAAATCTCAAATCAAATCATTTTCAGTGGTGTTTTCAATGATTCTCTATTCCAGCAAATAATTCTAAAGCACGGAGGTTATTTCATAAGTCAAGTGGAATTCAAACAGTTTGACTCTGCTTATTATTTTTGCCACATACAGGGACAAAGTCAATTCAAAATTACACAAAATGACAGACTTTCAAAGCAAGACATAGTTTTCACAACACTTCAACTTATTCACAGTGGCGTTTTACAACCTACCAGTAGCATGTTTACGAGATAAATAAGTCACCCCAAGCTATTATGTCATTACATACAATGTGATTTTTATAATGTAAATTGCCGGCAAATTTAGACCATTTTTCAAAAATGCCCTGGATGTCACTGAGTGTCTCACTAAACTAGCTTTAATTTGCATCATTTAACATTTTGCCTGCTATATAATTAAAGTCTGCAAAAACTGTCGTCTGCTTAATATTTTACAGTACATTTTTCTTCCATTTCTGTGCTAATACAACTAATGAACTGTCAAATTCTTTGGTCCTATGCAGATGTTCTGTCACATAAATTCGTGCCCATCTGGATCCAAATCATTTGCTTTAAGTTATTTATAAAACTCATTGCTTAAGCTTGCGAAGAGATAATTTGCATCGTTTAAGTTATTTTGACAGTCTTCTCATATAAATAAAATTTAATTTTTCTACCTTGGGGCTCTTCCATTATGCATTTCAATGAAATTTTCTGTCTGTTTTATTTAAAATTTAAATTCCACAGCTGTTCCCTGATTAAATGTTATTTATTTAAACACTGTACTTCTTGTTACAGGTCTTCATATAAATCACAAGCAATTTACTCTTAAGTCTCATTTCTACAGTTTTCTTACAAGTAAATTCCAATTATTTCTGCCTAAAAATTACTTTTACTCATAGACCAACATATATAGACTTTCATTGGAATTAACCCTTTCTCTGTTCTATATTTATTCCAGATTTCAATACATACTGAATATTCATGGACAAAATAGATATAATGAAATATGGAAGGTGAAACATTGCACGACCATTACAGAAAACTAAGGAAACAGATCCATCAAATTCCATTAGATCACGAAAAGCGTCAGCCAGTTTAGATCCTGACGAGACATTCTCCGTCATATCTGAATCTAAACTAGTTGCACCTAAAGATTTGATCCATTTCATGTTAACCTTTTGCGCCTTTCTACGCCTCTGTAAGGTCACTTCTTGAAACCATTGTGACACATAGAGCATTTGCTCCATAGGAGCAAATGCTCTATGTATCACAATGGTTTCAAAATTAAACAATTCTAAAAATTTCCCTTTTCTCAAATAATTGCTCCTTTTCGGTAGATTTATTCAAGAGGTTGGGTCTAAAAATAGTCAATCAGGAAAGTGGTAAAATAAGCCAACCTGTTTGGCATTTGCAAACTTGGCATCTCATCAGGATCCAAGCTGTTTGATATCTCAGTCAGTAGTTCCTCAAAGCCCGAATGAATCGGGAAGTCAGAAAAATGTTAACCCTTTACTCCATGAATAGTTTATGCAAGAAATAATGACGTCATGAAATAATTAGTAAGTTAGATTCATTTTTATAATGGCATATGAACACAGGATATTCTGGCTATGGGAGAAACTGTATAATCCAATCTTACAAGCAAACAGGGCAGACCCTAATCAGACGGCTCCTCTAGGAGCCGTCTGATCTTGGTCTACTGTTTGTAAAGGCGTAGAAAGGCATATTTATGGAGTAAAGGGTTAACCCTTTACCTGTTCAGTATTCGTGTAAGAAATAATGACCACATATATATTCATTAGGTGAATATTTATAATGATACATGAACACAGGTTTATTTAATTACCTAGGCAGAGACTGTAGAATCAGATATGTGTAATTCCATTAGCAAACAGAGCAGACCCTGATCAGACGGCTCCTACAGGAGCCATCTGATCAGGGTCTTCTCTGGTTGCAAAGGCAAAAACGGATAAGAGTTTGTGCAGATATATTTTTTATGTTTTCAGGATGAGAAGGGTTAAGAAGATGCAACAATTATTTGGTCGAAACTGAAAAGCTTCACAGCTGACTTCTATTAACATTCCTGACCTGACAGCAATATCTTGAATTTATTTCTAGGAAAACACACCATAAATATAGATTTCATTTATTTAGCATCAGCAAATTGATAGATTAGAAGCTATAGACAAGGAACAATTTATTTTTCTAACTGACAATCAATTACTATTTTTTTCTGGTGTCTTTGCCAAACACAATATTGATATTTCTCAGATGAAAATTTCAACCACTTCAAACTTTACAGATTATCTAAGGCAGTACAAATAAAACCAACAGATTGCTTGTAAAGTGATTCCTTTTTCATTACGACTGCATGCTTTGAAGTTTGTTTTCATGTCAATCTTGTTCCAGCCACTATTCTTTGTGTTCAAACATTTCTTTTAATCGAATTTCAAAATCAACATGGTTGCTGAAAAAACAGACTGGCGCCCTACTGTTCTCTCAGTCTTGTTCTTATCATTTTCACAAGACTGGACATCTGATCATTGGAACCAGTCAAGTTTTCAAAAACAACCAATCATATCAGCTGCTCTGTCCTGTCAAGAGATCTGATTGGCTGTGACAGCTGTCAGTTTCAATAACAACCCCCATGTGTTTGTTTTATGTCACTAGACCATGTATACCTGAAGTTACACACCGGGATGAGCAGTTGTAACATTTTTAACTTGTCTTTCATTACTAGATTGACCTTTGGCAATTATTGATAAATAAAAATGAAATAAAGGCACACTTAACTCAGTTATCAATACGGCTGTTGAAATGCAAATCCCTTTGACCTGGAGGGTCCCCTGCTAGATAGAACAGCCAAGCAAATTTTCTGCGTATCTGGACATGGTCATCATTTATACAGATCAAATCTGTTGTATCTTTACTTATGGTAATGAAGATAATGTGCAGTTGTATTGTTAAATAAAACTTTATTAACCCTTTTACTCCATGAGTATTTATGTAATGACATCATGAATATTAATTAGATTAAGTTATATAATGGTAACTGGATACAGGTAGCTTTGCCCATGGAAGATACTGTAGAATTATATCTATATTATTTCATAAGCAAATTGTAAAGGCATAGAAAAGCATATCTATGGATTAATGGGTGAAAACATAAGTATCATTTTCATTAGTAATACAGTAAAACCCCTCTAATGCGACCACCTAAAAAAGGTATAATTCTGGGTTGTAGAGGCAGGTGGTAGCTTAATGAAGGACAAAAGTAATGCAGAAAGCTCCTAGAAGCTTTCTGCATTACTTTTGCCCTGCATTAAGCAACCACCTGCTTATAAAGACAGAGATGTTTATTCATTAAGTGGTCGCATTAGTGGGGTTTTACTGTATACTGATAATTATCATTATCATTATTTTCATTATCTATCATCATCACCATTATTTATATATAATAATCATCATATTTGCCATTGTCATCATCGTGATCTTCATTTTCATCAGCATCATTGGCAAATGTTATCATGAACATCTGATTAAGGAGCCACAGGTTCTCTTTCTATAATTAGAATATAGCAAGCTGGTAACAACAGTTTACTTTTTACACACATAGCTTTCCATCAACAATATATCTGATTATAAATTCAAAAAGTTTAACGCCCGCTCTTCATTTCCTCCCAGATGCTGTCAGATATTGACAACGTCAAGAGTGAAGTTTTCATTTCTTATTATTTCCATACACAAAGAGGTCATACCCTGTCATTTTTCTTAAGACAGGTCACATTTCCTAAAGGAACCGACAGCTTACATTCCCAAATATTTCTGTCTATATACGTATAGACTCCATTAGCATGCTACCGGCAAATAAGCGATCACCTTGGCAACCAATTTGGGTACATTTGACAGGCAAAGTAAGACAATTTCTCAATTGTATAACAAATGTTGAACAGTGATTGTGTTTTTTTAAAAAGAAACAGAAAACAAATCTTTCATTGACTTTGAGTATTTTTTGTTGAAGAAAATTTGCTCAGCTTGCTAGGGGATAATCCACCACGGAACAGGAGTTAAAACAGCCTGATGCCCAATATGTATTAATCATTATACACTGGGTATTGTTCAACCACAACTCTGCTGTTGATTTGGCTAATGGACCATGTAATTAGATATTTTGTGTGAAGAGCCCAAAATTACAGTGAATTACGACTGGCCTTTCATATGTCAATCAAACTGCCGCCGAAGGTTACATGCTCTACAGATATGACAGTTGGGGGCCTTCTGAAATCTTCATTTTCAAAAAAACATGCAAGTCATATCCCCGACTTCTGTCCTTCAATTTCAACACTGGGCTAAATCTGTTTAAATTCACAAGCTCCAAGGTGGTTATTGCACACAGCGATATAAATAGTTCTTCAAGTAAGCTTGATTGACATATGCAGTAAGGCAGGTCTTCCTCCTTTGACAAAAGCCGTCTTGTAAACTAATGAAAAAAGATTAATAAAGATTAGCCATAGCACTTTTCACCTTTAGCTCTGAGCTAATTGTCATCCACTCAAATTATCATCCTTGTTAAATATAAAATATTACTTATTTTTCCGCCCTTATATTCATCAGGTCCAACATTTTGGATCCAAACAAAATGCCCCCCATCACTGTGCATCGCATTTGGATCCAAATTGTATGCGAACATCTTTACTAACTTCATTCGTAGCAATTGAAAGATTCCGCCTTAATAATATCTGTAGATACTTGAAAAAACACCTACTACAGCTAATTATGGCAGTGACAGCGATCTTAACACTTTCAACCCTTTCCCTGTTCAATATTCATGTAAGAAATAATGACTTCATGAATATTTATTAGCTACAATGTAAATTTTTCAAGGATTTTTTTACTATGATAAAAATTGTAGAATCAGATCTATGTCATGTCAAAAAGGAACAGGGCAGACCCTGATCAGACAGCTCCTGTAGGAGCCATCTGATCTGGGTCTGCTCTGTTTGCAAATGCGTGAAAAAGCGTTTATATACGCGGGAAAGGATTAACACTAAATATTCAAAATGGAATGATCCATCATTGTCAAATAGTACAGTCCATACTGAATGACAAACAGTGCAGACCCTGATCAGAGGGCTCCACTTGGAGCCCTCTGATCTGAGTCTACACTGTTTGAAAATGTCAAAACACTCGTTTCACGCATTCAGAGATAATAATAGTAAAATCTGTAAATTGAAGGAGGTCTCATACAGGTGACTAGTAAATTAACTTGTGTTCATTTTTTGTCTGTTATGACAATCTTATCTGAAAAGGGCTTAAGTGGAATAGCTGAACATTGTATAGCATTACTTGTTCGATAAAAGTAAGCCTTTTACCTGACAGAGACGCCTTTATGATACCTTTGCAAACAGAGTAGACCCAGATCAGATGACTCCTGTAGGAGCTGTCTGTTCTGGGTCTACTCTGTTTGTTTTTTATTTTGTTTGAGACCTATTTTTTCAGTTTCATTCATAGCAAAACAAATTCAAGCGTTAAAATATACAAATTGAAAAAAACAGTTAATGAATATTCATGATGTCATTATTTTGGAATGAATATTCATCTGGTGAAGGGTCCAACTTTAGTAACCTGTGAATAATTTCATTTACATAAAATTCAAAGAATAATTTTTTGTATATTTTTCTATCATTTTCTTTTCTTTCTTTAGAGGAAAGGTCAAAATGTCTGATCAAATAGATTCAGTCTGATCTGGATCCAATATGATCAATTTTGTGATTTTCATTTGAATTGAAAATAATCGGCTGACCTCAAGCTGAAGCAGATGTCAAATCGATGTAAAGCCAAATGACAACAAAGGCATTGACGCAGATTATGGGCATGACCGAAAGCCCGCCCTTCTTGAGATATCCTCAATAATATATTCATTAAGAGATTAATCTGGCATAAAGCTAAATCTCATTTCCATTTGTAATTTTGTTTTAATAGGTTTTAAGCACAATCCAATATTGGTTCGAGATTCCATTCTCCACGATAATCAGCTTAAATGTATTGGATATGAAAATCAAGACCCCCAAAATAGATTTTTAATTCAATTCCATCGACATTTTTTACAAAGTCTGTCACTTTGTTCCGAATTTTGAGCAATGATGAAGGAATTTTTGACCCTGATGATAAATCTGTACTAACCCTTTCCTTCCTACAAATGATTCTTCATGCCTTTCCGAAGGGGTAAAGGCAGATGATTGAACCATCTTCCTATTCCTTAAACCCTTTACTCCATAAATACACCTTTCTATGCCTTTGCAAACAGAGTAGACCCAGATCAGACGGCTCCTATAGGAGCCGTCTGATCTGGGTCTGCTCTGTTTGCTTATGATATCATAGATATGATTCTACAGTTTCTACCACGGCCAAAGCTTCCTGTGTTCATATGTCCATGTGCTATTAAAGTAAATTAATCTAATTAATATTCATGATGTCATTTATTTCTTACATAATTATTCCTGGAGGTTAATACTTGATAAATATTGTAAGATTCTATCCATTCTGAAAATTTATTCACTTTATTCTCTTTAACCCTTTACTCCATGAACACCCATGGAAAAAAAAATGTATGTATGAATTTCAATTAGCTTGATACATGTATTTAAAATGGTACAAAATTTTGACCCTGGTAAAAACTGTAAAATCAGATTATTATATATAATTCCATAGTAAACAGAGCAGACCCCGATCAGATAGATCCTACAGAAGCCGTCTGATCTGTGTCTACTCAGGACTCAAACTAGAGTGCAATTTAAGAGAGAAAGTCTTCCTGTTTTGAGCTGAGAAGGGAGAAGTTTAAATATATAGAATATATAGAGAGTTATTATACTGCAAAGTAAAATCCTCGATTTTGATTGGTCAATTAGCCATGTATAAAAGCCGTGTATCCCTCTAAATTCTGATGTATATACGGAGTCATGAGCAACAATGGAATTTCCCCCGTCGAGGGCCTCACTTCATTGCTACAATGAAATAAAAATGGCCGACCAGCTTTACTTCGTCGATTCGATCCAAACAACCGCTCTCAAACGAAATAACAAGAGTTTGGGGCGGAACAAAGTTATCCATTGAGAAACGTTTTTGTTATAGTTGTTGTATAACAATGCAAATGAACCCGATACGTGGCGAAGGTCTTATTCTGCTCTGATGCTGAAAATGTTGTCAAAGTGCTTGTGCAAGTACTGATTAGGCCCTAAATCCCCACTTTTACAACGACAATCCACACCCAATTCGATTCAGATTTTATTTATGCACAGTAAACGTACCTGTAAATTGCAGTATAGCCGTTCCTTCCAACGCCCATTTTTGAATATTATAAAACCGTCACTTTGACGTCATCCAAATGACGTCGGAATAGCGTCAATCACTCTATAAAGTTTAACTGTTCTCATGCTGAAAAATAGTGTCTGCTTAACCGCTGATATGCTGGAAATTTTACTAACGTCTGATTCTTTCAATCTTTTGAGAAACTAATGCACTTGGAAGACCCCTTTCTATCCACAAAATGAGCTGGCTATTATACATATATTATAAGCCCTTACCTTACAGTATGAGGCCCCTGAGGGGAAGCAAAACGACGCTTAAATTAACAACGCTAATTAACTGATACAAATATTAAACTTTGCAGTATAATAAAATCGTTATACAGATCATTGGCGGGATATCTGACTTTTCATTCCCTGCTGAGGAAAATACATGTAGCCCTCGCCTAACGGCTCGGGCAACATGAATTTCCTCAGCAGGAAACAAAAAGTCAGATACCCCGCCAATGATCTGTATAACTAATAATATAACTTCTGCCAGACTCCCTGATGGAGAGCTCCATAACATTGTTGTCTTTTACAATTCTGAGAGTTATTTTCTTTCGTTTCTCGTCATAGGCTATTATGAATTCACCACTAGCACACAAAGTCAACTCATTTTCTCTTTTTACAAAACTATACTTACTGCATGTAGACATGGCCATGAAAGGGTTGTTATGTGGGTCTGATTCTGTGTTACTAAGGGTAACTAGGCATGTCAGCCATGTTTGTCATAGTGACACAGGTATATCAGACAAAACAATTTGTCGCGACAAATATGACACGCTCGAATAACAGATGTGAAGAGGTCAGTAGTCATAGTAACAAACTGATAGGACAAGAAAAAGAATTGTTTATGATATGATTTAGCTGTCTGGCACATGAAATTTACGATTCCTATTTCGCATCAACCATATCCCTCTTCTGAAATCCTCTCTCATGGTGAATTCGCAGCATATTTCAACTCTTCGCACCCAAAATGTACGGCAATTTTACAGCTTTTGAAATAACCAAGATATCCTTCGTTCATTGGCCATTATAATTATTCCCTTACCCATGAATATTCATGTAAGAAATAATGACATCATGACAATTTTATAATTGCATAATTATGAACACAGGAAAATTTAGCAATTAATCATGTCTTTATTATGTCATTAGCAAACAGAGTAGAACCTGATCAGACGGCTCCTATAGGAGCCGTCTGATCTGGGTCTACTCTGTTTGCAAGGGCGTAGAAAGGCGTATTGATGGAGCAAAGGGTTAATAAATATTCATAAAGTCAATCAATTGTGGCAAAGGGTTAATCTATTCATAAGAATAATTAGAATAACCAAAATTTCAAAACTTCTTTTGTTGTAGGCAAAATAATATGATAATTATTTGCTTTACTCTTAACTCTTTGGGCGCCAATGTCACCTGTTGGAACCATTGAAAACAGTACAGTCCCAGGTCAGATGCCGCCTTTTCAAGGCTGCATCTGATTTGGGACTTCACTGTTTTCTGTATTTTTTAGCCCAAGCATACAGGTTTTTAAAAACATATGTTTTACTAATATACCTTTATTATTTAGTTTAGAATTATATTTAATATGAAATTATTATTGCAGACGACACTTTTAAATTTGGCGCCAAAAGAGTTAAAATTCAAATTAAACCCTTTACTCCATCAATATGCCTTTCTGAGTAAGCCTTTGCAAACAGAGTAGACCTGGATCAGGGTCTGCTCTATTTGTTTATGACATAATAAAGATCTGATTATGCACTTTATGCCTTGGTGAAATATTCATATGTTACTATAAAAATACAGCTAATTAATATGCATGATGTCATTAATTCATACATGAATATTCATGCAGTAAAGGGTTTAACCCTTTCCCTCATATAAACGTGTTTTCACGCATTTGCAAACAGAGTAGACCCAGATCAGACGGCTCCTAGAGGAGCCGTCTGATCAGGGTCTACTCTGTTTGCTAATAGAATTTCATAGATCTGTGTCTTTACTTTCTAAAATGGCTACAATTTTCCACCTTCCATATATCTTTATAACTATTTTGTTAATGAATAGGTATTGAAATTTGGCCTAAATACAGAACAGGGAAAGGGTTAACAGTGTGCCCATATATAGCTTGGGCTTTTATCGGGTAACGGAAGTTTTTTTTGGACAATACCAAATATCTGATTGTAGCATTTAGTTTTTTTATAAAAACGACAAAAAATAATGTCAAAGTTGTATTTTGTTTTACACGAAAATAAGCAGGAAAGGTTATAAATTTCACATTGTGTTATATATCTTGTTTAACTATATACGAATCGCGCTGCAATAACACAGGATTTATTACTGACCTTGTCATAAACTCAGTGTCAACCAAATCTGTAACTGCGCTGCCAGAAAGTTTTACGAGGAGATGCTGGAAATAGGGACATTTGATAAATCATGGAAAGGAAAATTACCTCTTAGTGTGCTGTATCTTTATGTAACAATGTTCGTAGCCAGTTTGGATCCAAGTAAAACATAAAGCAAAATTTAATGCTGTCTCATACAGATCTAAACAGTTCGATAAATATGATGATTATCTTCGAAACTTATGAAGAAAACTGGTTGAGACATGAATGTGTTGCCATCAACAATTATTGAACCAATGAGGAGATAATTATGTAGTGACACAGTGACAAATATCTTCTCTCTCAAGTATGTATGTAATGATAGGATACCATGCAAACATGCATTTCTCACACTTTTCCCTATTTTTCATTTTGTCAATTTTCCGTGAAGAAAACTTTGTAATTATCGCGGTTTCTTCCGTGCTTGTCACATAATGGAGAGGATAACGTCTTTGTCCAACTTAACTCTTTGCATGCTGCGAACTTCTAATTACCAGAGAAAACAGTTTGGATCCAGATGAGATGTTGCGTAACTTAGCGTATCATCAGGATCAAAACATTATCGTTACTCTGATCATAGTGTTTGTAAGTCATCAGAGAATAATTCTGTTCTATAAATTTGTAGCAGAAAACAGATTTTGCATATAACAATTCCTGAGTGACTTCAAAGATTTAAATCGTTATGTCATTGTGATATATGGCAGCGTGGTGTGATTTAACTAGAATCAGTCGGATATTATTTTATAAGTCTATCACAAAGACTGACAGCTCGTTTATATCTTTTCCAATGACAGAGTGTCTGACGCTGACGCATTGTGACTAGCAGCTTTGTCCACTTTCTTGAAATGCTTCCTAATCCTACATTTCAATAACCCATTTCGAGGGCTTGGTGCAAAACTATTCTAACTCCTTCACAAAGTGATGGAGTTGGAATAGTTTTGCACCAAGCCCTCGATTTACTTCTTGAATATTCAATATAGACTCCACCCCCATTATGAATATTAATTAATCATTCTATATTATTATGTAAAACAGGTGAATGCATAGCTATGCTATAGAATCAGCTCTAACATATTGTATTATATGGTTTGATTTGTAGAGGTGTCATTGATAGGAATGATATTGATATATTATCGATACTCGTCAGTCCATACCATATCGATACTGGTTTCAAAATATTGCTACAAATAGGAGGATAAATAAACAACTTTCCACAGGCTATATTTCTTACATACTTGCAGTGAAATTCTTCTGAAGAATCTCCACGCATACTTTTATTTCCCCCATTTTCCGATATTTACTTGGTGAATTACGGTAGGCCTATTTCAGTGACATTGTCTTGATATTTCTAGGAACCCTTGAAACTTTTGACTTATTTTATGAACGACTGATTTTAAAATATAACTGTGCGTTTGACTTTTTACTGTCAGATGGATGTAACTAGCAAACAGAGCAGACCCTTATCAGATGACTCCTATAGGAGGTGTCTGATCTGGGTCTACTCTGTTTGCACATGCGTAGAAAGGGGTATTTATGGAGTAAACAGTTAACGCTTTCGCCCATATTGACGCCTTTTGATGTCTCTGTATACGATAAGTCACTTTTAGAAACCATTGTGATAAATCTGCTCCATTGGAGCAAATGCTATAATATTATTTTGTCACAATGGTTTCAAAACTACAGAATTCTCAGATTTTCCTTCTCTCTGGTAAATGCTTCTTTCGGTAGATTTATTCAAAGAGGTTGGATCTAAAAATAGCCTATGAGGAATTGGTTAAGGAACTGATATGATATGCTGAAATTAAGTGCAAGCTTCAAGTCTAGACAAACAGTATATAGAATAGAAGTAAACAGAATTAATATCCCCTCCTGCCAATCTTAATTATCAAATGAATGATGTTCATTTCAATTATGGAGTCATTTTGATGCTCCAAACTAATTTGTTGATTTTTCTCTTGGTATTGTCTGTATGAAATTCACTTTATATGGGAACATCTGTTGGGCAACTTTCTGTCCTGAATCGGTTCATCAAACGCGAGTCCTACTTGCTGATGTAAACTTAAAACATAAGCTGAGCAATTTTCATGTAAGGAATGATGACATTATAAATTTTGATTAGCTGATTTTTTATAACATATGAACGTTTTGCTCCAACAGAAAATTTAAAATTAGATCTGTACTATACCATAAGCAAACAGAGCAGACCCTGATCAGACAGCTCTTGTGGGGGTTGTCTGGTCTGGGTCTACTTTATTTGCAAAGGGATCAAAAGGCATCTCTATCATGTAACATCTCTTGTTTAACACTTTCCTCCATAAATATGCCTTTCTACTCCTTTGCAAACGGAGTAGACCCAGATCAGACGGCTCCTATAGGAGCTGTCAGATTAGGGTCTACTCTGTTTGCTTGTCATATTACATAGATGCAATGGCTCTCAGTTTCTACCATTGTCAACATCACCTGTGTCCATGTATAGTATAAGAATTAATCTAATTAATATTCATGATGTCATTATTTCTGACATGAATATTCATGAAGGACAGGGTTAATCTGAATTGAAAATGCAATGGCATGTGATCAGGAAACCTTATTGCATTTGACCATAACCCTTTCCTTGTTGAATATTAATGTCAAAAATAATGACATTATGAATATTTATTAGCTGAATTTATAATAGCATATCCATACATGAATGTTTGGTATTGGTAGGATCTATTTTGCTGAATTCATAAGCACAATTATTAGAACAGACCCTGATCAGATAACTCGTACAGCAGTCATCTGATCTGGGTCTACTCTGTTTGCAAAGGCATGAAAAAAGCATTGTATGAAGGAAAGATTATATATATTTGTAATAGTCGTCCATTATTACAATGGGTCAAGTGTTACACTGAACAGACTGGTCAAGGCTCCAGTCATACTGACCCGCCTGACAGGGCAATCTGTTGTCCAGGGTTAAGTTTCAGCCTCCAAACAACTTTGATTGACCACAGTGTCTGGTCATGGTGCCCAACTGACCAGCAGGTCACTTGACATTATTTACCTTGGCCTCATCTTCATTAAACACCTTTGTGTGTCACGGTTCTTACCAGTAACTCTTCATCTGCATGGTAATTGTCCTCCGGAACACAGACCGTGCACCTAACACCATTATTTCTCCACCACAACCTATGTTATCCCATTACCTCATAAGCTATTTTTAGATCCAACCACTTTGTATAAATCTACCGAAAAGGAACATTAACTAGAGAAAAGGAAATTTTTTAGAATTTTGTAGTTTGAAACCATTTTGTAGTTTGAAACCATTTTGTAGTTTGAAACCATTGTGATAAATAGAGCATTTGCTCCTATAGGAGCAAATGCTCTATTTACCACAATGGTTTCACAAAGTGACTTTTACAGAGTTGTCAAAAGTCGTCAATATGAGGGAATGGGTTAACTCTTCATCTGCATGATAATAGTCCTCCGGAACACAACATGTGTACCAAACACCACTATTTCTCCACCATACCATATATATGTTATGACCACTCTTCAGAATCGTCTCGAAGAGACAATTCTAAAGAGTGGTAACAATATAGGATTTGGTGGAGAAATACAGGAACTATTCTTGAAAATGTTTTATCTCCGCCTTTGCAAACAGAATTGACCCAGATCAGACGGCTCCTATAGGAACCGTTTGGTCCGGGTCTACTCTGTTTGCTTATGACTAAGATAAAATGCAGCAACGTTTCCTTAGCTGGGTCTTTGCATAATCAAGACACTAATTGAACAGGTCCTAATGTTAAGTTAAGTTAACCCTTTACTCCATAAATACGTCTTTCTATCTACACTTTTGCAAACAGAGTAGACCCAAATCAGACAGCTCCAGGTGTAAGGAGCAGTGTGGTCAGGGTCTGCTGTGTTTGCCTATGATATACTATAGATATGATCCTACAGTCTCTACCATAGTCAACAGATCCTGCGTCCATGTGCATAATCTAATTAATGATGTCATTATTTCTTACTGAATATTCATGGAGTAACATCTGGTTAAATCCCAATCTCCAAGCAATGAGTATAATACAATAAAACCCCTCTAATGTGACCACCTAAAAGAGGTATAATTCTGGGTTGTAGAGGCTGGTGGTAGCTTAATGCAGGATAAAAGTAATGCAGAATGCTCCTAAAGGAGCTTTCTGCATTACTTTTGTCCTGCATTAAGCTACCACCTGCTTATAAAGACAGATATGTTTATTCATTAAGTGGTCGCATTAGAGGGGTTCTACTGTAATAGGCAAGGATTCCTCTTTCTTGTCACCATTACATTGTATTTCTTAACCCTAAGCATGCAGGAAATCAGTGAAATGATTTATGCAAACAGTATAGACCACAATTAAAGGGTTCAAGGGTCAGTATTGTATGTCATTGAAAATCATGCGGAAATTTAAATGCCTTCATATTGGATGGACTCTGCCGTTAAAGAATAATGGACAATTCAACCTTGAAACATTCAGCTGTCAAAGTTATACCTTAAAGTACAAATAAACACACTCCTTTGACATTATGGTCACAAAGATGTTGAAAAGTCAGGTTAATTTATATGTGGGCATCGCGACTAGCAGACGCTTCTGTACGACACCTTTTGTTACAACAAACAACAAAGAAACAGCATTCCCATGTCATTTGCATAATTTGGCCCGACTTTTTTTATCATTACCATAACGTAACATACAATTATGTTTCGTAACTGCCAATTTTACAAGACAGACTTGTGAAAACTCAACGCAGAAAAAAATCTTACGCTTGGGGCTACTCTTTATAAAATTTGCAACCCAGCAAGAAAATTATCACAGCTTGAGATTCGTAAAACCCCAATTCATTGTCAATGCATCAAGCAAGACAGTGAAAAACAGAATGATTAGCAAATCATTTTAAACCCGTAATCATACAAAATGTTTTGGAGATTGAAAGCCCATCAAGTTGGTTAACCATAGACAACCCCATCTGTTCCATATCACAAGACGCACAGGGCAGGGCTCGCTGTGACACAGCTATTTTCAGACGTAGTTAGACCTGTCATCAAGAAATCTGCAATGGGCTTGTCTGACTTCATGATATTTATTATCCTTACCCTTTTACACCATAAATACGTCTTTTCACGGCTTTGCAAACAGAGCAGACCCAAACCACATGGCTCCTATGATCAGAGTCTGCTTTGTTTGCTTAACCAATTACCTCATAGGCTATTTTTAGATACAACCTCTTTGAATTAATCTACCCAAAAGGAGCATTAACTAGAGAAAAGGAATTTTTTTTTGAATTTTGTAGTTTAAAACCATTGTTATAAATAGAGCATTAGCTCCTGCAGGAAGGCGTATTTATGGAGGAAAGGGTTAACCCTTTCCCTGTTCTATGTTTATTACAAATTTCATTACCTACTGAATATTCATGGACAAAACAGTTATAATGAAATACAGAAGGAGATACATTGTAGCCATTTTAGAAAGTAAAGAAACAGATCTATCAAATTCTATAAGCAAACAGAGTAGACCCTGATCAGACGGCTCCTCTAGGAGCCGTCTGATCTGGGTCTACTCTGTTTGCAAGTGCGCGAAAACACGTTTATATGAGGGAAAGGGTTAAGGGATAGTATAGATATAAGTTTACGATTTTTGTCATGGCCAAAACTTCCTGTGTCATTATAAAACATAAACTAATAATTAATATTCATGATGAAATATTTCTTTCATTAATATTTATTATTTATGGAGTAAAGGCCCTGTAGCCATCTGATCATGGTCTGTTCTATTTGCTTATGAAATTATATAGATCTGATCCTACAGTTTTTGATTAAGCCAAAAAGTCCCTATAAATTTTTACCTCAAGGCTTATCATATTTAAGTTAATGAATATTCGTGAAGTGATCAATTTATACATAAATTTATGTTCGTTAAGGAAAGGGGACTAATTACTAGAGAATTGTATGTTAGACCAGGTAAAGCATTTGAATCCAAACAGATGGAGTTTTTGTCTACCCTATTACTTTAGCCTTGAAAACACATTTCTCCAGATGGGACTCAATGTTTCATAAAAGAATCTTCTCTAACAATTGGGCGTTCAAAGTTGAAGCACGTCCTAATTACATGAGTCAACTGCAAGACGGAAACATGAGCAAAACCAATTAACTTATTGCATGCTAAGTAATTGATGTCTGCAAGATTGGTATTCAGCTACAATTCTTAACCCTTTACTCCATGAAAATTTATGTAAGAAATTATGAATATTAATTAGATTAATTGTTGCAATTGCACAGGGACATATGAACAATTTGGCCGTGACGTAACTGTAAAATCATATCTATATTATATCATAAGCAAACAGAGTAGACCCAGATCAGATGGCTCCTAGAGGAGCCATCTGATCTGGGTCTACTCTGTTTGCAAAGGCGTAGAAAGACGTATTTATAGAGTAAAGGGTTCAAGCTATTATTTTCCAAAGTGTTTGTACAAGAAATCATGAACCAACTGCTATTATTGAAAGAGTTAACCCTTTACTCTTCACACCTTTGCAAACAGAGTAGACCCAGTTCAGACAGATCCTATAAGAACTGTCTGATCTGGGTCGACTCTGTTTGAAAAGGTGTGAAAAACATCTATATTAGGTAATGGCTTTTTTGCACATAAATCTGACATCTTTGCAAAACAGAGCAGACCTAGAACATAAGCTCCTTTAGGAGCCGTCAGTCTACTCCGTATGCTACAGTGTCTTCCATTGCTCCAAAATTCCTGCATTCATAACCCATTTGACAAATTCAGGTAATAAATATATCCATGGTGTCATTATTTCGTACATGAATATTCAACAGGGCAGGGGTTAACAAGAGAAGGGGGTTGATCTTGTGAACATAAAAAACAAATTTCAAAGTCAGAAGTTGCAACTACAATCTGTCACAACGTCTTTCAAATCTTGACAGATGGGGATATCTAATCACATGGGTAATAGATTTACAATTCATGAGTTAACAAATGTTATAGTATGGGTATAATATCACTTGAGAGAAGCCCAAGCCCGTATTGGGTGACATTAAAGAATTTTCATTGTGACATGGACCTTTCTTATTTTCTAATAAAATTTAGATTATCTGTTTAGCCCTCTCAGTGTAGGAAATGAGTCACTTATGTCCGTTGCAAACAGTGTAGACCCAGATGAGAGGGCTCCTAGAGGAGCCCTCTCATCAGGGTCTGCACTGTTTGTCATGTTACACTTTTCTTTACAAACATCCCTGAATATTCACGAAAACCTTGACCTGTTTGAGATTTGGAAAGGTCCATTGATAACTTGGCATTAAAAAGGGTTTAACTCTTTCATTGCAGTTTTGTTGTCAATGTCTGCAAAATTTGTTGTCTGTTTCAATTTGTCATTGTTTTTTAAATTTTATTTCCAAAAGGATCACCATAGCAACAAATAAATTGGCTCCTGATGAGATGCCCAGTACTACCTAGCGTCTCATCTAGATCCAAATTACTTATATGGGTAATCACAAATGTTGCCAGGGTAGCGAAAGAGTAAACTTTTAGAATGCTATGGAAACACATTTTGAATATATTTTCAAACTGTTTAGATTCAAATAAGTGGTACACTAACTAAATGTCTCGTAATGGATCCAAACTGGCTGACAAATGAAATGTAGATTTGCACAGATTTTTTTTTATATCATTTAAATATGATGGAAATAGATTATACAAGACAATGAATGTTTTGATCAGAATGCTAAGCGGCATGAATGGAAATGATATTCATGGGAGTGGAGGTGAATCCCTTATAGTCATGAGGTAAAAAAGGGATACAATGTAACAATCATGTTACCCGGGGTAAAATCTTAATTTATGAATCTTCTCTGGGCTGCTGATCTCTATCAGGTAAAGGGTTAATCTTTTTGACCATGCTTATAACAAAAGTGTCTACAATGCCAATACAATATCAAAGGTATCATTAGGGATGTTTTTGCTAAGCCAAAAATGACTTTTTCCAGACAAACAGATGAATGAATAATTAACCCTTAAAGTGCGGGACACGAATCACTAGCGTCCATTACAAACAGTGTAGACCCAGATGTGAGGGCTCCTAGAGGAGCCCTCTCATCAGGGTCTGCACTATTTGTCATGCTACACTTTTCTTTAAAAATCTTTTTACATATTCAACATAAACTTGACCTGTTTGAATTTTGAAATAGTCCATTTGAAAAATTCCGTGTTGTAAGGGTGAACCTTTATCCTGCTATCTGCAACCTAAGTCACACATGCACAGAACAACTGGGATGCAAGAGGAGACACAATGTAACTTGGCATCTCGTCATGCTGAGTAACTTGGCATCTCATCAGAATGAGTAACTTGGCATCTCATCAGAATGAGTAACTTGGCATCTCATCAGATTGAGTAACTTGGCATCTCATCAGAATGAGTAACTTGACATCTAATCATACTGAGTAACTTGGCATCTCGTCATGCTTAGTAACTTGGCATCACATCAGAATGAGTAACTTGGCATCTCATCAGAATGAGTAACTTGGCATCTAATCATACTGAGTAACTTGGCATCTCGTCATGCTTAGTAACTTGGAATCTCATCAGATTCAAGCTGTTTGACACTCTATCAATAGTTTCTCCAATGCTTGGTCTACTAGTGAAACATATACATGTATAGTTAAAATTTGAACTGACATTAATTTTCCACAGCTGGATAAAAGTTTAGATTCAATTAACCTTTCCCTGTTCTATGTTTATTCCAAATTTCAATGCCTACTGAATATTCATGGACAAAATAGTTATAATAAAATGCGGAAGGTGGAACATTGTAGCCATTTTTTAGAGCAAAGAACAAAAGATCTATCAAATTTCAATAGCAAACAGAGCAGACCCTGATCAGACGGCTCCTGTAGGAGCCATCTGATCTTGGTCTACTCTATTTGCAGATGCATGCAAAGGAGGGTTAATTAACTTGTCAACAAACATGCAGACAGGCAACAATATAACAAGACTGATTCCAGTCTAATTCAGCAACAGTCAAATTCTATCAACCTATCAATCAGTCAACCAGTCTACAGCTTGAACGATCAGTCTGTTCATTCATCAACCCTTCAGGTTGCTAAGCCTATTGATATCCACTGAAAAATCTGTTCACAAATTTTTTAAAATGAAATATATACTGTCTTTCTTTACAGCTTCGAACACCATCTTCCAGTAAAAACAGATGAAATACTCATTTATTTGATGCGTCATCTGGTTCCAAATCATTTGCAAATGTAATCAGGAATTGGCCCCTAGTGTGTATAAGGTTAAGAAAGGAATAATACTGATGAGTCTAGCCAGTTTGGTTTTTTTCTTACTTTTATCTAAGTTAAGAAGAGACGTCATCATTCTTCATACTAAAGAACCAGTCACATTATGACTACTGCTCTCTTTACCCATTCCCTCATAGGCTATTTTTAGACCCAACCATCTTGAATAAATCTACCGAAACTGAGCATTTACTAAAGAAAAGGAACATTTTAGAATTGTGTAGTTTTGAAACCATTGTGATAAACAAAGCATGCTCTATTTATCACAATGGTTTCAAAAAGTGACTTTTACAGAGGTGTCAAAAGGCATCTATATGAGGGAATTGGTTACCCTACAGAAGCCGTCTGATCTTGGTCTTCACTGTTTGCAAAGATGTAGAAAGGTGTATTTATGGTGTTAAAGATCAATAGCTCTTTTGTTCTTAATAATACCATATTGCCATGGCAACCAGTCAAATGACCCAGACCATTGCATGACAAACAAATTAAGACCAACTTTCGACATTAAGACATAAACTGGGATTAATTAATTTTTGACATCTGACAGAAGCTACTTGATGTCCTTAAAGCCAGTTGTAAAAATAAGTTCCCATAATTCCAGAGCAAATATTTCGCCATTATCCATTAGCAGCTAGACAGCGAAATAACCAACAGTATTTATGGCGCTTTCAAGGCAGCAACAATTTTCTGCCCTTACTGATGAAAACCAGAATTTTTATGAATGCTTTGTAAATCAAAGGACTAGCAAGCAACACTATTATCTCTATACTTCATAAATATTTATGCCAGACTCTGCTTATTATGAATAGGAATCTGTTGCTATGGCAAACAGTGGTTGTCTACTCTGTTTGCAAATAAGTAAAAGGCCATGACTAATGATTCAAATGTTCTTAGATAATTCACAAACAATAAGTTTCCTTTAACCCTTTCCTCCATAAATACGCCTTTCTACGCCTCGGTAATAGTCACTTTTTGAAACCATTGTGATAAATAGAGCATTTGCTCCTATAGGAGCAAATGCTCGATTTATCACAATGGTTTCAAACTACAAAATTCCAAAATGTTCCTTTTCTCTAGTTAATGCTCCTTTTCGGTAGATTTATTCAAAGAGGTTGGATCTAAAAATAGCCTATGAGGTAATGGGTTAACATGATCAGAATGTCAAACAGTCAGACATCTTGTTTTTTTTTTTAATTTCTTGGTCTTTCGGTCAAAACTGGTGGCACAGGTTGTCACAAAGTGGACATTTGAAAGCAAAGATTAAACCATTTGAATACAGGGAAATGAGTGTATCGGCATTTGCAAACAGCGTATACCCAGATCAGATGGCTCTTACTTTGATTAGGGTCTGTACTGTTTGTCATTTGAAATCTGTAAAAAAAATATTATAACCTGTCATTCTGAATGACTCACCCGGACTTTATTGTCAAACAATAATGGGCGATTTCACTTTGAAAATGCAGCATTCAAAGAGTAAAGATGCTGGGGGAAATCTGTTAATCGTTTGTTATTATAATTTTCAAGGCAGAATCTAAACTACTTGATACATCAAAATACTTCAAAGGTTTTTTTTTCAACAATTACAGAAGATACCCCTGATTTATTACCTAATTATCCCTATCCCTATCAGTGCGGAAAACCATTGCAGTCATTTGCAAACAGTGTAGACCCAGATCAGAGGGCTCCTCTAGGAGCCCTCTGATCAGGGTCTGCACTATTTGTCACTCAAAATCCTCTCGCAAAGTTTACCCTTTCATACAGTATGGATTCTACCAATAAACAATAATGGACAATTTCATTCTGAAAATTCACTATTGAAAGGTTTATTAAGTATTGAGGCGCCTAATAGCCATTGGTTTGTATAGTCGAGTAAGTTATCAATAAATTGACATCATTTTGATAACTTTAAATAAGGAGCAAATTGATCTGGGTCTGCGCCGTTTGCCAGGGTTTGTCTAAACCAATGACTTACGGTAATTAAACTTTTGAGAAACCATTAACTGAATATCAAACAGCTTGGATCCTTTATAATGAGATGCCAAGTTACTTGGCATCACATTTTGATCCAAACAGTGTGCAAATGCAAGTGAGGTCATGCTTAGCACGGACAGGGGTTAACCTTAATCAGACGACTCCTACAGGAGCCATCTGATCTGGGTCTACTCGGTTTGCATTACCAGTTTACTATTCTTTTAAAATCATTTAACATCATTTTAATATAGCTGTTACATTCATCGACTTCAGACAGGTTAATATCCTCAGCAAACAAGATCAAAACCGGAGATTTACAAAGACCATAATTCTTTCAGTGATAAATTTAGCAGATGGGTGATTTGAAATCATTAAAATTGCATAAATATGCGTAAGGCCACATAATACCTGACATTCAGCCAAGGTTCAATTGATCATGCAAAGAAGAGCTCTTGATTTCAAAGATGTCCATTATAATGATTTATCTCCATCAAATAACTGATATGACAAATTTGTAAGCATTTTGAACAACTGTTTGCTCTTTCGTTGCCAATATCGCATCTCTGATCATCATACAAACAGTTTTGATCCAGATGAGACGCCGAGTAACTCTGCGTCTCGTCAGGACCCAACCTGTTTGTTACTGTCGTAATGATTTTTCAAAGATATGGCGAGAAAATTAATCAAACAAAATTGCAGCAGACGACAAATTTTTGCAGAAGACAACATTTGGCAGCAGAAGAGTTAGTCCTAAAGAATACAAGTTGTGAAGTAGGTTCCCAATGAGGTCTTACATCAAAGTCAACAAAGTACTTGTACATACAACAATTAATCCATTGCGCAATAGCTATTCAATAAACCAAAATAGTAGACAGTCTATAATAGCGGTAATAAAGAATATCAGAGAGCAAAATATCATTAAGCTATATAAAGACATTTTCCCTTTGGAGTTAATTGAATTAACCCTTTTTGAATGCCGGAAATGAGTGAATTAACTTATGGATTTGTGGCAGACGACAGTATTTTGCTGGCGACAATTATTTCATGTTCAAAGAGTTAAGATTTAAAAAGTATTATATAAATGCATAATTTTGTGAATTTAATGGATTTATCAGTCTGTCGAGCATAATCTTGTCGGATTCCGATCTGCTTAAATGTTCTGAATGCTGGAAACGAGTAGGCTCCCATTTACAAACAGTGTAGACCTAGATCAGAGGGCTCTTGGGGGAAGGGTCTGCAATATTTGTCATTCAAAATTCTCTAGCCAATTTCAAACCTGTCATTTTTCAATTTTAAACTATTTTAAACTACTGAATGGACTTCAGCATTCACCATTCACCATTCAAAGGGTTTGTGTATATGTGGCATTAACACTGCATAACATTTACTATTAATCCATTTACTTTAATCCTTTAAGTTTCGTCTGCAACAATTATTGTTGTCTGCTTCCATTCTTAAGATATTTTTTTCTCATTTTTTTGCAAAAATATGATCAAAGCATAAACCAGTTGGATACATATCAAGTCATTTTTCATCTTAGTTGGATCAACACTGTTTGCAATGTCATTCTTTCATTCATTCTTTCTTGCAGTGCAGAAAGGTTAAAAAATGCAAATCATGGCCACACATCAAACGTTTTTAACTGTAAACATGGATTTTCATAGCTTTGATCAAACAAAATTCAAAACATTTTGATAGAAAATTAACATACTTTTATCATAATTACCTTGCATAAATTTTAGCAATACTGCATCATTCGTTTTACATAATGGTCATATTATAAACTAGATGTATGTATTTTACCCTATGCCTGATAGACAGTTTTCCTGACTTTGCAAACAGAGTAGACCCAGATCAGATGGCTCCTATAGGAGCCGTCTGATCTGGGTCTGCTCTGTCTGCTATTGGAATACAGTAGAACCCCTCTATTGCGACCACTTAATGAATAAACGTGGGTGTCTTTATAAACAGGTGGTTGCTTAATGCAGGACAAAAGTAATGCAGAAAGCTCCTCTAGGAGCTTTCTGCATTACTTTTGTCCTGCATTAAGCTACCACCTGCATCTAGCACCCAGAATTATGCTGGAATATAGATCAAACTCTATAGAAACTACCAATGCCAAAATATCCTGTGTACATAATTCGAGGGCTTGGTGCAAAACTATTCTAACTCCTTCGCTTTGTGAAGGAGTTAGAATAGTTTTGCACCAAGCCCTTGATATCCATTATAAAAGTTCAGGTAATAAATATTCATTGAAATATTCAACAGGGAAAGGGATAGTCAAACAATGATAAGCCATTCCACTTTGAAAATTCAACGTTCAAAAGGGTTGAAATTCCGAGCTTCTTCAGTCAGCAGCCTAAAGAAATATTGATTAAGAGCATCAAATATAATTTGTAAATTCCAGTCGATCTGTTTGCAGATTAATTGACCATGTGCCGTAGATGCTTAGCTTAATACATTCCATGAGTATCGGCTCCAAGAGTTACTGAAATATGCTTCGGCTGCTGCAGATATCGGAATCAATTTTATTCGCCAATAAACCATTTCCTGAGTCCTGTAACTCAAGCCTGTTACTCCGAACATTGACAGTGGCATATACAAACATGATATCAAGACAACTACTCCATAAATACGCCTTGTAACATCTTTGCTAAAATAGCAAACCCTGATCAAATGGCTCCTACATCTGATCAGGGTCTGCCCTGTTTGAATACTATAGATCTGAATTAGATTATATATGTTTAGGTTTATTATACAGTTTATGCCATATCCAAAAATTCCTGTATCCATTATGCAATTATAAAGATCTCATTTACAATAATGATGTCATTATTTCTTAAATAAAAATTCATCAGATAATGGGTTAAGACAACCAAGCCTGTATGCTGAGAATATTTTGGTACCCTTTTACAAATATGTAAGCTTCATATAACAGAGGAGCCACCAAGTAACTCCGTGTCACATCTCCCAAGTTTTTAACCCATTGCACTGTCATTTATTTTTGCAAACAGTGTAGACCCAGACCAGAGGGCTCCTAGAGGAGCCCTCTGATCAGGGTCTGCACTGTTTGTCATTCAAAATCCTGTAGCAAGTTTAAGCCTTTCATACTGAGTGGACTCTTTCCTTCATAGGCTATTTTTAGAATAAATCTACCGAAAAGGAGCATTAACTAGAGAAAAGGAATATTTTAGAATTTTTTAGTTTGAAACAATTGTAGGAGCAAATGCTCTATTTTTCACAATGGTTTCACAAAGTGAATTTTACAAAGTGAATTTTACAGAGTCGTCAAAAGTCGTCAATATGAGGGAATGGGTTAACCGCTGATGGATGTATAGGATTAAGCCAAGATCATGAAACAGAAATGAAACAAATGAAAGCTAAACAATGAGATTATAAACAGATGACAATTTATGCAAACAACAGTCTTGAAAGACTTAACAGCAGTCTTGAAAGACTTAACTACCGGTATATATGTATCTGCCTGCATTGCAACAAATCTAACGAAAGTTGCCGAGCTTTATCAGTCGAAGGCACACTTCATACAGATAACCCTATCTCCCCTATGATAGTAATGGTGTAAAACTCTGACAAAACTGGATTTAAAGGCATTTTGTTTAGATTTTTCGACACAGTTCTAAATATATTACAACTAATTTTGCGCTTTACAAGAAATAACTCCGAGCTTATCAATATATAGAAGCTGTGATTATTACATCCTGGCTCAACCCTTTACTTCATGAACATTTAGTAAAAAATATTGACATCATGAATATTCATTAGCTGCATTTGCATCATGGCATTATCAACAAAAGAATATTTTACCATGAAAGAAAACTGCAGAATCCTATCTATATTATTTCATAGGCAAACAGAGCAGACTCGGATCAGACGGCTCCTACAGGAGCCGTCTGATCTGGGTCTACTCTGTTTCCAAAGGCATGAAAAGGCGTTTATATGAAGTAAAGGTTTAAAAGACATAAATCTGCTTTCTTAATCTTTCAAACAATCTCATGCACATAGCATACATGAATGGGCTGTGAAGTGACAAGCTAAAATGCACTCTTGCAAAATCTTAGTATCTTTCATCCGTATGTGCATACCAAATACATTTCTAATGCAATTTGTTTTCCAGAATAATATTAACCCTTCGAATGTGGGACACCCATGCACAGGCATTTACAAACAGTGTGGATCCAGATCAGATGGTTCCTGGAGGACCCCTCTGATCAGGATCTGCACTGTTTGCCATTCAAAATCCTCCTACAAAGTTCCAGCCATTCATACTGAGTGGACCCTACGGTCCAACACTGAAGGGCTATCCCAACTATTAAAATTCAGTGCAGAAAGGGTTATTTTTCATAGAATTCTAAGAATGTTGCTGGTGCATTGTTCTTGATCACTGAAAACAGTATTTATGTCCTAATGAGCTAACCAGTAAGTAGATGTCTAAGCATTACCTCAAAGGCTATTTTTAGATACAACCTTTTTGAATAAATCTACCGAAAAGGAGCATTAACTAGAGAAAAGGAAAGTTTTGGAATTGTGTAGTTCTGAAACCATTGTGATAAATAGAGCATTTTCTCCTATGGAGAAAATGCTCTATTTATCACAATGGTTTCAAGAAATGACTATTACAGAGGTGTTAGATTTATGGAGGAAAGGGTTAAATTGGCACCCTGATAGCATTTCTTTCCATTGGCTTATTATTGCACCAACCCTTTAAATGCTGGGAAACATGTGTACTAATATCACAAACAGAGTCTGCACTGTTTGTCATACAAAATCCTTGCACAAGTTTTACCAGTTCATACTGAATGGACTAAGAATTCCAGTTAGACAATGATGGACTATACCAGAATGCAAAAGGTTGCAGGATATGTGTGATGAGCAATAAGTCTCCAAGGACTCAACACCGAGAATCAGGGCTTAATGTAAAGTCCAATGGCAATTAACTTCACAGATCAACTCCTAGATATCTCCATGTCCTTTGCACTTTTGCTTGCAGTATGCCAATAGAGTTGGCACTTTTTGGAAAGATCTGATTAGCAATTCATCGATGACATGCATCTACAAAGTTTGCAAACAATACGGAACTATATTCAATGAAATCTCATTATGAAATGAAAGTTATTGGTAATTAAAGAAATTACAGTTGTTGAAAATCTTTGACATTGCTCGTTATTGAAAAGGACATGGCCGACCATTCCCAAGATGCACTATTACTTGCTTCCTGTTAATCATCAGGACTAATTGCTTCCCCAAGTCATTGATTTTCCACGACCTGGAGTGTGAATGACAATAGACTGTAAGATTTCATCCCTTTTAGCCCAGAAGCCCTCTTTTGCAGCTTCCTTCCATCTTTATCTTCTCAGATTAACTCTTTCCTCCATAAATACGCCTTTCTACGCCTCTGTAAAAGTCACTTTATGAAACCATTGTGATAAATAGAGCATTTGCTCCTATAGGATAATTATTTATCACAATGGTTTCAAATTACAAAATTCTAAAATTTTCCTTTTATCTAGTTAATGCTCCTTTTCGATAGATTTATTCAAAGAGGCTGGATCTAAAAATAACCTATGAGGGAATGGGTTAACCCATTCCCTCATATCAATGCCTTTTGATGCCTTTGTAAAAGTCACATTTTGAAACCTCTGTCATAAACAGAGCATTTGCTCATTGGTAGAAATTGTAAAATCAGATCTATTTAATCCATAAGCAAACAGAGCAGACCAAGATCATATGACTCCAGGAGGATCTACTCTGTTTGCAAAGGCATTGGAAGGCGTATTTATGGAGTAAGGGGACACAATAATAAATGAGATTTCTTTTCAAATTATTTTTAGTAAAAACTGACAAGAGTTGCTTGGTCTTCAAAGGATTGGTACCGATGAGTGATAACTCCCCTTTTATTACTGTCTGATCCCTGATTTGTGTGCCTGTATGCAATTTGTACTAGAACCAAGACATCTTACAGCTGCATGTTATGGCCATTCTCCTGGTTCTAATTCCATACCATCAATGCAGAATCTCCAACAACTCTCAATATTTTACCCTTTCCCTCATATAAACGTGTTTTCAAACAATTGAAAAAAGAGTAGACCCAGATCAGACGGCTCCTAGAGGAGCCGTCTGATCAGGGTCTGCTCTGTTTGCTAATGTAATTTGATTGATCCGTGTCTTTACTTTCTTGAATGGCTACAATGTTCCACCTTCCATATTTGTTATAACTATTTTGGCCATGAATATTCAGTAGGTATTGAAATTTGAAATAAACATAGAACAGGGAAAGGGCTTAAGTATTTGGATAGACAAACTTACACAATAGTCCAGACCTTGATCAAACTGCTTCTGAGTGAGGATAGTGATCAGGGTCTACACTTTTCGCTACTAATAATTGCACGAACAAATGTTTAAATCTTAGGACCAGGAGATGCTTCTTACAAACTATATGAATATTTCAAATAAAAATCCCCATGCTTAAAAAAAACTCACTACAATTCCATTATTCATTTCAATTTTCATATACGTAAGAAATAATGATATCGTGAATATTTTCTTTCTGAATTTTATAACCCTTTCGGAAGAGTTTCCTCCATAGGCTATTTTTAGACCCAACCTATTTGAATTAATCTACCGAACAGGAGCATTAACTAGAGAAAAGGATTTTTTTTAGAATTTTGTAGTTTCGATACCATTGAGATAAATAAAGCATAAATTTTGCTCCTATAGGAGCAAATGCTCTATTTATCACAATGGTTTCATAAAGTGATTTTTACAGAGGCGTAGAAAGGCATATTGATGGAGGAAAGAATGGTTTTGATTTTAACTTGGCAGAATCTGTAAAATCATATCTATATTATGTCAAAAGCAAACAAAGCAGATCCTGATCATATGACCCCTGCAGAGACCATCTGATTTGATTTTGGTCTTCTCCATTTGCAAATGCATGAAAAGGAATACAAGACCTACATTACATACATTTTTCATTCCTGGACCAAAATCAAAAGCATACTTTTGGCTTTCAGCCTGATAAGGGTGAGAAGATTACTACAATGATGTTGGAGGAACATTAGGACAGAGAATTTTCTGCTTCAGTGCCTTGGATGACATGCAAATCCCTTTAAAGACCACATATACTGCACGTTTCAAGCTTTAAAATTGTTCAAATTCAATACCATCTGTTTGATATTGCAGATATTATTTAAATACAAATCAAACTTGAAAGTTGATGCCCTGCAGTGCTATACATAGTATGAACTAGTACCAAACTGTTTCAATTGCTTTCTTGCTGTCTGTTGCATTGAACAAGGACGTATGAAGGCTGGCATCCTTATCGTCTAGTCATGCATTATCTGCTTCGTTACGCACGCCTTCTGGCTGAGCAATGCATGTGTAGTTTACCGTAAAATTCCCTACCGGTTACATACTTGTTCAGAGCACGGAAAACTCCAATCTAATTAAAACTCTGAACGCTCAGAACAATTGTCATCATGTAAAATTGTTCTTTGATTCAGTTCCCCGAAATGTATTTTCTTTCATTTCTTTTCAGTACATTATCAGGAACAGAGTCTTAAAAGGTTTGAATCCTGAAGAAATGCCAAGTAATTCTCAGAGCACCAGATAAGATGTGTAAATTAAAATTCAAGAATAACTTCTTTATTTCTCCACCAGGCCCTATGTTGTGACCACTCTTTAGAATCATCTCTTCTAGACGATTCTAAAGAGTGGTCACAACATCGGGTTTGGTGGAGAAATGATGATTTAGTACTTGAGTACACATCATTATCTCACAGTTGCTCTTGAGTATGCAGCTCTGAATTCTGTATCTCATCTTGTACCAAATAGTTATTTGAATATTTATGGTATCAATTTTTATAACGGCGGAATATATAACTCTTTGCATGCTAAGTAATTTTTCGTCTGCAACAACTGCCGTCTGCTTCAATTCTTAAAATAAACTTTCATTTTTTTGCAAAAATATGGTCAAGATGACAAACAGTTTGGATCCTGATGAGACGCCGCATTATGTGGCGTCTCATCTGGATCCAAACTGTTTGCAATGGTAATCACAGTTTCGCCAATAGCGTGCAAAGAGATAAGCAAACATAGCAGACCCTGATCAGATGGCTCCTGTAACAGGAAACAGTTTTTCTATTAAAAACAAAATGATCAGTAATCAAACATGCATTATTTTACATCTCATCCAAACTATTTGCAAAGGAAATCGCATGTTTGCTGCTGGCATGCAAAGAGATAAACTGACTGTACGTGTCTCAACGTCCATAAATTCATACTGAAATAGGATTGTGCATAGTTTCCATTCTTGCCAAGGTTTGAATGTTTGTAGTAAATAAACCCTTATGCTTTATCCTGTTATTCTTTTGCAAACAGAAGACTAAGATCAAGCCCAAGGTTACAAAAACTTTTTGCTTGAGTCTGAGATCATTCTCAAGCATCTGACCAATCAGATACTTGAGAATGATCTCAGACTCAGAAGTTTTATAACCTTGGACCCAGATTGGCTCCTAATCAGGGTCTGTTCCGTTTGCGTATGAAATAATATGGACATAATGATATATTATTCTATAGTTTCTGTCATGACCAAAATTTCCTGCCTTAAACTTCACATTACCAGTATAAAAATTAATTTAATTAATATTCATGATGTTATTATTTCTTACATAAATATTCATGGCATGGGGGTTAACATTGCTTGAGTAACTGATATTTCAGTACTCTGTAACTATGTAATCCAGATGTGAAATATTTGATAAAAATATTGGCAGCTGTACTCTACCTCTTTGTATGCTAACGGCGAATTTTCGGACCCCCTATGCAAACAGTTTGGATCCAGATAAGATGCCAAGTAACTTGGCATCTCATCAGGATCCAAACTGTTTGACACTCAATCCATGGTTTTACAAAACAATGGTGAAAATCCACTTAATGAATTTGTGGCAGACAACAAATTTTGCAGACGACAATTTATTCAGTCAAACGACCTTCCTGCAGGTGTATCATTTACCCAAAAACCTGTTGATTTATTTTTTCAGAGGAATATTTCTGGTTATTGCCAATATTAATCTAAATATTATTATGTAATGTAATAAAACGTAGTTCAAATGGCAAAATATGATGATGAGCAAATTATAAAGTCTTCTACAAATTATTACATTAATTATGAAATAAATGGTTACCATGGAAGCAATTTGTTGGAAAATTGTCCATGCCACTAGCTGGCTTCTGTGGGTTTTATGAATATCAACAAGATTCTGAGCATGTCCCATTTAAAACTCTTTGCACATAAGCGGCAAAACTGTGATTACCTATGCAAACAATTTAGATCAAGATCAGACGTAGCATAATGCGGCGTCTCATCAGGATCTAAACCGTTTGACACTTTGACCATATTTATGCAAAGAAATGAAGGAAATTTTATTATAAGAATTTAAGCGCATGACAATTATTGCGGACAAAAGATTACTTAGCCCGCAAAGAGTTAAAGGGTAGGCAAAATGTGTAATGGAGTACAAATTTACTACCTTATAACTTCGCACTATGATAATCACATCTAAAACGACTGCCTTTTGCCATAAGAAAGATGTTTTTCCCTTTCTAAAAATCACAATCAGAGTAACAAGTAAATGGATCCTGACGAGAGGTCGAGTAACACAGCCTCTCATCAGGATCCAAACAATTCGGCAAGGTTGTCAAGAATTGCAAATTGGCATGCTAAGTGTTAATATGATTTAGAGTGGATTTATGAGCGGAGTCCTGCTTGTATTTGAACCCTTTCACTTGATAACTCGTTTATGAATGGGATTTATTTGTTGTTTATGATTTTGCACTTGTTGGTTACATGAACTCTATACTCTTGCATGAAGATAATCTATAGTAAACAGTGCAGAATTTGAGACTTGGATGCAAAGGGCTTTTAACCCATTCCATCTTACACTATTTTTAGACCTAACCTCTTTGAAAAAATCTACTAAAAAGGAGCAGTTACTAGTGAAAAGGAAATATTTAGAATTTACTTGTTTTGAACCATTCTGATAGGGTAATGATTGGTAGGGTAATTACTGGTTGGGGAAACTTGCAAACAGTGTAGTCTGTCACCCAGATCAGACAGCTCCTAGTCAGAAGCCCATCTGATCAGGGTCTGCTCATTTTGCTTATGATATAATATAGATATGATTCTACAGTTTCTGCAAAGCCATGGCCAAAACTGTCAATGTGCTAGTGTAACAATTAATCTTATGAATATTCATGTTGTAATTATTTCTTACATGAATATTCATGGAGGAATGGGTTAAGCAGCCACCCACCTAACTGGACCTGGACTGATTTTCTTTACTAAATATCTGGTTAACCCATTCCCTCATATTGAAGACTTTTGGCGACTCTGTAAAAGTTACTTTGTGAAACCATTGTGATAAATAGAGCATTTGCTCCTATAGGAGCAAATGCTCTATTTGTCACAATGGTTTAAAACTTCAAAATTCTAAAATTATCGTTTTCTCTAGTTAATGCTCCTTTTATTTAGATTTATTTAAAGATGTAGGGTCTAAAAATAGCCTATGAGGCAATGGGTTAAGAGGGGTTTTACTGAATGAAATTTGTACCATTCAAGACTGAATTTGAGAATCTTGAGGATGTTATGTGTGATAAATGATAGACTTATAATGATTTATAAGAGAGCTTAGGGAACATAAGTGAGTACCCTATGTGTGAGATAGATATGAAAGTGATAGGGAGAACATTTCTGACCAAGGTTTACTTTTTGCTGCTGTACAAACTAGTGTGGCGTTGGATTGCGTGTCCGAATACATATTGTACAGTAAAACCTCTCTAAATTGGACGTTAAATTTAATATAAATATTGGTCTTGGAGACAGGTGGCAGCTTAATGCAGGGTGAAGGTCAAGCAGAAAGCTCCTCTAGGAGCTTTCTGCGAGCCTTTCATCCTGCATTAAGCTGTCACCTGCCTAAAAGTATCTACATTCTTCCCTGTTAGTATTCTGGCTTAGAGGGGCTCTACTGTAAATGGGGCATTTTGCATTTCTGACTTTGTTCAGCATCGGCATTTGCATGTCCAGCTTCCGTAAATTACGAAGAGTTACAAAATTAAGCTGTCACATATTTTCCCGTGCCTGTCCTCTCATCTTGTCTGTCCTGTCACTGTTGCCAAGGCAATATCATCCAGACTTCCCCAAATAAGATATACAAATAAATGATACTTCACTGCAGAAAAAACAACTTAGATGAGGAATGGCTCTGCCTCAAAACCTTCCAGTCTACAGCATAACATTTCTTGACATTATCAAATACTGCGGAAACATCAATAGCAAACATTGATACCATAGCAACTCATGATCAAGTTTTAATGAGCCATGATGTCTCTTTCAATATTTAGCACTGAAAAGAGTTAAAATATTCTGCTTGAAAACTACCCTTGAATCTGTTCATGACATATATTCCTTTTAGACATGATTTATTTCTGTTCTTTCAAAATGACTGGGATTTAACCCATTCCTGCATATTGACGCCTTTTGACGCTTCTGTAAAAGATACTTTAAAATTTGTGAAACCATTGTGATTATAATAGAGCATTTGCTCCTGTGGAGCAAATGCTCTATTTATCACAATGGTTTCAAAACTAAAGAATTCTGAAACTTTCCTTTTCTCTAGTAAATGCTCCTTTTTGGTAGATTTAATCAAAGAGGTTGGATCTAAAAAATAGCCTATGGTATAATACTGCCAGAAACAGTGCAGGCCCTGATCATAGCTGGGCTCCACCAAATTGTTTGTTTATTAGTTCTAGTTACATGCATTTCTAGTTCTAGAGGTTAAGATCTTTCCAGACAAACTAACAGAAGTCAAACAATACAAGAAATGGCTTTAATTTTTAATGCCAGTTGCTGTCTGCCTGAGTTACAAGACCCATATTTCAAAGAGAATTTTCAACAGGGCTTCCAGACAAGAAAACGACAGTGAAAAGTACTTATGTGAGTGGGCCTTTCGGTGTCAGAGATGTCATCATCTGTTTCTCAACTGATATCTTGCTAAAATTTTAATTCTCAACTCTTTCACTGCCACATAATGATGTCTGTAGATAAGTTGTCAGCTGCAATTCTAGTTATTTAACCCATTGCCGCATATTGACGCCATTTGGGGCTTCTGTAAAAGTCACTTTATGAAACCATTGTGATAAATAGAGCATTTGCTCCACAGGAGCAAATTCTCTATTTATCACAGTGGTTTCAAAACTACACAATTCTGACAATTTCTTTTTCCCAAGTTAATGCTCCTTTTTGGTAGGTTAGGTCCAAAAATAGCTTAAGTGGGAATGGGTTGATTTTCCTCCCTTTTCTTTCAAAAGAGCCGGTGTACGGCCTATGGATCTAGATCTAATAAAATTCAATAAAACATTGATTTAATCTGAGGTTTTTTTTATTTCCCTGTTTGCTGTTCGGTGACATCACTAGTGTCTATGTAAACTACAAAGACACTAGTGATGTCATCTAACTTTTAAAAATCTACACCAAACCCTATACTGTGATCACTCTTTAGAATCGTCTATTCGAGACCGAACCCTATACTGTGACCACTCTTTAGAATCGTATCTTCCAGACGATTCTAAAGAGTGGTCACAGTATATGGTTTGGTGGAGAAACGACACTTTTAGTATTTGGGTACGCACCTTTATCTGTAGCTCGGAATCCACTTCGAAACTTGAGCATTCAAAAGGTTAAAATCTACATAAATGATATTGCAATAACTTTAATTCATGTAAAGATAATCAAAAATTGGAGTATTATCAATAATTGATTGGTGCATAGGGACATTTTTCTTATAGATTTGCCAGCTTGTTAAAGATTTCATGATTGAGATCTTTCGGATAACAATATGTTACAACCGTTTGTCTCAGTTCATCACACATGCTCATCTGTACAGAGATTTCAGTAAATTGCTGGAAAAAGTGCAGCATTCGGTTCTGTAATGGCCTGCCTAATTTCAGGAAACTTTCTCGGTGAACAGTGAAATTGCCCTAGAGTCGTCCAATTAGAACTGAAATTATAGGAGCTGAAGATTGAATGATAACAACTCTACTTTGTCATCTGTCGCTGAAACTTTATTCCTATCACAGTAAAGAATTGTCTTTCATAAATACTGCCATCTGCTCAAATTCTCGGAATACATTTTTTTCCATTTCTTTTAACCCTTCGCTTACTATTCACGTCAATATACCTACCTGTAAATAGTGAAGACCCAGATGAGACAGCTCCTGCAGGAGCTGTCTCATCTGGGTCTGCACTATTTACAAGTTGATTGTGCAACCAGTGCACTCCACAGCAGTGATTGCACAGCAAAATACTTGTACAAAGTGAAGATATATGTAATTATACAACAGGGCATGGGTGAAGAAGGAGAAATGTATTTTAAAATTCAGCAAGAGAAGGGTTAAAAACATATCATCCGCGTCTCAAACACTTCGGGCCCTGATGACTGAAAGTTGTTTGCAAAAGAAAAGTTAATAATATGCAGATTAATCCTTTAATTAATGAATATTCATGTAAGAAATAATGACATCACACATATTAACCCTTTCCTCCATAAATACGCCTTTCTACACCTCTGTAAAATGGTTTCAAACTACAAAATTCTAAAATTGTCTTTTTCTCTAGTTATTATGCTCCTTTTCGGTACATTTATTCAAAGAGGTTGGATCTAAAAATAGCCTATGAGGGAATGGGTTAAAACTGCACAAATTTGCCACTGCAGGAGTCTATTGGAACATTATTGAAAACAGTCAAAGATTCCATTGTGAATGAGATACCTAATGTAAAGAAGATTATATTATCTGGAGTCAAGCCATTTTGAAGTTGGTTACCGTTCAAGTGTTCTGGTTCTAAGAAAGGAAACAAATCCCTTGGGAGTGATACAGTAATCTCAACTCTTAGCATGTTAAGTAAATGTCATCTCCTAACAATAAATTATGGTCTGCTAATTAAAGTCTCACAGGTCATTTTTCTTACATTTATTTTCAAAGACAGTTTTATATCAGATCATCAACCAGTTGACTCTTGATCGAATGCAAACCTACTCGACATCTCACTTGAATTCAAAATGTCTGCGTAAATCATCACCATAGTTACAGCTTAGCATGTTCAGAATGAGACACAGCCTTTTCCACAGCTAACAAAATTATTTGGTAATAAATCTAACTTTCCTGAAATTTACTACAATTCTAACCAAAGTTTATTCTCCAAAAACAAATTTACATGAGGGTTTAACAATTGCTACATGCTTGTAGAGGCCATATTTGTTTGTCAGTTGCATGCATGTGATTTGTTTTGGACTGTTTTGTATAACCCTTTGAAACTTTCCTCCATAAATATGCCTTTCTACGCCTCTGTAATATACACTTCTTGAAACCATTGTGATAAATAGAGCATTTGCTCCTATAGGATCAAATGCTCTATTTATCACAATGGTTTCAAAATACAAAATTCTAAAATTTTACTTTTCTCTAGTAAATGCTACTTTTGGGTAGATTCATTCAAAGAGGTTTGGTCTAAAAATAGCCTATGGAGGAAAGGGATAAACACTTAAGAAGGCTTCTGCTTTGTTTGCTTATGAAAATATATATATAGATCTGAGTCTACAGTGTCTGCCAATAAGAAATATCCAGTGTTCATATTGAGGGCTTGGTGCAAAACTATTGTAACTCCTTCATTGTGAAGGAGTTACAATTATTTTACACCAAGCCCTCGAATTATGCCACAATGAAAATTCAGCTCAAAATATTCATCACGGGTACAATTATTCTTTGTATGAATATTCATCAGGGAAAGGGATGTGTACTTACGACAAGAACAAGCTTTAAGTGCCACAGATTTATTGACATACAAAATGGTGCATTACTGACATTTCTTGAATTTTAAATAGTAAAGCAGGTCACATAAATCTAAAAACATTCTGCCCAAACAATTACCATGCAAATATTTATGTTCAACAATAAAATATAAAACATATTAAACATGAGCATGATGGCTATGTACAGAGGGAATTAAATTTATGTAAGTCAAGTTAGTTGAAATAAAATCTAACAGGATATTTTTCTACCACAACATGACAGTTCCAAACAATGACAGTTCGAAAAGCTCTGCATCTCACCCGATTCCAACCAGTTTACAGCGGTTATGAACAATCAATTCACTTTATTCATATAAGAAATAATGAAATCATGAATATTTATTAGCTGAATTTTTATACTGGCATATTATATAAACGTGAATTTTTAGAAATGGTAGGAACTGTAGAGTTATTATCAGATCTATTGTAATTTCCTAAGAACACAGAGCAGACCAGACCCTGATCAGATGATTCTTACAGGAACCATCTGATCTGGATCTACCCTGTTTGCAAAAGGGCCGAAAGAAATATATCAGATGGATTCAAGGGTTAATCCTTTACATGTATACCGTTTTCCATGGCTTTGCAAACAGAGAAGACCCAGATCAGATGGCTCCATCTGATCAGGGTCTGCTCTGTTTCATTATGGTTTAATCCAATTAATAATTTCTTAAATGCATATTCTGCAGATAAAGAGTTAAAGTGGATAGTTGTTACCTAACATGACAGTTCACATCCTAAGAATGCTGAAAGCTGTTAACGCCTTTTTTTTACTAAATATGTCGTCTACTTGTGTCAACATGTTTCTGAACAACCTTCATACAAGTGAACAAAAAAGTTTGGCATTTCAAGACAGCGAGACGTGGTTAGCGGTATGTTAGAAATGGCCTAGTATCTAAATTGCTTCAAATTCATATACAGTGAAACCCCTATGAACCGAAACTTTCATAGAGAAGAATTTAGATCTTTTTCAGTAGGTGACTGCTTAATGCAGGGTGAAAGTCATGCAGAAAGCTCCTACAGGAGCTTTCTGCATGACTTTCACCCAGCATTCAGCTGTCTCCAAGCTGTCTCCAAGCCCGAGATTTATACTAGATTTAACGTCCAGTTTACAGGGGGTTTACTGTAGGTGGATATGAGAGACTGGGTGTCAGAATATGTATTACCGTAACAAGGCTAAAGATCTCTTTTCACCATGTGGCTCATATGTACAAGTTACAAGGACTTTAATATGACAGCTGTTATTTGTTTCAGCATGAACTAAAAATTGAAATATACATGTGGGTTGTCAGTTTTAAACTGCACTTTTATTCCACCATTGCATGGACAGTTTTAATGTTTTAAGTGGGAGACAATGCTCACAATGCCTAACAGCATGCCGACCATCTGTAACCATTGAAACTCGAGTACGACAGTAGTAATTGTTTTAGTGTCATAAGCTGGCATAACACTGAGCATTGTGAGCTGAGGATCCTTATTACCTTAACCCTTTATTCCATTCATACTTTTCTATGCTTTTGCAAACAGAGTAGACCCAGATCAGATGGCTCCTATAGGAGCCGTCTGATCAGGGTCTGCTCTGTTTGCTGATGATATAATATCTATAATTCTAGTTTCTGCAATGGTCAACATTTTCCTTTGTCCATTTGCTGGTGTAACAAATTAATCTAATTTAAATATTCAATGACGTCATTATTTCTTACATTAATATTCATAGAAGAAAGGGTTAAGCAAAATTTTGGACACTGATAACTTTAACCCATTCTATCATAGGCTATTTTTAGATCCAACCTGAATCTACCTAAAAGGAGCATTTACTAGAGAAAAGGAAAATTTTAAAATTTTGTAGTTTGAAACCATTGTGATAAATAGGAGCAAATGTTCTATTTATCACAATGGTATCATAAATTGACTTTTACAGAGGCATTACTAGACTAAGAAAGGCGTATTTATGGAGGAAAGGGTTAACATATTCCTTCATATTGACGCCTCTGTAAATGTGTCTTTTTGAAATCATTGTGATATGATAGAGCATTGTGCTATTATGTTTGCAAAGGCATTCAAAGGCATGTACAGAATATGGAGTAAAATACTTAACCCTTTATTTCCCAGTTCAATATTCATGTAAGAAATACTGACATCATTAAAAAGTATTAACTGATCTTTTATACTGTGATAAAAGTTTCAAAGGAATGTTTTGCTTTGACAAAAGCTGTAGAATCAGTCTACATAATGTCATAATCAAACAGAGCAGACCCTGATCAGAAAGGAGAGTCTGACCTGGGTCTACTCTGTTTGCAAAAGCATGAAAAGTTGTTTATATGATGGAACAGGTTAAAGCAGATGGTATTTTTTCATCAGACAATTACTTTGTGAGCAAGAGTAAAAGTAGGTCTTATAAACATGACCATCTGTTTATAGGACAGTGAAAGTCCTCATGAAACTTGATACATACTTTATTTACCCTGAATACTCGGACAGACACACTTCGGATATTGTGTAATTGTGTAGACCCTGAAGGAACAGTTTGATTTGGGTCAACATGGTCTGCTACTCCTTTTGTTTTATCATATTGAATTTTTTAACCCATTCCTCCATAGGCTATTTTTAGATCCAACCTCTTTGAATAGATCTACCAAAAAGGAACATTAACTAGAGAAAAGGATTTTTTTTTAGAATTTTCTAGTTTGAAACCATTGTGATAAATAGAGCATTTTGCTCCTATAGGAGCAAATGCTCTATTTATCACAATGGTTTCAACATGTGGCTTTTACAGAGGCGTAGAAAGGCATATTGATGGAGGAAAGGGTTAAGCTATTCAAACAGGTAGAGAAGGGAGCTAGGGTTTCTATATATTTAACACAAATGCAGTAAGGGGTCACCTAACCTCCAGTACAGCTGCTGTTGCAAGCTGATCTCTTGTTTTACACCTTACCCAGGCAGAATAATATCACAAACATTTTCTGACAACATGCCTCAAACCAATTTTTCTCTCTCAACTCTCCTGCTGTTTAAGAAATGACCTATTCTAGCTATTAACTGGACTCATATTTCAGAATTGCTTGGAGCTGTTGGAAAGCACCATTTTCTGCTGGTTAATCCAGTTCCCTGTACCTTAGGGAATCCTACGGAATACATTAGTGAAAAAAATGTGTTCTCAAATTTGTATTTGGTGCAGTTTTGACTATTTCATATTTGATGAGGCTTTAGAGTAAGTGTCAAACAGCTTGGATCCTGATGAGATGCCTAGTTACTTGGCATCTCATCAGGATCCAAGCTGTTTGAAAATGCAAGTCAGGTCCCAGATAGCAAGACAAGGGTTAAGTGCTTGATTTGTGCATTATAGAGAATTCTACTGCAAAACATGCTGTTTAAGAAATGACCCCTCTTAGAAAGCTGGAAAAACACATTTATCTCAATACACAAGAGGCCTGCGGCCTTCTTTCAGGCTTATGCCCACATATCTCAGATTATCTTTGAGATGTTTAGAGATCTTTGTTAGATATTTAGAGGTCTATGAGCCTAGTCTGATGGTACAATAGATAACACTGACTTGGTGTAGATTTCTGAGTTCACCAGTTCACTGAAGATGAATGTGGAATTAATCCATATGAAAGATATCTTAAAATATATATATATTTATTTAGTATTTAATTATGACATGTGAAATTGTTTGTTGTATTTAAGAGCATTTTCGTATCCAATGCTGACCTTATCGAGGGCTTGGTGCAAAACTATTGTAACTCCTTCACAAAATGAAGGAGTTACAATAGTTTTGCACCAAGCCCTCGATATATATAGTTATAGACTATATACCGATATATCAGTCATAACATATAGACTAAGACAGCAGAACATTCCCAACATGGTATAATTGCTAACAAACTCAGTACAGATATTTGTTTATATTTTTTGTTGATGTGGATTTTTTCTTCATTCAGATCGTGTTCCTCATTTTCTTTATGCTCATGACTATAATGATTTCATAAGCCTTGAAAAAATTCCTACCTGAGAATACCTTTGGAGCTGCATATTAATAATAATGATAATGATGATGATAATAATAATTTAGTCTTGTTTTAGCCTGTGCCTATTATTAACCAATCAAAGCACCCCATTGTCTTCACCTCCTGGAGTCTGATGTGTGGGATGTTTTTGCTTTGATTACAAAACAAGGCTTCAACAAGATCTTCTTACTGAGCTACAGGCCATTTTCCACAGTCAAAACATCACCTTCTTCTCGCCTGCTCTACTAAATATTTTCCTTCTTAAAATCCATCTCCTAAAGCTTTGCAGATTATATACAGTAGCGCTGATATTCCTGGTTGCATTTTGGGCAATATTTCTTTATTTACCAGATCTGTGTGTCAGATGTACACGCTTAATGGCTGTAGCAGCATCAGATAGCGTGGCAAACTTAATTCTTCCATGCCAGAATCGGGAAGCAGGGAGATCTCTCATTCAATAAGAAGATGAGCTATTCTGATCACCCACACTCATCGCTAATGTGTTTAGATGCTTGCACACTAAATATACACAATGAACTCTCTTCCTTTCATCATAGGGTCAGACCAATACAGTTTTGAGATAAGTTTTCAAATAAAATTCTGAAAATGTTAATCAAGAGATAGATGAGATCAGCAGAATTGTGCTTCTGCTCAGCATTTTTGTGAAGAGTGAAACACAAAATATCTCTGAACTAGGCATATGTTTGTCCAAATACTATGGTGCAGCCAGCTCAATGAAAGTGTCAAACTAAATTCAAAAACAGTTGGCTGTGCATACAGAAAATGTAATTTTAAGATGCACAATTACCAAGTAATAGAAATTGATTGAAAAGTAAATAAACTTGAAACTTAATAAAACAACGTTAGTAAAATATGTTATGCTAAATAGTAAATAGTTAAATTAAGTTTCTTGGCATCTCAACAAGATCAAGACTGTTTTGAAATCTCCAACAATTAGTTCTTTATTCTTCTCATGCTATTAGTGTACATATATCTGCATATGCAAATAGTGTATACCCATATGAGACAGCTCCTCTAGGATCTGTCTCATATGGGTCTGCACTATTTGCAACCATAACTCCGTGGCTACAACTGTTTCAAGTTAAACGAATGATTCAGCAAATACACATTCATAGTGGACGGATCCACATTTGAACATTCAGCAGGAGAAGGGTTAAAGTTATTTGAAAATTAAGATGTCCGTCCACAACATTATTCCCTTTGTTTAGAGTGACATTTCCAAAACCGCTGATAGTGTCAGTATGCTGGAAATGCAGACACGTTAGCATTAATTTGAATGTGTTTCATTTGTTATATCGCAGATGTGACGGGCATTACATCACAAATTTGTTTGACCATAAAATTTTTAAGTGGAAACCATTTTCAAACAAGACTTTTAGAGTGTGCCTGAATTTCTATACCATCTGGTTGTGATCACAGAAAATGATTTGAAGACATTCCCCTTTTCACCCTTAGTTAACCCTTTCCTCCATAAATACGCCTTTCTATGCCTCTGTAGTGTGTGTGTAAAAGTCACTTTTTGAAACCATCGTGATAAATAGGAGCAAATGCTCTATTTATCAAAATGGTTTCAGAACTGCAAAATTCTAAAATTTTCCCTTTCTCTAGTTAATGCTACTTTTTGGTAGATTCATTCAAAGAGGTTGGGTCTAAAAATAGCCCATGGAGGAAAGGGTTTAATACTCTTAAGTAGTTTATTTTGGGAAAAACTGTTTGCATTAACCCTTTCCCTATTGAATATTCACATCATGGATAATTAGTTAAACTTTTGTAATGTTAGTGTACTACAGTGCTCCCTCCCCACAACGGCCCTCTCAATAACGATTTCCTCCTTACAACAACGCATGTCACTGTTTCCGAAACAACAAGGCTCCAGAAACATCTTTTTTCATCGTAATTTCTTTATGCCTCCATCAAACCCATTCTTTAGAATCGTCACAAAGTGACACTCTCTTCTAAAGAGTGGTCACATCATAGGGTTTGATGGAGGCATAACGGTTTTAGTTCTCGAAATACACCTTATCTGGGGATCTGCAAACAAGCTAATTACATTTGATTTTCCCTCCCTATAACAACTCCCTCTGAACAACACATACAATCTTCGTATCCCAAAGGGTGTTGTTGTAGAGAGGGAGCACTGTATTATCTGCATTTGCAAATAGTGTAGACCCCATATGAGACAGCTCCTAGAGGAGCTGTCTCATATGGCGTCTGCACTATTTGTAGCAAATAGTGTAGACCCTGATCAGGATCATTTTAAATTGGGTCTTTTTTATTTGATTTAGTTTTGTCCTGAAGGAGAAATTTGAAGAGGGTATACACTATGTGCCTAATTTAAAAGTTACCAACTTTGTGCAGTGGAATGCAGAGATTGGACATTTGAATATTTACGATAAATACAGTACTACAAGATTCTTTCTCTGCTATTGAACATTGGGGAAAAAAACACTCAATAAAGTTGCCTTATTACAGGAGTATTGGGTCATAATGACGCAATCAATTTGATTTTAGGCAATCATGCTTCCTGCTCTAACTGTTCGCTTCCTGTAAGTTTCCTTCAAAGAAACCACACTAAATAAGGCAGTCATGCAATAAAGGCAGGATTTCATTCAGCATCAATACCTCTACAAGTAAAGATATTTACTGGGCAAAATTGTGCTATTTTGTTAACCCTTCCCTGTTAACCCATTCCCTCATATTGACGACTTTTGACAACTCTGTAATAGTCAAATTGTGAAACCTTTGTGATAAATAGAGCATTTGCTCCTATAGGAGCAAATGCTCCATTTATCACAATGGTTTCAAACTACAAAAATCTAAAATTTTCCTTTTCTCTAGTTAATGCTCCTTTTCGGTAGATTTATTCAAAGACGTTGTATCTAAAAATAGCCTATGAGGGAATGGGTTAATCGTCACTTGACTCACATTTGCAAACAGCTCTGATCAAGATGAGATGCCAAGTAACTTGATTTGTTTTACAGACTTCAAAGGTGGAAGTCTGACTTAGGGTTCCAATTTATTTGTAGATGTCTCTCCCTTACTCAGTCAATACCAACCATAATCCTTTTCTTCATGAATATTCATTTGTGAAATCAATGACATCATGAATATTCATTAGCTGAATTTTTATAATGGCATCTGTGCACAGGAACTGGCCATGGTAGAAACTGTAAAGTCTGATCTGTATCATTAAGGAGCTGTCTGATCTGAGTCTATTCTGTTTGCAAAGGCATTATATTAAGGCATATCTTAACCCACTCCCGCACAGTGATGATTGACGCCTTTTGACGCTTCTGTAAGAGTCACTTTGTGAAACCATTGTGATAAATAGAGCATTTGCTCCACAGGAGCAAATGCTCTATTTATCACAATGGTTTCAAAACTGCACAAATCTGAAAATTTCCTTTTCTCTCGTAAATGCTCCTTTTTTGGTAGATTTAATCAAAGAGGTTGGATATCTAAAAATAGCCCATGCGGGAATGGGTTAAAATATAGTACTGGTTAACAAACTGTCATGCACTTTGCTATATATTTTCAACACATTATAAAAAATATAAATATGATCATTTAGGTCACTTCCAATCTCTGTGCCTGGTGGCATTTCAACTTAGCGAGATTATGATCGAATAGATTATTTCCCCTTGCTAGTAATTTTCCTCGCTTCCTGTCATAACCGAGTGATAAACTTTTACAGCACTATATAAACCTGTCACAGAAAATGTCAAAATCAAACCCTCGCATGTTTAGCATTTTGTAATATTTTACCGAGGACTAATAAATCTTCAATATCCTGCAAGTGAGGGTTTTGATCATTCAGTTGTGGAACGGTAAATCATGTCAATGACAGTCTTTGAATATTATTAATATTGATGTCATGGTATGTAAGATTTCCAAACAGTGTAGACCAAGATCACATGGCTCTTTCAGCTGTCTTTTGATTTGGAGCTTCAAGTTCATTTAACCCTTTCCCTGTTCTATGTTTATTCCCAATTTAGTCAATACCTACTGAATATTCATTGATAAAATAGTTGTAAAGAAATGTGGAAGGTAGAACATTGTAGGCATTTTAGGAAGCAAAAAAACAGATCTATCAAATTCCATAAGCAAACAGAGCAGACCCTGATCAGACGGCTCCTCTAGGAGCCGTCTGATCTGGGTCTACTCTGTTTGCAAATGCGTGAAAACGCGTTTATATGAGGGAAAGGGTTAAAACAAAATGTTATAAAAGGAAATATTATAGATATATAATTCATGGCAAAATACTTATGTGTTCATGAGCCGTTACAGAAATTAAATATTATAGAAATTAATCTAATTAATATTCATGATATCATTTTTTCTTACATGAATATTCATGGTGTAGAGGGTTAATAGAGGACAATGAAATAGTTTTATTGAAATTAATATATAGATAGTGGCTAACTATTATCAATATAATAATACATTAAAAGGACATCAGTAAATAATCTGAATAATAACCCTTTGAATGTAGGAAACATGTATGCTAGCATAATGCAAACAGTGTAGACCCAGATCAGAGGGCTTACCTAGGAGAGCCCTCTGATCAGGTTCTGCACTGTTTGTTATCAAAATCTGCTCATGAATTTTACCCTTTCATATTGTATGGATTTTATCAAATAAAGAATGATGGACTACTCCACTTCGAAAGTTCAGTGTTGAAAAATGTATCAAAGGACAGCAGTAAATAATATATATCAGTTACCATAGTTACTATACATATTTGAACATCCAGTCTCTCCTTTTTTCCACTGGCTTGTACAGCTGAATATTTAAATATGAAAATATATCCGTAACTTTTTATTAGACTTACACAGTGGCAAATAGTGCAAATAGTGCAGACCCTGAGATCAAATGGCTCCCTCAGGAGGCGTTTGATCTGGGTTTGCACTTTTCGCCTAAGTTCTTAGGGTATTTTGGGTATAAACTGGAGAGGTTTTGTACTGGTCTTCAAAGGACACTAATTTATGGCATAACTTGTAACTATAGGAAGATAACTATCACATCAGTTAACTTTGACATTTTCGTTACTTTTAGTGACTTTTAGTTCCGGCCACGTTATGTCTGACTTATCGGACTTTGTGATTACTCTTGTGAATGGTTTGGAGCTTAGATGAGCTGCTGAATTACTCTACATTATGAACAGGATCTATCATTTGAAATTAAGAAAATACTACCTTGAATTATTCAGAATAATGGCAATATTTGGCCATATCTCTCTAACAGGCTAAACGTTACTACTAGTTCATCATCATATACAATTAAACGCCTCTAAACCAGAATTTTAATATAGAAGAATTTAGGTGAAGTTGGGCAGGTGGCTGCTTAATTCAGCGTGAAAGTCATGCATAAAGTTTCTTTTTTGAGCTTTCTGCATGACTTTCACTCTACATTAAGCTGCCATCTCCAGACCGGCTCTGATTTAGAGAAGTTTTACTGTGGTACAGTAGAAATTATATGAACTCTCGTAAACCCAATTACATGAGGATGTATTTATTTGAAGCAGTTTTATGAACAGGCCACTTTTCAACATTAAGGGAAGGTTCAATCCACATTTTTTTCTGCTCTTTTCATATTTGATATTGTTGTTTACTAGGATAGTTTGTGGTTCCAAAAGGGCAAATGACCGAGCAAATTGTGTGCAAATTAGGGTCTTCAAGTGAAGCAAAAGCGAAATGTTAATTTTGAAAAAAATAACACTTGTGTTCATATTATAAAAATTGAGACCTTCTGCAGATATGACTTGAGTTTGTTCATCAGAATTGACTCAGATCAGAGGCTCCAGTATTAGCTGTCTGATCAGAGTCTGCTCTGTTTGCTTATGGTATAATATAATCATACATGACATGCTGTATTACGCGGTGTCTAATCTGGATCCAAACTGTTTACATACCTAATCACAGTTTTGCTTCTCAGGTATGCAAAGACTTAACCCATTCCCTCCTAAGCTATTTTTAGACCCAACCTCTTTGAATTAATCTACTGAAAAGAAGCATTAACTAGAGAAAAGGAAAACTTTAGAATTGTGTAGTATTGAAACCATTGTGATAAATAGAGCATTAAAAAATTTTTCTCTATTTATCAAAATGGTTTCAAGAAGTGACTGTTATAGGGGCATAGAAAGGCGTATTTGTTGAGGCATGGGTTAACCCTTTTCCTGTTCAGTATTTGGTGAAGAAAATAAGGACACCATGAATATTCATTAGCTGAATTTTACATTGGCATAATTGTATGCATAATTTTTTGTTATTTGTAGAAACGGCAGAGTAAGATCTAATATTATTTCATAAGCAAACAGAGCAGACCCTGATCAGATGGCTCCTCTAGGAGCCATCTGATCTGGGCCTACTCTGTTTGCAAATGCCTGAAAATGCATTTATATGAAGGAAAGGGTTTAAAAGCCTTTGAACACTTAGTAATGTTTTTCCTCCCAAAATTGCTTTATTTGTCTGTTTTTAAAGAACATTTCCCTACAATATTATTTCTATAATCACCATTACAGTGTCAAATCATTTTGACCCTGACGAAACCCCCTAGATATTAAGTGTCTCATCTGGATCCAAACTGTTGTAAAGGTGACAACTATCTTGCCCCATAGTGTTGAAGGTGTTAATAGTTTTTTCCCCCTGTATACTCAACTCTTGAATCTTCAATCATGTCTGAAAATAGAGTCTTTAAGATAAAATATTCCATTACCAGATTGAAATCTTCTGACATTAAATTGAAATCACAAGTGCTAATTTAATTTCCATCACAGAAAAACATGCTACATGAGATTCAAAAGCATGTGCTGTATTCTTTCTATGATGAACACAACTGGTACATTGGGAAAAATAAACTCATGAAGTCATACGGTGGAAACTCACAGCTGCCTAATAAGTTGACCCTTTCTCTGTTCAATATTCATGTAAGTAATAATGATATAATGCATATTTTATTGACTGGATTTTTATAATGGCATTATTTACACATGGTTTTTCACCTTTGGCAAAAACTTCAGAATCAGGTCTATATAATTTCATAAGCAAACAGCAGATCCTGATCAGACGGCTCCTCCTACAGGAAACTTGCAAAGGTATAGAAAAGCATATCTATGGAGTAAAGGGTTAAGAGATTTGATATGGAATTTTCAAAATGGATAATTTTCTCTAAATATACCACATGACATCATAATCATATCCTCTGAAGAATGAAAATTCCATTGCAAACCTTTAGGAGAGATAACTGGAAAGGTTTTTTGTTACCTGGTTTAATATTTTATCATTAACCTTTATTATGCTAAGCCCATCATCGTTGGCATCTGCAAACAGCCTGGATCCAGATGAGATGCCAAATAACTTGGCATCCCATCAAGATTCAAGCTGTTTGACACTCAGTCAATAGTTTCTCTTTAAAGGTCTGAACACATTACAAGTCAGTGAAAATTTTAGCAATTCACAGACTGAATAGACATTATTTTTTGCAGCATGAAAAGGGGATAACATTCCATATATCTAAATAAATAGCATCAAATCCATTGGTTCCATGAAGAAAAACATTCAATAATTGGACAAGTTTACAGAGTAGACAAGAAGGGCAGTATCCTTCCTGTATGCGTCATAGAGATTTAACCTTCTGCACTCTGAACAATTAATGTCGTCTGCAAATAGTGTCGTCTGCTTTAATCCTAAAAGTTTATTTTTCCCCTATGTCTTTAACCCAAAATTCCCTCATAGGCTATTTTTAGATCCAACCACTTTGAATAAATCTACCGAAAAGGAGCATTAACTAGAGAAAAGGAAAATTTTAGAATTTTTGTAGTTTGAAACCATTGTGATAAATAGAGCATTTGCTCCTATAGGATGCTCTATTTATCACAATGGTTTCAAGAAGTGGTTATTACAGAGGCGTAGAAAGGCGTATTTATGGAGGAAAGGGATAATATTGCAAAACAAAAACTACAATGTTAAATTTCGTGCATTTGACATTTTTCTTGAAGACTTTCAGACAAAACAATCCAATATTATTAATGTCTGCATTGAAATATGGCATATTTTATCATTGTGTCTCTAATAGTAAGAAATCTGTCGAATATAAGTCTCTATATCTGTCACCATTCAACAAAGAGAGATGGAGGGAGGAAGTGAGAGGCGGGCATTTACCTATACATCAGAATGTGGCAGCTAACAGATTTATAACCCAAAACCTACACAAATCTTTTATTCCTCTAGTTTTTTCTTGTTTTCTGCTACTTTATGCAAATTCCGGCCATACCGTTCAACGAACCGTGCCTCATGGCCAATATCCTTTGAATGACTGGGCATGTCATCCATCTTTGCAATCATGCTATCTGAAAACATGGCAAACTTTGGTGCATTTTCTATGTTTCTTCAGAGGAAATAATCTGAATGTCAAAATGACTGTACCTTTTTAACCAATTCTCTCATACTGACACATTTTGGCGCCTCTGTAAAAGTCACGTTTTGAAACCATTGTGATAAATACAGCATTTGCTCCATAGTGTTCCAAAAATACACAATATTCTGAAATTTTACCTTTTTTCTCATAAATACTCTTTTTCAGTAGATTTATTCAAAGAGGTTGGATCTAAAAAAGCCTATGAAGGTGTGGGTTAAGAGGCAATGTAACTTGACGTCCGATTTGAATCAAAACCATCCACCAATATATGTACAAATTCTATTCCATTATGACATATCATATCAAGTAAGTAAACTTGTAGAATGCTTTACTAGAGCTACAGGGTACGCTGCATACTCAAATACTAAAACCGTCATTCTCCACCAAACCTGATACTGTGACCACTCTTTAGAATCGTCTCCCAAACCCGATACTGTGACCACTCTTTAGAATCGTCTCAAAGAGACGATTCTAAAGAGTGGTCACAGTATAGGGTTTGGTGGAGCAATAAAGAAGTTATTCTTGAAAATGTTTCAATTTATGCATCTTATCCGGAGCTCTGCTTTACATTTTCTATGTTGATAGTTCTTCCTTCCCTATCTTTCAAAATACAAGTGTCCACCAGTTTTGGCCCTGACGAGATGTAAATCTACACAATGATTCAACTGAATTCAAACTGTTTGCAAAGGTGGATACAAATCTATGCATAGCACAGCAAAGCTTAGCTTACGGTAGAGTGCAGTCTTGACAGGAATGGTCTCCCATCATTCCACTAATTCCACCTGAAACAAATGATCCTTGAACTGAAAGAAAACATCTTTGGGACTGCCACAAATGTCGAACCAAATGTTTATTATTCGACTCAAAATGTCAGTCTGCATATCACCCTCATGACCTCTCCGCACATGGAAGTGAGTTTTTACAGTAATTGAGCTAACTTATATTGTTATTACTAGTTATTGCTCACAGGCACCCTTGAACACTTACAAAGCTGAATTTTCAAATGGACTATTCTAAAATTCAAACAGGTCAAGCTTATAGTGAATGTTTAGGGATGTTTATTTTACAGAAAAATATAACATGACAAACAGTGCTGACCCTGATGAGAGGGCTCCTCTTGGAGCCCTCTCATCTGGGTCTACACTGTTTGCAAAGGACATTAGTGACTCACGTCCCGCACAGTAAGGGTTAAAGCATCTCTTTTGTATGCATAAATTCGTTGTCTGCTTCAATACTAGAGCACTTAATTCCACATTTTCTTTACAAAAATATTGTCAGGGTGTCAAACAGTTTGGATTTTGATAAGACGATGAGTTACTTGGCATCTCATCAGGATCTAAACTGTTTATAAAGGTTATCTTACACTTTCCCAAAGTGTGAAAAGTGCTTAAACCTGTGAAATATACACACATCCCTCTGGGAATTCCCACCAAAAAGGCCAGGGAGCTGCGGACCTATCATGTTCCTCCCCTGGGCCGATGGACTAAAGTGCTGTTTACATAAATGTGCAAGAATAATAAAGACACAAACATCTGTCAATTCCCAGTCCAAAGTTCAAACTGATCACATCATGAGATTCTGATTTTCTTCCCATAATTCCTTAAATTCAGGGCAGATAATTAGCAATTGCATTTTGCCCAAGGGAGATAACTTGTGTCATTTTACATTTAACCAATTTATTCAGCTGGTAACATATAAAAGTCTGAATTTAAATTGCAAATTATAGCATTTAAAACACTCAGGCGCCCTCATGGAAATTTCATTTTATGGGAAATGCCTTTGTCATAGGACATTTACCACAATACATGCTACAACACATGCTGTCAAGTCTCCTATTAGACTACTGTATATTTTTTATAATGTATTATCTCTAATAAATCCCCATTACCTCTTAGGCTATTTTTAGATCCATTCTCTTTGAATAAATCTACTGAAAAGAAGCTTTTACTAGAGAAAAGGACAAGTTTAGAATTGTGTTGTTTTGAAACCATTGTTATAAATAAAGCATTTGCTGCTATGGAACAAATGTGCCATTTATCACAGTGGTTTCAAAAAGTGACTTTTACAGAGAGGCATCAAAAGGCGCTTCCTGCATTGTGTACACAGATGGTTGTTTCATGCAGAATGAAAGCTCCCATACCACTACACCGCATGTGACAGAGCCAATGATGTTTGCTTGCAAGCTTTACCAGTAAACAGTAAAGGGTTTGATGACCAAGGTGGACAGTTTTAAGTTCCCATATTTGAATACATTCAAATTTGCATTTCGATCGCTTAGCGGAAAACTATTGTAACTCACTTTTTTTCAGAAAATGGTTTTTTGTGATAAAACATATCAGTATACTGAAATGCACATACTGTGAAAATATTTCCCTCATATCTGTAGTAATTTTGATAAAAAAAATTATTTGCAAAAGTATTGTAACTCAAATGACTATTTTCATAATTGTAAAACTATTGTAACTTGACTTACAATAGTTCTACAATTAACTTTTAATTTGTTTCTGTTTTTTTGTTACTGGAAAACTATTGTATCTCAAGTTACAATAGTTTTCCAGTAAAGAGAATGTCCAAATTCTATGGACTATTTAATGGAAAACTATTGTATCTAAAGTTACAATAGTTTTCTAGTGAAATAAGTATGAATTATCTTTGTAACATTTATTGGAAAACTATTGTAACTGGACATACAATAGTTCTGCACTGAATATTATACCCAATAATTATGAAAAAAATTAAAAACAAAAATGTATCTTTAGTTCAAAGTTTGGTAAACATTTCAGGAATTTATATTTTAGTACTAAAACTATAAACTGTCAAATGAACTAGTGTTTGAGCTTATATTGAGGTAATATTGATGCCCTTGAAGATGTAAACAAGCATGTTGTGAGTAAAATCATGCTTTTTTTTTAAAAAAAAAGAAAAAAAACCCCATGTCATGTAAAATATAGCTTGACAAACCATAGCCAATTATCTGAAAGGATTGTTAAATATACATAATCATTAAATAATTTCATTAAAGTAAAGTACAAATATGTAGATATATTTAGAAAATGCTATCTTTGTCACTCTTAAAAGGAGGGTGGGGCAAAAAGTTTTTGTGCCTCATGAATTTATAGTAACGTTTTTGTATGACAACTGCTTCAACAAATTACACAATAGTGCTTTTTTAGTCATCAAGGTCATGTTATTTAATCATAATGTCTTGGAGTTATTGTAGATTGTTTACCTATTGCTAATTTTTGTATGCCCAAAGGGATGCATAATGTTATGGCATCCCATGTGTCTGTCTGTCTGAGACCAAATATCTTAGCACAGATATTCCTTTGTTGGTCCATTATAAACAGTGTTCAAATTGTTCCATTCCATAAAGAACTCTGATTGATAATGCAAGCTGAACACAATGCAGAAAGCTTATAAAGGTTTTTTCTGAAGTGCTTTCATTCTAGCACCTTTTTTGAAGACCCTTGGATGGGTAAAACAGTCCATATCTAATTTAGATCTCCTTGAAAAGTATAAAATCCCAGGTTTTGTTTTTTTGAGAATGCCGATAGTAAAAGGCTCAACCCATCAGGCTAATCCAAAATTCAGTGGTGCAGGCTGGCAGTGTGCAGCTGTCAGCCTGGCAGCATTCATACACACAGAAAACAAAACCACGGTCCTGGACTGTCGATGACCTTGACACAATTTTAGAGGATGGTGATTAAACTGTATATAAATGTAATGTCACAAAAAGTAAAACCATATATAATGTATATTTTGAACAGAATGTGTGGGACAATTATTTCCAGAATCTAATGCTCCCTTTTACACCATTGATGATGCAATGAAGAGTATTGACACCTATGATTTCTCAACAGTAAACTGCTACACTACTGCGATTGTTAAATGTGATGTGGTATATTATGTATTTGACCTGATTACCCGATGCCGTACAGGAATGAATTGTCCTGAAGGTGAAACAGCTGTCCTATCCATACATGAAAATATTGAAAATCTTACCAACTTCATAATTGTTTTTAACCACATCTCTTTTTGAAGAAGATAAGCCATTTGAACATACAAAAATAAAGTTTGAAGAATTCTACCTGACAATTCCTCCTCCTCAACAAGACATTGAATTCAATGAGTTCTTGTGAGTGATGGAGAAGAATATTCATGTAGACTTGCAGTAGTCCAAGAACTTTTAGAACAGAACTACAGAGTATATCTCAGTCACATTCTGACTCAAGTGAGAGTGTTCCTGTATCTGTTTTACAGAATAAACTAGCAGAATGTACAAGTCTTAATACAAATTGTGATGAACTTAGTTCTGATTTTTGTAGCTCAGGAAGTGAGTACAAATTTTCTGCATATGAACAGACATACCTAGAAAACTGACTCAGTCAGAAAGGGCCCTGTAATCAAGGGCAGATAACTCTAGACATTATATAAATATCACATCCTATGGAGAGAGACAGCAAGTACTGTCAACCCGAGGTTGGTTATGTCCACCGAGGCGTTAGCCGAGGTGGACATGACCATACCGAGGGTTGACAGTACGTGCTTTCGCTCTCCATAGGATGTGATATTTATTTTATTATACCGAACAGCACAATCAATTTAGCAAAAATAATTATTCGATGGCAGCAAAACACAGTTTTAAACAAAAGTTATAGAGCTACTCGTTGCTTAAAAGTCGCGGAACAGCTTCACATTTCTATTCATTACACGTTATAAGTACTGGTTGAGTCTATTTCACTCTCCAATCTTGACAGATCCTCCTCCGAAATAGTCGCATAACACGACATTTCTCAAACACATGAACAAAAACAAAGCAATTGTCATTATTACGTTCGTTGATCAAATTGCAAGCGTCATTTCACGTCAGTCGATGACGTCATCGGATGACGTCACGCACACAATTTAATAAGCGCTCACTGATCTAGATGTTCCGTGCCTATGGTAGCGGGAGACAGTATTTTTCTGACAGTAATTTTTTTCCCGCTGGGCCTGACAGTATTTCTATGTCACGGGGGCCTATGGGAAATTAACATTGTAAATGAAATTGAGGTATAATAAAGTGATCTGATTCAACCCAAAAACTATAGGCATATTCCTCTGATGATTATAGCATGATTATGCCCTTAATATGAAACCAATATGTGAAATATATTTGAGTTATCGCGTCACATCAAAATTGTTGACGGATGGATGGACAGAAAATGTGATTCCAATAGGGCTCCTGCATTTCAATGCAGGGCCCGAATAAATGATGACTAAGCAGAACCTTAGCAAAGATCATCTGACTTTGAAAACAAGGCATGTAAAAAGAAATCAAAATGTAAGAATGAAAGGGGTAACATATGGATAACATCAGAAATAAGGAAAGTATTGGTCAGATGAGTAGACAGAGGGAAGCAAGGGTCAATGAAGGTGATGGTGAGGGGGTTGGTCAGAGGGGTGAACAGAGTGAGGATGGTGTATAAAGAGTTGACAGAGAGAGGAGGACAGAGAGAAGACTGAGTTTAAGGAGGTGATGGTGGGGGTTGATTTGAGGGATGGACAGTGGGAAGATGGGATTGAAAGAGGTTATGGTCACAAAGGGGTTAGTAAGAGAGGAAGACAGGGTCAAAACAGGTCAATAGAGGTGTCGGTCAGAGGGGTGGACAGAGGGAAAACGGGGTCGATGCAGATTTATGGTTAGGTGATTTGTCAGAGGAGTGGACAGAGGGAAGATCGAGTCGATGGAGGTGATGGTCAAGGGATTGGTCAGAGGGGTGGACAGAGGGAAGAATGGATGTGATGGTGGGGGGATTCGTCAGAAGGTCAAAGTGAATTTAGCTGGTGATGTGGAATCTCCCATGTGGACATTCTGTCATTAGGATATGCAAGACTTTTTTCTTGCACACACTTGATATTTCAGATCATATTGTTATCACAGCAATAGGTACATGTCAGAAAGATACATGTATGAGAGGCAAACATAAAAACAGACCTCACAAAACACCTGACATTCAGAGTAACTTTTTAAGATCCCACATCAGATAATTCCCTACAGTAGAAAGTCGTTACCACAGAAAGAAGTTACAAAAACATTTAGGACAAAATTCAAAAACCTTTAATGAATGAAAAAGCTGCCTGTGAAAACAGCTAAAAGTAAAATGCAAAATGTCCTGATAACTGTTTAGCTGTAGCCTGCTTTGACTTGCAAGAAGTCTTGTCCACCCAAAAGAAAACTGTCCACTTAAATTTCAGCATAATATGATTTGATATCATAATCAGCATTTTGCTATGTTTGGAATGAAACAATTGGCTAATGTGGTGCTTCTGATATCAAAGTGTAATGTTTGTTTACTTTCTCCAGCGTTAGTCTCTTCACTGTAGTGGTCTTTTGGACTGGTGGGCTGCTAAGTGCAGCATTTGAGTGTCTTGAGTCTCCCATAGGAGGAGCTTTATGCAGTACTAATCAAGCTGTATTACCACAACATTCTGCTTATGTATTTATATCTAGAGACTAACCCATTCACTGCCAGCTCACTTTTGTCTACTGCAAGTTTTAAGTTAACATTTCTGAAATTTCTTTTCTCAGAGACAACCAGAGTGTCAAACAGCTTTGACACTGATAAGATGCCGAGTTACTCAGTGTCTCATCAGGACCCAAACTGTTTGCATATGTTTCACAGCCCCGTCTTCATGGCAGTGAAGGGATTTAACTGGAGAAATACTAATCCAGAAACAAAAATACCGTAATCAAAGTGTTCTTTGCATGGCGTCAGTGTATCAAAAATCAAATTTCTGATATTGACTAAGTGTGCTTTGACACGAAATTGCATATTTATAAGGGAAATGATTAACACTATCTATACTTTCCAGTAGGAAGTTCAGTTGCAGCTGACACTTAAGCCGTTTCTCGCTATGCTTACATGTATTATCAAACTGACCACTTTCAGTCTATGGGCGTGATTACCTAATCACATGCCTACGTTTATCAGATGCGCACTTCTTTAGTCATTCAGTAACTGCCTCTGGGAGAACTTTCATTTATATTATCGTCACGTGATTTCGTCATGTGACTGATACTGTATACTCGTGCACCCTCCTTACACATTGCTATATTTTGTGGATTGTTTTTTGCATATTCTAAGCCAAAGCTAATGTTACGAAGCATTTTCATGTCAGAAATAGTATACCTTGATTGTTTCCGGAATCCATGTTATTAAACGCCTTATGTACCCATCGAATGCATGTCAATTAATTGCACTGCTATGTCAGGTATGTCAGTTAAGCATGGGATCGAAGTGAGAATACTACCTTTATATTTACTGTAACACTAAGAATACAAAAATGAATTGCTTAAACCCGTATTTCTTCAACTTTAGTGAAAGTTTTACCATTTTATCATTTAAGAAATTGATTGTATTGGAAATCTGGTTTTATTTTAGTAAAACCACCTAGAATATAATTGTTATTAACAGTGGTCGTTTAGACTGGTGGCTGCTTATTAGCTTGTCTGTTTCGAAAAAAAGTCGAGCTATTGTGATCACTGGGTCGTAGGGGTTGTCCTCATTGTCGTCATTGGCATACAATAACTTTAATGTAGCTCATTACTCGAAAAGTATAAGCAGTATCGACATGAAACTTCATAGGTTAGTAGATCTCATTGAGGGGATCTTCCTTACATAAGAACCATAACTCTTGAGTTCAAAATTTTGGAGTGATGGACTTTATTTTTTTCATTTTTTTAAATCTAAATCAAAAGAGCGTTGGCGTCGCACACACCTCTTGTTTTAGCTTAGAAGTATTGCAGAAAGTTCCTACAGGACTTCTCTGCAATACTATGCTGCATTAAACTGCCACCTATCTTTAAGGTTTTCTTTGTTTCTTCTTTTGGTGGTCATTATAGAGGTTTCTTCTGTAATGTCAAAATAGTTCAGAAGCTAAGCTTTTTATTCAAATCTTGGGGTGTTTTTGTAAAAAAAACCCAACAGAATTGCAGTAAAAACATATATGTATGGATATCTATTGTTTGTTACTTAAAATGTCTTTGTCATGGAAAGATCTGATGTTTTTGGAGATACAGTAATGCATCTTGTACATTCCTTGTAAAATAGGAACATTTTTCAGTGGAAAACTATGGTATCTTGAGTTACAATAGTTTTCCACCAAGCACAAACTACTTTTGCATCTAATTATAATTGCAATACTATTGTATCTCAAAAATGTGCTATAAAAGCCATAAAATTAATAACTTGTTCAAAAATAAGTTGAATTTGTTATTCTGATCACATTTCAAGTTTAATATGTGAACAACACATCACAAGCGAAACAGTTTTTTGCTTCTACTGTAAAATTTCAAAAATGTGAGTTACAATAGTTTTCCGCTAAGCGATCGATTTGAAAACATTTAAATTTGCTATAACCCATCATCTCATAAGCTATTTTTAGATACAACATCTTTGAATAAGTCTACCGAAAAGGATCATTAACTAGAGAAAGGGATTTTTTTTAGAATTTTGTAGTTTGAAACCATTGTGATAAATAGAGCATTTGCTCCTATAGGAGCAAATGCTCTATTTATCACAATGGTTTCAACAGGTGACTTCTGCACACAAAGCAACTGTCGTGTGCAAATATTGTTGTCTGCTTCAATGCTAAAAGTATGATTTTTCTTGTATTTCTTGCCAGAACACAACACAAGCATCAAGCAGTTTAGATCCTGATGAGACACCAAGTTACTCTGTGTCGCCTCTGGATCTGAACTGTTTTCATAGGATATCACAAATACGCCAGTCCAGTGTTAAAAGTTAAAATTAATGCCACAACTGTTGTCAGCACTTTTAATTTTAAGTGGCAAAAGATTTGTTTCGGTTTGCACAAAAAATAACTGTAGATACTTTGAAGATACAGAATCAGGAAAGAAAATTTAGGCAGTTCGTTACAGCAATTTTGTAAAATGTCAAGCGGTGACAATTTGATGCACTGATATGTGTTGACAGGAATATTGTTTGAAATTGCAAATTTCCCTACTCAGACAAGCCATGCATTTAGTATTTATCTGTGCAAGGGGCACTTAAGCAATTTTAATAAATTCATGGGTGAAGTTTGCATGTCAGTTACTATTTTATACTACTTACCTTGCAAAGTATCATTAAATAAAAAAGATAATTAACCCTTTCCTCCATAAATACGCCTTTCTACGCCTCTGTAAAAGTCACTTTATGAAACCATTGTGATAAATAGAGCATTTGCTTCTTTAGGAGCAAATGCTCTATTTATCACAATGGTTTCAAATTACAAAATTCTAAAAGAAATCCTTTTCTCAAGTTAATGCTCCTTTTAGGTAGATTTATTAAAAGAGGTTGGGTCTAAAAATAGCCTATGGAGTAAAGGGTTAAAGTCAGAATGATGTACTTTCAGTGACTAAAACTTTTTTTTAAAGTTTTTAACCTCTTACTGATGAATGATCACGTAAAAAATAATAAATGCATAAATATTAATTAGCTGAAATTTTATATTGGCTGTAAAGCAAGATCCCTTGCTCCTACAGGAGCCCTCTCTGATCTGGGTCTACTGTGTTTGCAATAGCGTGAAAAGGAAATGTTTAACCCTTTCCTCCATAAATACGCCTTTCAACGCCTCTGTAATAGTCACTTCTTGAAACCATTGTGATAAATAGAACATTTGCTCCTATAACATTTTCCTTTTCTCTAGTAAATGCTCCTTTTCGGTAGATTCATTCAAAGAGGTTGGGTCTAAAAATAGCCTATGGAGGAAAGGGTTAACTAATATCAGGGTGTCAAACTCTATTGAGCCCATGAGACATGGAGTTATTTGGAGGTCTCATCTAGATCTAAATAGGAAAGCATCAGGGAATTGATATCATTTTATGCTTGAGTCCTTTTGGACACACATTGAACACTAGAAGGCCAATTTATGACCAGTTTCCGTGGCTTTTATCTACAGATTAGGCCATTAATGGTCAGACATTAAGATTTATTCTGACTACATGGTGAGATAATGCCAAAATGCTTTTTCCAAATTATCTTGAACCTCTTATAGCACAGAAATGGACATCATGTGATAAACATTAACGTAAGCTTAAATTGTTTAAAGCTGTTTATTTTCTCTGGAATAAATTGATCAAAGAGTTTCTGAAACTTTTCTAAACTCTAATAAAAAGTTCTTTAACTTTAATAACCCTTTACTCCATGAATATTCATGTAAGAAATAATGACATCATGAATATTAATTAGATCAATTTGTTGTAACAGCAAATTGACACAGTAATTTTTGGCCATGGCAGAAAACTGTAGATTCATATCTATATTACATCATAAGCAAACAGAGAAGACCCAGCTGATAGGAACCATCTCTGTTTGCAAAGGCGTAGAAAGGTGTGTTTATGGAGTAAAGGGTTAACCCTTTACTCAATAAATACACCTTTCTACGCCTTTGCAAACAGAGAAGACCCAGACCAGGTGGTTCTGCTCTGTTTGCTTATGATATAATATAGACATGATTCTATAGTTTCTACAATGGCCTTAAAATTCCCGAGTCCATGTGTGTGTTATGCTTAACCCTTTCCTCCATAAATATGCCTTTCTACGCCTCTGTAAAAGTCACTTCTTGAAACCATTGTGATAAATAGAGCATTTGCTCCTATAGGAGCAAATGCTCTATTTATCACATTATGGGTTCAAACTACAAAATTCTAAAATTTTCCTTTTCTCTAGTTAATGCTCCATTTTGGTAGATTTATTCAAAGTGGTTGGATCTAAAAATAGCCTATGAGGGAATGGTTTAATTTAAAGCAATCTAATCAGACTGTAGCACATGATCTGGATCTGCTTACAATTTCATTTTTAAGCCTTTCCTATATATAAATGCTTTTTCACGCCTTTAAAAACAGAGTAGACTCAGATCAGACTGCTCCTATAGGAGCCGTCTGATCAGGATCTGCTCTGTTTGCTTATAAAATTACAATAGATCTAGATCCGACTCCACAGTTTCTACCAAAACTAAACAAATCCTGTGAAAAAAGCCAATATAAAATTTCATCTAATTAATATTCATGATATAATTTCTTGCATAAATATTCAACCTAAAACAGATCTCAGGTGAATAAACAAAACAACCAACCTGTAATGAGAAGAATCTATGAAATCTAAGGAGCTTAAATGAAAAAAGTTCAGCAGGAAATTGCCTTGATTTAAATCCGCTGCGCATAATTCAAATAATTAGGGTGTTCTTCTTTGCAAAAAAACCCACATGGAACATGACTGCCAAACACTTATCATACCACCTTCAAAAAGAGCTTTCCCAAAACCCCACATGTCAGTTCTAATATATTGCTACGTGGGTTTGAATGTTTTAATTTCTTTTCACCCTAGCAAATGCTGCCAGTGATCCATCCATATTACCCAGCTTGTGACAATAATTTTCGTGGCAAACATTGAAATTCTTACCTATGGAGAAAAGCCCGATAATTTTTTGCAGCAAAATGTCTTACTTTTTTGCTAAGCAGTTGGGCATTGTTTTTTGGCATACTTGCATATATCATCTGGCGATATTGACGCATAAATTGCATAACTCTATGAATGTTAGGTATAATAAATGGACTCCTCATGTTCAACCTCATTCAGTCACTGAAACTGGAAGTGGAATGTTCCAATGAGACAACAAGTCAAGCCCTTTATTCTTAAAAAGGTAATAGAAGCATCATATAGCAAAGTATACAAAAAATCATAGTCTGAATACCGGGTTATTAAATTTTAATGTTGACTTGCAACAACCTTTTTATTACTTTACCAAAGGCGTATTAAGTGTTAAACCAAGTATATAATTTATAATACCTTTGCAAACAGTGTAGACCCTAATAAAAGGGCTTCTTCAGGAGCCCTTTGATCTGGGTCTGCACTGTTTGTCATAATCATTTTCTTCAGTTATAAACTTTGATGCAATCTTATTCAGAAGGGAGGCGCAAGTTTGAATTATTGAGCAGGTTAAACCTTAACTCTTTGCACGCTAAGTAATATTTTGTCTGCAACAATTGTCGTCTGCTTCAATTCTTAAAATAAACTTTCTCTCATTTTTTTTTCAAAAATATGGTCAAGATGACAAACAGTTTGGATCCTGATGAGACGCCGCATTATGCGGCGTCTCATCTGGATCCAAACTGTTTGCATAGGTAATCAGAGTTTAGGAGCTAGCGTACAAAGAGTTAACGTGAATTAGGCTTGAGAACAAATTATGGATTCCACTTAGTTTGTAAGCAAGCTGCTCTCCAGTGAAAGCTGAGAATGTGGTTATAAAGACACCAATACTTGAGTACTTGTAATGTTATTATTCCATTTATCATTAAATGATCATAACTACGATTGCCCACTTATTACAGTGGCAGATATTGCCCATTTCGATTTAGCAAACTGACGCTTGTTACGCATAGAAAAATATGTTTCTAACATTTCTTGATACCTGTGAATATATCTGTATGTGAGGTCTGTAATTAGAGGAGCACACAGTGTTACTCATGCTGACACTTACTCCATGAATATTCATATAAGAAATTATGACATCATGAATATTGATTAGATGCTTTATATAATAGCATAAACTATGAATATGGAAATATTTGGTCATTGCAGAAACTAGATTCAGATCTACAGTAAAACCTCGCTAATGCAACCACTTACAAGAGGTATAATTATGGGTACTAGATGCAGGTGGTAGCTTAATGCAGGACAAAAGTAATGCAGAAAGCTCCTAGAGGAGCTTTCTGCATTACTTTTGCCCTGCATTAAGCAACCACCTGCTGATAGAGACATCCATGTTAATCCATTAAGTGGTCGCATTAGCGGGGTTCTACTGTATATTATTTCTTAACCCTTTCCTCCATAAATATTCCTTTCTACGCCTCTGTAAAGTCAATGTTTTAAACAATTGTGATAAATAGAGCATTAATTTTTTCTCCATAGGAACAAATGCTCTATTTATCACAATGGTTTCAAACTACAAAATTCTTAAATTTTCCTTTTCTCAAGTTAATGCTGACATTTTGGGTAGATTTATTCAAAGAGGTTGGATCTAAATATAGCATGAGGAATGGGTTTTAAACCATTGTGAGAAATAGAGCATTTGCTCCTATAGGAGCAAATGCTCTATTTATCACAATGGTTTCACAAAGTGGCTTTTACAGAGTTGTCAAAAGTCTTCAATATAAGGGAATGGGATAAACATTGAACAGGAAAAGGGTTAAAAGGCATTATCTATGGAGTAATAGGTTAATGCACATAATCGGATCAGCTCATTGTAGGTGAATTGTAGGTCTTTATTTTACCACTTTATATATCAATGATCTACCTTGTGTTCTTCCAGGCAGCCCATCTGTTTGCTAATGTGGCCTAGTCTGGTGTATGTTTAGCCCCACAAAGAATATGGACAGCAATATCAGCCAAATGGTTACTGCAGCATCTTGCATGTCATTTTTACGACTCCACTTAAAGACTGTTTCAATTAGTGGAACAAATTTTTCGAGTCACTGAGACCCATTCCTTCATCAAATACTGATAAAATTAATACCAATTCAATTAGCAATCACAACAAGCAATTACATAAACAATTATAACGTAAAACAGAATGCAGAAAAAACAAGAACCGGAAATCTGATAAGCCAATGAGAATGATAAACTCCCTGTTCTATACCTGCTGAATATGCATGGACAAAAAAGTTATAAAATTTGGAAGGTAGAGCATTGAAGCCATAAACAGATCTATGAAATTCCATTTGCAAACAGAGCAGATCCTGTAGGAGCCATCTGATCTGGGTCTACTCTGTTTGCAGATGCGGGAAAAGGCAATTATATGAAGGAAAGGGTTAACCCTTTCCTCCATAAATACGCCTTTCTACGCCTCTGTAAAAGTCACTTTATGAAACCATTGTGATAAATAGAGCATTTGCTCCTCATAATAGGAGCAAATGCTCTATTTATCACAATGGCTTCAAATTACAATATTCTAAAAAAATCCTTTTCTCTAGTTAATGCTCCTTTTTGGTAGATTTATTCAAAGAGGTTGGATCTAAAAAATAGCCTATGACGGAAAGGGTTAAAGACACTCTGCCTATGCTGTTTCAAGCCAATTCAAAGTAAAAGTTTGAGAATTGTAGCAGACGACAATGTTTTGCAGCAGACAATTAATTTAGTGTATTAGATGTTGCATTGGCTCTTAACCCTTTACTCCATGAATACGCCTTTCTATGCCTTTCGAAACAGAGTAGACCCTGATCAGAGTCTGCTCCTATAGGAGCAAATGCTCTATTTATCACAATGGTTTCAATACTACACAATTCTAACATTTTCCTTTTTCTCTAGTAAATGCTCCTTTTGGGTAGATTTATCCCCCTATGGGGGAATGGGTTAAGCTTTAACTCTTTGCACGCTAGCGGTGAAACTGTGATTACCTATGCAAACAGTTTGGATCCAGATGAGACGCCGCATAATGCGGCGTCTCATCAGGATCCAAACTGTTTGTCATTTTGACCATATTTTTGCAAAAAAATGAGAGGAAGTTTATTTTAAGAATTGAAGCAGACGACAATTATTGTTGCAGACGAAAAATTACTTAGCGTGCAAAGAGTTAAAGGCGTCTATGTTTATTCATGATGTGGTCGCTTTAGAGGGAATTGTTGTATCTTCTGTGATAAATTTGTCCAAACGAATGCTTTGTTGCTGTGTTCAGTTTACAAGAAATTTGCCAGAACCTATAAAATTCAGCACCATTTTACTGCCTGCCAAAGACCCAGGCCTTGTCAGACTCCAAGTCTTAAATCCTTCCACCCCAATAGAGCTATGGGTGGAATGCTTTCAAGAATATCTCAATTTCCACTTAGACAGAAGTGGTTCGAATATGATGTTATTCCATGTGACGTGCAGGCATGAAAGTGAAGATTTAGTTTTCGTCTTAGTTTCCGAATCTATTTTGTCTCTGTCTGAGATGAAATGAAGCTGACGGCTTGGGCGAAATTTCTATCAGTACAATAAATTAAAACTTTAATTATGCAGTGTGCTATTTCCTGATAAGTTGTGAAAACTGTTTGAATCCAGATGAGATGGATCTTATTTATTTGACAAAAGGAAAATTAACATTGCGCAAAAAAGTTTTCAACAATTATATTGCAGAGGATAATTACTTAGATCTTTTATCTGATGAACAGTAACCCTTTCCTCCATAAATTCGCCTTTCTACACCTCTGTAAAAGTCACCAATTGAAACCATTGTGATAAATACAGCATTTGCTCCTATGGGAGCAAATGCTCTATTTATCACAATGGTTTTATAACTACAAAATTCTAAAAAATTCCTTTTCTCTAGTTAATGCTCCTTTTCGGTAGATTTATTCAAAAGGTTGGATCTAAAAATAGCCTATGAGGTATTGGGTTAAGAAATAACTACATCATGAATGTTAATTAGATGAATTTTTATAATGGCATAATTATGAACACAGGAGTATATGGCCATGGCAGAAACAGTAGAATCAGATCTATATCATTTGATGAGCAAACAGAGCAGATCCATTAGCAAAACCTCCTACAGGAGCCATCTAATCTAGGTCTACTATTTTCAAAAGCATTAACCCATTCCCCCATAGGCTATTTTTAGATCCAACCTCTTTGGATGCATCTACCGAAAAGGAGCATTGACTAGAGAAAAGGATTTTTTTTTTAAATTTTGTAGTTTGAAACCATTGTGATAAATAGAGCATTTGCTCCTATAGGAGCAAATGCTCAATTTATCACAATGGTTTCAACAGGTGACTTTTACAGAGACGTCAAAAGGCGTCAATATGAGGGAATGGGTTAACCCTTTCCCCCATACAAACACTATTTCAAACCTTTGCAAACAGAGTAGATCCAGATCTGACGTCTCCTAAAATAGTAGCAATGTTTTACCTTCCATAGTTCTATATAACTGTTTTGTCCATGAATATTCATTAGGTATTGACATTTGTAATAAACATAGGACAGGGAAATTAGAACTAAAAGGAGTTTATATGAAGGAAAGGTTTATCTGCAGACTTGATTAATTCTCTATTTCCCTGCTATAGAGCAGGTGTCATTTAGATAACGGATCTTCCACATGAATTATGCACGAGTGATCTTAGCTTCTGTCTAGAACTCGATGTTCCATCTACAGACCTGCCAAGAATAAGTAAAACTGTGAATAATCTCCGCTCTTAACCCTTCTCTTGCAATAAAACATTTTGTCCACTAAACAGTTCCACAGCTTCATTTTTAAACTTTAATTTTTTCTTTACTTGCAAAACCACGTCCTCAGTTGCATACAGCATGGATCTTGATTAGACAAAATTTAATTTACATGTGATCAGCATAGAATGCGTTTGCTAACAGCTTACAAAGTCTCAATTCGCAGGACAAGAATTAATGCACTGTTTGCATGAAAAATAGCAATTAATGGTGTGGAGAAACAAGAATTTGGGATTCAAGACTCCCTGCTACATAATCTAACAGAATATTGTGTTATCTAATTCAATACTGGGGAATTAGCAAAATTAATGGTAGCTTTTAACAGAATGTATTCATTATAATCCAATTACTGCGAATTTATTGGCTGATCATTGTGACTTGGAACAAACAGATTGCGATATATCTTACTGAACAGTCTTCTATAGGAACAATCTGATCAGGGTCTTCTCTGTTTCTACAGTTTCTGCAATGGCTAAACATTTATATGTTTATTATGCCAGAATGAAAATGATTCTTATAAATATTCATTAAGTCTTGTATTCTTGTATAAATATATATGAGGAAAAGGGTTAACCCTTTCCCTCAAAGACTATTTATAGATCCAACCACTTTGAATAAATCTACCGAAAAGGAGCATTAACTAGAGAAAAGGAATTTTTTAGAATTTTGTAGTTTGAAACCATTGTGATAAATCGAGCATTTGTTCCTATAGGAGCAAATGCTCAATTTATCACAATGGTTTCAACAGGTGACTTTTACAGAGGCGTCAAAAGGTGTCAATATGAGGGAATGGGTTAACACTCACTATTTCAAACCTTTTCAAACAGAGTAGATCAAGATCTGATGTCTCCCAGTGTCAGGATCTGCTCTGTTGACTAATGAAATTACAACAGATCTGACACTACAATTTCTACCACAACCAAAGCAACCTCTTTACATTATGCTACAGTAAAAAATCAGCTAATAAATATCCATGACAACTATATTTCTGACATGAATATTCAACAGCGAACGGCATCTAAATGGAGATCATTGACAAGTTACAGATATTTTAACAATATAAAAATTGATGTAAAAGAAGATAAATATCCAACAGATCCAAGGACAAGATGGGACCAAAAGGGAGAACAAATTAGCCCAGGGTAACCCGAGTCAGCCATTTTACAAATTCCTACAAATCATATCATAAAACACACCAACCGCCACCCACACTGCCAGTGTTGCATATCTATGGGTCAATTTCACACATTTTATCTATCTATCCAATTTTTCTCACTTTTCCTTGCCACGCTCATATTCAATAAATTACAATTTGTAATAATGAAATCTAAATCACATGTGGGGGTAATTAAATCAACATCAATAATTTAATGGCTTCATAGCCAATTTTTCTGCACAATACAGAAAGAATAAAATGATTAAAAAATTAAAGCTGATTTTTTTTATCGTACAATTCATGTTTTGCAGCTACCTAAAGTTTATCTTGTGGAACAAATCTGCTTTTTCTCACAGGCTGTTTGAATCGTTGATTTTTCAAAGTTTTGGAGTTATGTTTTAATCAGCCTGATACAAGGTGTGATACAAGAGGTGGGGGTTATCTATGCTCCACTTCATCCCGATGTAATTCCATACCTGAAGACTTGATTCATTGAAAAACATACAGTTAAATCCATCTAAACCGGACATCTTAACAAGTATCAATGCCAGTCTGTCAGACAGTTGATAGCTTTCCTTCATATAAACAGAGTAGACCCTGATCAGATGGCTCCTATAGGAGCCGTCTGATCATGGTCTGCTCTGTTTGCTAAAGGAATTTGTTAGATCTGTTTCTTTAGATTCTAAAATGGCTACAACGTTCACATTCCATATTTCATTATAGCTATTTGTCCATGAATATTCAGTAGGTATTGAAATTTGGAATAAATATAGGACAGGAAAAGAGTTAATGTAGGATGAAAGTCATGCAGAAAGCTCCTTTTTGATCTCCATTTGCAAAGGCATAGAAATGTATTTATGGAGTAAAGGATTTTTGCAAACTATAAACTTTAATATGGAAAATACTCCTTTGTTAAGCAATGACGGACCACCATTTCATTTCGAAAATTCCACATTCAAAAGGTTAAATAGTCTTTTATAAATGGCAACATTTGTTGGAAATTGAAATTTCCATATTGAAAACAATGAGAAAAGTGCCCTCATCATGATGGCACATGCACATTTCGGAAACTCAGAACATACAACAATGGTCACCAATGTGCACATGCTTGTCGGTGTTTTCCATCTTAATGTCATGTGGGCCATGTGCAATTATACAAATTCAATGTTTTCTAGCAATAAATTCTTTATGACATTACACTCAAACCAAATATATTCAGCAAACAATGTCTACCCTCATTGAAAAAGTAATCTGTTTGTATCCAGATAGATAAATTTCTGCAAATAGTGCAGAACCAGATCAAAGGAGCCGTACGAAGTCGTACATGAAACGCAAAAAGTTACAGAGCTGATTTTTCACTGCTACCCGTATACAGGTATCCATTTACAGCCATGCAATTTGCATAACTTCGATCATGTGACCGTATCTGTCAATCTTTCTAGCCGACACATTCTAGTGTCAGTTTCGCAGACCACACAAACTCACACCTCCCTTCAACATGGACATTAATCCTCAATACTAGGGAGCTAAAATAGTATTAATGCAAGTTATCAGCAAACAATACGTGTAATCTTTTAAATGAATAAACCTGCCCCGTTCCGCACAAAATCAGTAGATATTTGTAAAGAACCGATGACCGAAAAAATCCAACTCGTCAGTCTGTCTGTCAAATATAACAAATGCTTCCTGTACATGAATTCAATGACCCGATTTTATAATTCGACAATTTAGCTGATCCTTTGACAACAACCGTGTAACTTTAAACCTTAACTCCATAAATATGCCTTCCTATGTCACATTGCAAACAGGGTAGATCCAGATCAGATGGCTCCTGTCGGAGCAATCTGATTAGAGTCTGCTCTGTTTGCTTTAATTATGAAGTCATCAATTCTTGTTCAAATATTCATGACATAAAGGGTTAATCCTTTCCCTGTTGAATATTCATGTTAGAATGTATGACATCATGAATATTTATTAGCTGATTTTTTATATTTTCTAAAATGTTTCTTTTCTCTAGTAAATCATTGCCTTTTTGGTAGATTATTCAAAGAGGTTGGATCTAAAAATAACTTATGAGGTAGAGGGTTAACAAGAGCACTTTGTGAAACCATTGTGATAAATAGAGCAAATGTTCCAAAGGAGCATATGCTCTATTTATCACAATGGTTTCAAACTACACATGAGCACCGCAAGCGGGTGCCAACGCTCGTCTGTCGTCATTGTCAAGATGAACATGCATACCAAAAATGAAGGTTGTAAATGAAAAATTGAAGAAGTTATGGTCAATGTTAAGATTTCAGATGACGACGACAATGATGTGGAAGCCGGAGTTATGACAATAGCTCGTAATTTCTTCGAAACAGACGAGCTAAAAAGAACCAGAATAAGACTTCCATTTGGCTGTCCTCTACAGAGGTAGTTCTGTATCATTATTAAGAGTAGTCTCTGTGTGCAATGGTCGTTTGAATTGACATGTCTATTTTAACCCTTTCCCTCATATAAACATGTTTTCATGCATTTGCAAACAGAGTAGATCCAGATCAGACAGCTCCTATAGGAGCTCTCTGATCAGGGTCTGCTCTTTTTGCTAATGGAATTTGATAGATCTATTTCTTTACTTTCTAAAATGGCTACAATGTTCCACCTTCCATATTTCATTATAACTATTTTGTCATGAATATTCAGTAGGTATTGAAATTTGAAACAAACATAGAACAGGGTAAGGGTTAATTTGTTAACAAAGTGTAATACTATCTAGATATAAATTTGATTTGTAGGTCTCTATATATCTGATCTGTGAGTTAATTTGCATTAATTATTGTCACAGTATGCTTTAATTGATTTATCAGGAAATCAATACAATGATATATATGGGGGCTTATAATCAATAAAATTATTGACAAATAAATACAGTTTAAGATCATTTGTAGTATATTCATGGTTTTGTCAAACTGGATCTTGGTTGTGTACTGTCATTATTAAAGGAGAACCAGTTTATCCTAATTGAACACATTGAATGTAGACCCAGATCAAGGTCTACATTATTTTCTATAACATCAGTCTTATTTAAAGGTTTATAAATTATTCAGCTTATTGAGGGGAGACTGGGTGTCCAATACTTCAAATTAAAGGTAGTATGACTTATTTTCAATGTAGAAGCAGAGGTCCAGGTCCTTTATTTCTCCATCAAACCCTGTACTGTGTGACCACTCTTTACACGATTCTGAAGAGTGGTCACAGTATAGGGTATGGTCAAGAAATAACGATTTTAGTAGTTGGATAAGCACTATTATCTGTAGATCTGATGTAGAAGTAGATCTGAGTCTGCACAATTTACCACGTTTACACCCCCCCACACACCTTTCCCCAATAACTCATCTAATGTTGAAGATGTAACATAAACATGAGTGCACCGTACTGTGACAGGCATTTAGCACCGTAAGCGAGGCCTAAATCACACCGGTGACATCTGTCATTTGTCATTTATAGCTGGATTTAACAACCTCAGTTACATCAGCCCAACCCAGTAACCCTTTTTATTCCATATATACGTCTTTTTTACGGTTCTGCAAACAGAATAGACCCAAATCTGACAGTTCCTGTAGGAGCCGTCCAACCAAAGTCTGCTCTGTTTGCTTATTAAATAGTACATATCTGATTCGACAGTTTCTGCAATGGTCAAAATGCTCTCTGTGTCTTTACATAATATGCTATTATAAAAATCCATTTCATTAATATTCATGATTAACATTTCTCAAATGAATATTCAACAGGTAAAGGGTTAAAGAAGGTGTTTCACAAAAAAAAAAGCTGAACCGCCCATATGATTTAAGATGTAAAAATTCAACACAGACATCAAACAAAGTGAGTTAGACCTGTAAGTGTCCTGTCAAATAATCTGACATTGTCCAACTTTGACGTTAAATATTGTTTTCTCACCTCAGTCATGTGACCTGTCATGTGATCTGACATGTGACATAAACATTATTTCTATGGTTTCTATATAAGAGACCTGATCTGAGTCTTAACACTTTACTCCATAAGTACACAATCTACATCTTTGCAAATAGAGTAAACACAGATCAGACGGTTCCTATAGGAGCCACAGGGGTTTGGACCGCTTCATGGGGTCTATATGTACTATATAATAACAAGGGTTCCATTATAAGATTATATTTATTTGATAGTGAAATATATTGGCTTTCAATAGCTGAAAGAATTACAAAATTATCATTGAAATTGCAAGAGTTACATTCATATTTGTACTTGTGGTACACGAATGTCCGTTCTGCTAGTTGGAACCCTTGTTATTATATAGTACATATAGACCCCAATGAAGTGGTCCAGACCCCTGTGATAGGAGCCATTTTCTTTTTCTCTAAGTTAATGCTCCTTTTGGGTAGATTTAATCAAAGAGGTTAGGTCTAAAAGTAGCCTAAGTGGGAATGGGTTAAGACTGATTTGGTCAATACTACTCTCAAGATTACGGAAAGATCCTCTTTGAATGTCCAAGAGCTAAGGACTGGTCTTGGAAAATTGAAAAATATGAGGTGAGACCCAGTCTATTTAGCCTCAGGAACCAGCTAATCAGATTTATAAGTGGCATTAGCCCAGATAAATCTCCTGCTGTAATCCCTAATTGGTTCGAAATGATATACTCACTTCCTCCTGTTACAAACTAACCACGGGGAAAACAAATGGTTTCTTTCCCAATTCCGCTTTGTCAACGATGGCACCAGTATGGTACAAATCTGATTCGCTTGAAAACCTTCAAATTAACCTTATGTGTAGAATGTGGGAACTGGTATGCTCTATTTATCACAATGGTTTCAAACTACAAAATTCTAAAGTTTTACTTTTCTCTAGTAAATGCTCCTTTTGGGTAGATTCATTCAAAGTGGTTGGTTCTAAAAATAGCCTATGAGGGAATGGGTTAAGTAACCCTGTGCTCCGTGAAGACTACTTTTAACGACTTTGCAAATAGAGTATTGACCCAAACCAGACAGCCCCTACAGGTACTATCTGATCTGGGTCTACTCAGTTTGCTAAGTCATCAAATGGCATTTCTGTGTAATCAAATTTAAAGTACATGATTGTATTAACTCTTTGAGTGTGGGACACATATGTACTGTCATTTGCAAACAGTGTAAAGGAGCCCTCTGATCGGGATCTGCACTGCTTGCCAATCAAAATCCTCTAACAGGGTTAAACCTTTTATACTGAATGGACTCCAAAGTTAAACACTGATGGGCTATTCCACTCTGAAAATTCAGCATTGACATTGTTTATTGTAAAAATTCCTGGCAGTGTCATTTTAACCATTTAGCCCATCAATATTTATGTAAGAAATAATGACATCATAAATATTTATTACATTACATCACATTTTATAATTTCCTTATGAACACTTGACATTTTGACTCAGACAGAAACTGTAGAATCAGATTAATATTATGCCATAAGCAAACAAAGCAGACCCTGATCAGACGGCTCCTATAGGAGCTGTCTGATCTGGGTCTACTCTATTTGCCGAGGCATAGAAAGGGGTATTTACGGAGTAAAAGTTTAAACCACAAAGTTCATGGATTAGCTAAATACATATAAGACTCTGCATGTAACCAGAGAGAATTAAAATCCATTAGTGCTATTGAAGGTTGTTGTGACATTCCACTATGTATATTTGAATACTGACTTATGTGTGAAAATAAAATATTGTAACTTAACACCTTAAATGTAGTTATACCAAAGGTTATTAAAACTCTATACTCCTGACAGAAAATCAATTGATTTTTATAGTTCAAATATCCGTTGAATTGTGTAAAGGAGGGAAGAGATTTTTACACATACCTGCTGCTTTAAAGTTATCTTTAGAAAGCTATGGCAGATCAATCATGTCCTTTAGAATTGGCATGGATAAAGATTGATGGTGTAGCAACTAGGTATCTCATCCAAATTGCATGATACTCAAGAGAATATATTTCTTGTGTTTCAAAATTGAAATAAGAAGAATATTTTTAATAAGCCAACGGCCAAATTTTATCTTTACTCCATAAATACACCTTTCTATGCCCTTGCAAACAGAGTAGACCATGATCAGATGGCTCCTATAGGAGCCATCTGATCAAGGTCTGCTCTGTTTGCTTATGATGTAATAGAGATATGATTCTACAGTTTCTGCCATGGCCGAACATTCCTGTGTCCATGTGCTATTATAACAAATTAATCTAATACTGCTATTCATGATACCATTATTTCTTACATGAATTATGATCAGCCATCAAACAAAGTTTCATAACCGTCAATCAAAACCTTTCTGAGCTATTCATGACACAAAATAATGGAAGAACTGATGGACAAATGGACTATTGTAAACCAAAATTCATGCAGAATAGCATACATAGTGAAACTCAAAGAAAGCCCAGGGTGCTCCACCACCACCAGACAAGGGCTTAAAATCCTTGCATAACTTAAAGCTCTGAATGCCTTATGGTGCAAATGGTGAACTTAAGAAATCAATGGATCCAGATCTAAAAGTATCAGTCAGAGTGTGATCTTGAGCCAATAAGTGAAGCATTATTTTGACAAGTCTAAGGAAAATTGATGCTACAAATGCATTATCACTTATGTCCGTTTCAGATTTATTTAGTAGACAGTTCTACATACTGTACACCTTCATGGTTAATCTTTTGAGTATATTAAAACACCTTGCAAAGTTGTGCGAGTACATATTGACACAAGACAACAAACAAGCACAAATATTTAAACAGATTTAAGTTCGTAAACGCCTCGATGGCTCAGATTAAAACCTTTCTTTTCATCCATTCTGATCTCTTTACTATGTTTTGATAGCACCAATTATAGTGTTGCATAATACAACCTTCAGCCAAAGAGGGCATTTAAATAATGCTGCCTTTTCTAACTAAAATTAGCCACTTTGTTTGTAACTACATATTTACCAGTCTGTGCATTCTCATAGAAATATCTTCAAAGAATTGCTGATCTAAAATGTTCCAGCGAAGTGCTTCATCCTACTTGATATTTCGGTGAATCGATATTTTTGTCAGACTGCCACACTCATTATTAACCCTTTACTCCATGGATTTTCATGAAAGAAATGATGACGACATCATGAATATTTATTAGATTGATTTTTAATTAAAATGGCATAATAATCACATGAATATTTTGCGAAAGCAGAAACTGTACACTCAGATCTATAATATCCCATAAACAAACAGAGCAAATCAACTTCAGACAGCTCCTATAGGAGCCGTCTTATCTGGATTTTCTCTGCAAATGCATGAAAATGTATTTGTTTGAAGGAAAGGTTAACCCATTACCTCATAGGCTATTTTTAGATCTAACCTCTTTGAATAAATCTACAGAAAAGGAGCATTAACTAGAGAAAAGGAAAATTTTAGAATTTTGTAGTTTTAAACCATTGTGATAAATAAAGCATTTGCTCCTATAGGAGCAAATGCTATATTTATCACAATGGTTTCAAGAAGTGACTTTTGCAGAGGCGTCAAAAGGCGTCAATATGAGGGAATGGGTTAACACTTTCCCTGAAAAGAGGTGACTATTACAGAAACGTAGAAAGGCGTATTTATGCAGGAAAGGGTATATTAATTAGCTGATTTTTTATAATAGTATATGAACCCACACATATTTGGTCATGGAAGAAACTGTAGACTCTTATGTTGATAATTCCACAACCAAACAGAGTAGACCCGGATCTGATGGCTCCTTCAGGACCCATCTGATCTGGATCTTCTCTGTTTGCAATGGTGTCAAAAACGTAACAAAATGCATATCTAACAGGGAAAGGGTGAAGTACACAATGGAAGGAATTTGATACAATAACTTTCTATTCAATTTTAAATCCCCTCCTTCTTTTCAAAGCTCTTTCTTTCATCCTCCGTGCGGCAACATGAAAGTACAAAACATCCAACTGCAACCGTCGAAAGTTACTCTACAGAGTGTACACCAACTATGTATGGATTTCAAGCGTAAACAACTCTTTCTTTATCGTGTTTGGGCTGAGAAATGAATCGTTCAAACAAAGCTAACATTGGAATTTGAAATCTGAACGAACCACCTTTTTTTTTTTTCAATGTTTAACCTTTATTCTACAAATAACAAAATAAAGCCCCCCAAAATACTGCATTGTTGCTTTTGTGACTATCATGTTTTGCTCTTATGTTTTACTGAACAATTGAAAAGGTTCTATTAAGGCTTGAAATCAATTGAAATATTGATCTAAATCAAATCCAGAATAAAAGGAAAAAAATGTCTTCATTGAGAAGTAAATCAAGCCAATGAGAACTGAATGCTCGTTGCAAATTACAATGATCTCAATGAAATTGTATCGAATGCGTCCCAAGCTCTGTCGCGACTGTTTCTTTTTCTATTGTTGAAACTGCATAGAGGTCTTGGGGAGATGTTTATTCAGATGCAATACCTTGGCTGACTTGTTTTCTCTTCTGACGTCAGATCTCTTTTTGCTTTCTTTCTCTCTTTCTTTCATTTAGCAGCAGCTGCTACAGTAGATGAAGATTGTAATTATAGGAGAAAATTACAATAGGCTAAAAGAACTACCAATGCACTGACTGCATGAACAGACTGCAACATGGTCTGTTTTGATAATCAAGAAATTTTCACCTTGTCCTATAATGATCAATTTTTGTGACACTCAGATTGTGTTTTTTGACAACGATTGAAGGCAACTTAACCCATTCCCTCATATGCTATTTTTAGACCTCCTGGAATAAATCTACCGAAAAGGAGCATTTACTAGAGAAAAGGAAACTAAGAATTGTGTAGTTCAGAAACTATTGTGATAAATAGAGCATTTGCTCCTATGGAGCAAATGCTCTATTTATCACAATGGTTTCGAGGAGTGACTTTTACAGAGGCGTAGAAAGGTGTATTTATGGAGGAAAGGGTTAACCATTCCCTGTTCAATATTCATGTAAGAAATAATGACATCATGAATATTTATGAGCTGAATTTTGTAATTTAAGATTTTCATTGAATGTTTTTGCCTTGGCATATCATTGCCATAAGCAAACAGAGCAGACCCTGATCAGACGGCTCCAACTGGAGCTGTCTGATCTGGGTCTACTCTGTTTGCAAATGTTTGAAAAGGGTTAAAGAATTTAAGCAGAAGAAAATATCATAATCTGAAACATTGTAACCTTTCTATAAAGTAAAGAAACATATCTTTCAAATTCCATTAGCAAACAGAGCAGACCCTGATCAGACGGCTCTTTCAGGAGCTGTCTGATCTGATCTGGGTCTACTCTGTTTGCAAAGGCGTAGAAAGGCATATTTATGGAGTAAAGAATTAAGCAATCAAAAGGTTAAGCTTGGTCCACTTTTGTAAGTGTACAATTCTCTTAGTGAAATCTCATTTACTCTGCATCATTACTTTGTTGACTCTGTTATCAAGTAACTGTTTGATAGCAAACTACCATAAGTCTGGCAACGTTAGAGACAGCACGTCTGTTGGGCTATACAACAATACAGAAATTATTTAGTCTAACCTTGGCCTGACAGCAGAACCCCTCTAAACTGGACATTACATTTATTTCAGTATAAATAATAGTGGCTGCTTAACCCTTTATTCCATGAATATTCATAAAATAAAGTATGACATCATAAATATTAATTACCGTATATTAATTGTTATAATGACACATGGACACAGGAATTTTTTGCTTTGACAAAAACTGTAGAGTCAGGCCTATTTATCATGTCATAAGCAAACAGAGCAGACCTTGATCAGATGGCTCCAATAGGAGCGTATTTATAGAGTAAAGGGTTAATGTAGGGTGAAAGTAATGCAGAAAGCTCCTGTGAAAGCTCCTCTAGGAGCTTTCTGCATTACTTTCACTCTGCATTTAACAGGCACCTGTCTAAAAGTATCTAAATTCTTCTCTACTAGAATTTCGGTTCGGAGGAGTTTTACTGTATTTGAAAAGTAAAATTTGCTCTGACAATTTATCTGTTCTTAATGATACAAGCTTGACCAGGGACAATATAATCATGTATAATCTAAGGGGGAATTGTCCAGGTGAGATCTCATGGTCAATGACAGCTGACCACAACGAGTGACCACAATGATACAATCATAAATCTTTACTCTGTTTTTAATTCATAGTAAACAATTATATAATACTTTTAATATTTCCCATAATGTAATTAACATCTACAGAAACAAATGTACCTATAGATACACAGGTTTTTTCTTGTGATCAAATGAAGATTTACACAGCATATGATCTGGATCCATACAATCCGAGACCACAGGTCGGTTAAGGGTTGATACCACCATCAGATGGACAGTGGTCAGTTACCACACACATACCTGGCTCGTTATCATGGTCACTTGATACACAATGGTCACATGTGTACTGAAATGACCATTAACATTTGTAATGAAAATAAATATTTCATGAACAAATAGACTGTCTCCAGTTTATCATTTCACTTATCCCCCCATGTCAAATCTATCAATTTACATTTCATATCTCCAACACTAGAACAATCTAAGCTTTTTCCCCCCGCACATAAACACCTTTCCACACATTTGCAAACAGAGAAGACCCAGATCAGATGGCTACTATCTGAGCCCTCTGATCAGGGTCTGCTCTGTTTGCTTATGGAATTATTATAGATCTGATTCTGCAGTTTCTGACATGGTCAAACATTCCAGATTATAAATATTCATAGTCACATCATTCAATATATGAATATTCATTAAGTATTCTGATAACTTGTAATTGTTTAACCCATTACCTCATAGGCTATTTTTAGATCCAACCACTTTGAATAAATCCACCGAAAAGGAGCATTTACTAGAGAAAAGGAAAGTTTAAGACTTTTGTAGGTTGAAACCATTGTGATAAATAGAGCATTTGCTCCTATAGGAGCAAATGCTCTATTTATCGCAACGGTTTCAGTAGGTGACTTTTAGAGAGGCGTATTTATGGAGGAAAGGGTTAAGTATTGTGCACTGGGAGCAATGTAGACTCAGATCAGAGGGCTGAAAGGTAATCAGAGATTGATCAGATTTTACTTTAATCCTTTCTTCATATAAATGCATTTTCAAACATAGTAGACCCAGACTCAGGGTTTGCTCTGTTCGCTAATGGAATTTGATAGGATGTTTCTTTAGTTCTCTTCGAGACGATTCTAAAGAGTGGTCACAGAAGAGACGATTCTAAAGAGTGGTCACAGTATAGTGTTTGGTGGAGAAATGACGATTTTAGTACCCGGCATTTGTATATGCGCGCTTATCTGTTGCTCTGGATAATTACAAGAATCCCCAGCTTCCTCGACTAATCCAATCTACTGACTGATAAACTGCTTATTACTCAATACTTGCTGAAGATGGCCTGATAAAAATCCCCCTTATCTACCAGTGAAAACAGCCCACCTTAATGTACATGAGGCTGAAATATCTCAAACATACACCATTTGATGTCTCTGCAAACAGAGAAGATCCTGACCAAATGGCTCCTGATGGAGCTGTCTGATCAAGGTCTGCTCTGATTGCTTATGATATGATTCTATAGTTTCTGCCCGATGGCTAAAAAATGCTTGTGCGTAATAATGTATGCTATTATCAAAATTCAGCTAATTAATATTCATGATTTCATTATAATTTCTCACATAAACCTTCATCAGGAAAAGAGTGATGGGTAATTAACCCTGGATTCCCTTTTGACGCCTTTTGACACCTCTGTAAAAGTCACTATTTGAAACCATTATGATAAATAGAGCATTTGCTCCAATGGAGCAAATGCTCTATTTATCACAATGGTTTCAAAACTACACAATTCTAACATTTCCTTTTTTCTAGTAAATGCTCCTTTTTGGTACATTTATTCAAAGAGGTTGTATCTAAAAATAGCCTAATCTATGCTTCTGAGTAATTCATGGTGTCACTTTTTTTTTTTTTTTTTTTCAAGAATAAGTGTTGTGTAATATCGAGACTTATGCCATTTGAACTCCAACTGTTTGTTTTGGTTTGGTGGGAAAATATTTCCCGAGAACTAAACACATCCCATCAGGAACTCTGTATGTCTAACATACAAATTGCTAATCCAAAAACCAGTTACCCAAAATAACCCTTTGAACATTGAGCAACGTTTGTCTGTAAAAATTATCGTTTGCTTCAATTCCAAAAGCAATTATTATTTGTTAACTCCATTTCAAAGAATATTGTCCGAGTACCCAACAGTGTTGACCCTGATGAGATGCAGAGCTTTTCAACATCTCATCTAGTTCCAAACTGCTTCAAAAAGTATTAATAAATTCACCGAGAGTGTGGTAAGAGTTAATGTCTTGTAAATAACGACAGATATACCAGTGAACTATCAGACTTCTAAGCTATTGAACAAACCTGAGAAACCGCTGATTACAAATGCAAAACCCATCAAGGCTGAATTGACTTGGAATATTGACACGTTTTTTTCCTGCCTCCCAGGGTAAATAAAACCCCAGACAAAACTTCTAAATACCAAGCTCCCCATCTATTTTCAGAACAGCGGTGCTATTTCACAGAATTACCGAAAGTACACCTACAGCATGATAATGGATTAACCCTTTACTTAATGAATATTCATGTAAGAAATAATGACATCATGAATATTAATCAGATTAATGTTTATAATGAGTTTTACCTAAGTTTGTCTATCAGAATATTAACCCATTACCTCATAGGCTATTTTTAAATACAACCTTTATGAATAAATCTACTGAAAAGGAGCATTATCTAGAGAAAAGGAAAATTTTAGAATTTTGTAGTTTGAAACCATTGTAATAAATAGAGCATTTGCTCCTATTAGGAGCAAATGCTCTATTTATCACAATAGTTTCACAAAGTGACTTTTACAGAGGCTTCAAAAGGCGTCAATATGTGGGACCTGGGTTAAAAGGATATTATGAAGCAAATGCTATATTGATCACGTTATGGTTTCAAAACTAAACAATTCTAAAATATTCCATTTCTCTAGTAAATGCTCCTTTTCAGTAGATTTTATACAAAGAGGTTGGATTGAAAAATAGCCTATGAGGGAATGGGTTCGACTATACATCACTCAAATTCCCTGCAAGGTCTCTTGTTTCAAGCTCATGTGCAAGTTCATGGCCTTCAACATATCAAATAAGCTCAAACGTTTGACTGTTTAATTATCCAGAGAAACATAATCATAGAGCCCACAATTAAATCTGTATAGCCCACACAAAATTCTTCACGGGCTTAACCCTTTACCTGTCCAATATATGAGTTATAAATAAAGACATGAATACTTTATTAGCTGAATTTTATATAATGGTACCAAAAGACAGGATTTGTTTTGCCTTGGAGAAGACTGTAAAATCACATCTATATAATTACATCAGCAAATAGGGCAGATCCTGGTCAGATGGCACTGCTATAGGAGCCGTCTGATCTGGGTCTACTCTGCTTGCAAATGTGTGAGAAAGCATTTGGTAAATGTTAAAGGCTGAACGACCAACATGAGCTTGTCTATCATTACCTAACCCTTTACTCCATACATACCCCTTTCTACGCCTTTGCAAATAGAGCAGACACAGATCAGATGACTCTTACTGCCTGATCAGGGTCTGTTCTGTATGCTTATGATATAACATAGATATTATCTCTACAGTTTCTGCCATTGGAGACCACAATTGCTTTGTGTGCAAAATGTTAAAGGCTTAATACACAAAACAGTGAGATTGATTTATGGTCATCTGAAACTTGTTTCACCTACTCCTCTACTTCAGGTTTCAATTTCATAAAATAGCTTTCTGATTTGCCTTCATTCATAAAGACTGGCGATTAACAATCCTCCTGTTCATTTCAAAATAAACGCCAACTAGCTTGTATCCAGTATCAATGGTATTTGCCATTAATCCTTTCCTTCCATACCTATTCACACCTTTGCAAACAGAGTAGACCAAGATCAGACAGTTTCTGTCAGTACCAAAAGTTCATGTGTACATTTGCCATTATAAAGGTTTGAATATTCATGATGTCATTATTTCCTACACGAATATTCACCAAGGAAGGGGTTAACCCATTCCCACATATTGACGCTTCTGTAAAGTAAATTTTTGAAACCATACTGATAAATAGAGCATTTGCTCCAAAGGAGCAAATGCTCTGTTTATCAGAATGGTTTCAAAACCTACAAAATTCTAAACATTTCCTTTTCCCTAGTAAATGCTCCTTTTCGGTAGATTTTTTTTCTCAAAGTGGTTAGGCCTATGAGGTAATGGGTTAAGCTAATTGACTACAAAAATCAGAGAAAGTCTATGTAGGAGAGAAATTTCCAACCGGAGATAAACATTAATGTCAACTAAAAAAATCTAGGGCCCCCATCTTACTGCAAGACTGTACATCAAAATTACAGTAAGTCTAATATATGACAGACAATCAGTACTTCTTGGATAGCCGAAATTATTGCAATTCCAGTGTGCAGCAATTATTATGGCTAACTTCGCATGACAGACATTATTTGTCTAACCCTAAAATTCTACGCCTCTGTAAAAGTCACTTTTTGAAATCATTGTGATAAATAGAGCATTAAATTTTGCTCCTAAAGGAGCAAATGCTCTATTTATCACAATGGTTTCAGAACTACAAAGTTCTAAAATTTTCCTTTTCTCTAGTTAATGCTCCTTTTCCGTAGATTTATTCAAAGAGGTTGGATCTAAAAATAGACTATGAGGGAAAGGGTTAAGATACATCAATCCCAACTTCCAGTCGCAAGGAGCCAATTCTGATCTGGGTTTACTCTGTTTGCAAAGATGTGAAAAAATGTTTCTAGGAGGGAAGGGTTAACTTCCAATGACTTTTTTTCAGTTTGTTTTCTATTCAATACAATTTATCTTTTACATAAATGTTTGGCACCATGGTAATCTTTCTCATCAAGGTTGCCAACATTATCCAGCTCAGGTCTCTTTCACTGATGAGTAAGCTTCAATTGTTGGCTAATTCTACTTTGAGAAATGAGTACCAGTAAATTTGTCTGAAAACCTGTCAGCGGCTCAATTCTGGAAGTACATTTTTACATCAATTTTTTTTTCAGAAACAGACGCAAAGTTTCTAACATTATCTGGCTCTGGATGAGATGCTCACTAACTCAGCATCTCATCTGGATCTAAACTGTTTGCAATTTGTATCACAAATTTTCACATACAACAGTAAATTATCCTTTTTTCAAGCAATTATCCTCTACTTTTATTCTCAAAATGAAGAACAATTGGATCTATTTCCACACTGCTTAGTGTCTGATGAGACGTCAACTTATATAATACATCTAATCTGGATCCAAACCGTTCACGAAAGTTTTCGTAAACTGGAAGTTAAAGGTTAATTACAGAATAATCAACCTGAGAACCTGCCTATGTATCTTGTATAATCTTGGGTACCAGATGGCCATGTTTTACGAGCCAATGATAGTAGTTTATCAGGAAGGGAACCTGTTCTAGCCAGGTATCCCATATCCCTCCGATAGAGGTGATGACTACACCATTGTTAGACAATTATGTGCATGTCTGACCATAAGGCACTCAGGTGTAACCATACTCCAAATACTGAAGATTCCCCTACCGGTATTCTATATCTCAGTTAAATCCTTTACATGATCAAGATGCCCTTGCAAACTTAGTAAACTCAGATCAGGCGGCTGATATATATAGTAGCCGTCTGATCAGGGTCTCCTCCATTTGCTTCTGGAATTATATACATGTATATTCAAAAGTTTCTGGAATTATATACATTCAAAAGTTTCTGGAATTATATACATTCAAAAGTTTCTGGAATTATATACATTCAAAAGTTTTTACCATTAGGTTAAAAATATGTGTGTTCAGATATCAATATACTAAATCAGTTAATTAATATTCATGATGTCATTATTTCTTGCATGAATATTCCTGGCGAAAATGATTAACCCATTCCCTCATATTGACGTCTTTTGATGCCAGTCTGTAAAAGTCACTTTCTGAAACCATTGTGATAAATAGAGCATTTGCTCCTTAGCAGCAAATGCTCTATTTATCACAATGGTTTCAAAACTACACAATTCTAAAATTTTCCTTTTCACTAATAAATGCTCCTTTTCTGTAGATTTATTCAAAGAGGTTGGCTCTAAAAATAGCCTATGAGGTAATGGGTTAAGAAGAGTGTGCATGAATATTAAATGTTATATCGACAGCATTAAAAATTCATTGATGACCCCGGTAAATTGCTCAACCCTTTCAATGGGGGCCATTACATGCACTGACATTTTGCAAACAGTGTAGACCCAGATCTAAAGATCCCCCAAAGATTAGCCCTCTAATCAGGGTGTGCACTGTTTGTCATTCAAACTAATCTGGGTAGCTAAAGCCTTTCATACAGAATGGACTCTATATTCATACACTGATGGACTGTACCATTATGTTAGTTCAGTGTTGAAGGGTTTAATTGTCCATATCTAATTAGGAATGACTCAGGAGTTTATACACCAGAGCCACCTATAAATTTAAACTCCTACACTGAAACAAAGAGCATGGCTAATTCATGTGCTCGCATACTGCAATGTCATGTTTTAATTTTTTATCTTCATAAACCTTTACCTCATGAATATTCATTTAGAAATAAATAAATGTACGAATGTTAATTAATTAGCTTCTTTTTTCTTTTTTTTCTAATTGCATTATAATGAACAAGGGAATATTTTACTATCGCATGAACTGTTGAATCAGATCTATATAATATCCCATATTAGCAAACAAGGCAGAACCTGTAGAAACTATTATTATCTGATCAGGGTCTGCTCTGTTTGCAAAGGAATTGTGTTTGTATGGTAATGGTTAACCCTTTCCCTCATATTGACGACTCTGTAAAAATTACTTTGTGAAACCATTGTGATAAATAGAGCATTAAAATTTGCTTCTATGGGAGCAAAAAATTACTTTGTGAAACCATAGTGATAAATAGAGCATTTGCTCCTATGGGAGCAAATGCTCTATTTATCACAATGGTTTCAAAATGCAAAATTCTAAAATTTTCCTTTTCTCTAGTTAATGCTCCTTTTCAGTAGATTTATACAAAGAGGTTGTATCTAAAAATAGCCTATGAGGTAATGGGTTAATAGAGGGTGACTGCTTTATTTGCTTATGAAACAAGATAGACCTGATTGTACATTTCCAACATGAACAAATTTTGTGTTACATAATTAGCCATAATAACATTTAATCTATTTTATTATACTAATGATGTCATTGTTTTTACATGAATATTCACTAATTAAATGTACAACATTTAATCTATTTTATATTCATGATGTCATTGTTTTTTACATGAATATTCACTAAGTAAAGGGTTAATAACAAAATTGCAAAGTATATACATGCGGTGACCTTTCACCCTGGTTACTATTGCAACCCAAGACATTTGACACTGACGCCTCTGTTCATGTACGTTTTACACAACATGCTGCATACACTTCCCATGCATGTTCGTATTTCTGTCGTGTTGCATTACGGGCCTAAGAATGAGTTTCTTGTTCTTATGCTGAAGGTCAATGGATTCTGGTTACCCCTAATCTTCCATACCGGTCTCACTGTATCCGATTTGTTTACTTTTCCTTTCCTATACTGATAAAAAGTGTAGGTTAACCCTTTCCCTGTTCTGTATTCATCTAAGAAATTATAAATGAAAACAAGAATATTTATTAGCAATTTTTTTTTATTATATAAACTTTTCAAGGGACTTTCTAAATGCTTTGACAAAAAGTGTAAAATCAGATCTATATCATGTCAAAAACAAACAGAGCAGACCCTGATCCTATAGGAGCCGTCTGATCTGGGTCTACTCTATTGTAAATGTGTATTCTCCCTAGTTAACACTCCCCCCACTCTAATAAATTCCATAGGAGCAAATGCTCTATATATCACAATAGTTTAAAGACTACACAGTTCTAAAATTTCCCTTTTTTCTAGTAAATGCTCCTTGTCAGTAGATTTATACAAAGAGGTTGGTTGGTCTTAAGGCTATAAAGGAATGGGCTAACTGTACCAATGATATTTGTGTTTAGGGAATAGCAGATAATATTGCAATTTCAGCAAATGATATTTTGGCAATAAGCAAGATTTTCTGTCTTAAAAAGGCAATATCAACAGAAACAATCGAAGCTTGGCAGTATTTGATTCTATATCAGGTATATTCTGCCAAACGTCTTTGACAGATATCCAGACTAGTGTGCAGGTCAGCATCTACAAGTGACATGTTATGCTGACCAGTGATGTTTATGAAGTGGTACTGATGACCTCCAGACCGCTGGTCAGATCTCCAGGCGCCAAAACCGATGCCAGAGTATCTAAGCAATCATGGTTTATATTTCTATATCCTTTAATACATACTGAACGAAAAACCCTACTATCAGCAAAAGAACGGTAAATGATAGAGAACCAGACAAGCTTTCAGACAGACTGGCACTAAAATAACATATGCAATCAATGGCCAAAGGCATAAATACAGTTTGCAACAAAGAACCAGCCTAGTGTTTCAAAGAATAAGGATCCAGTCTATGACATAATAAGTGAGATACACCTAAATATTTAGAAAAATATCTATCATTTTCAGAATAGCCACTATCTTAATCATGGATATAAGAAGTGGTTTTGCCTTAGAGCAATGGTCAGTGTACTTTAAGTGTCCAGTACAACAACATTCTCAGTAAATATTCCATCGCTTATCATGGGGCAGATAGAAAAGATGCAAATGCACCGCAAAGTGCCATGATAATATCTGATTTTCTTATCAAAATGTTATATGCATGCGAAGTGTTACTAGATTACAAAATTTTAATGCAATCTAAGTTTTGCATGGAAATTCTAAACACTATTATCCCATTCTCTCATAGGCTATTTTTAGATCTAACCTTTTTGAATCAATCTACCAAAAAGGAGCACTAACTAGAGAAAAGGATTTTTTTTTTAGAATTTTGTAGTTTTGAAACCATTGTGATAAATAGTGCATTTATCACAATGGTTTAAAAAAAGTGACTTTCACAGAGGCGTTGAAAGGTGTATTTATGGAGGAAAGGGTTAAAATTGTGATGTGATTTTTACACGTTTACAAGGGCTGTAAATAAAAGAGAATTTAAGAGATTGGAGTGCAATGGTTTCTGTATTTCTCTGCCAAACCCTAATTGCTCATAAGAAAATGTACTTCTCTTAGATGATTCTAATGAGGAGTAGCAATGCAGAATTTGGTTGAGAAATATTTTGAGACATTTTGATAAATCAGTTGCTACTTTATCTAGCAGCTCTGAATTCCTGTACCTACATTATGCTCATAAAATATCATGACAACATCTAAACATCACTGATGCTGATTCTAAGTCAGAACTTACAAACCATGACAGAAATTGGCATTGTTACATAATTGTTGCATGAATCCAAGCAATGGCTTGAAAAAGAATTTCTGGAACGGCTTCAAAATGTTCAGATGGCTTTGAAGGCAATGAAATCCAGGTCACAGACACTTCAGAAGCAGAGACTTGGGTTGTTCACAGCCATTTGTCCGTATGTAGGCCTGTGGATGTTTTAGAGACTGTGTGGCAAGTGTATATGTAGCATGTAATTGCTTAATTAGCTCTGCATTAGTGGCACACACATTGGTTACATTATCTGAATACATATCTCTTTCATTGTATAACAACATCAGCAGGTGCCCCTCCAGACTTTTGCCAAAGACAGTACTTGCAGTCCTTGTTAGTGTTTGTGTTTTGTTAGTGGAGATGACTACATTGTTACTGTACACCAACATGTTAGTGTATACTTCCTTCTATCCCCCTCAAAGGCTAATTTTAGATCCAACCTCTTTGAATAAATCTACCGAAAAGGAGCAATAACTAGAGAAAAGGACAATTTTAGAATTTCGTAGTTTTAAACCATTGTGATAAATAGAGCATTTGCGTCCTATAGGAGTAAAATTTGCTCTATTTATCACAATGGTTTCAACAGATGACTTCTGAAGAGGCATCAAAAGGCGTCAATATGAGGGAATGTATTAAGTTCAGTACACCTTTTAGATTTCTTGTTACACCTATCACCTTCAAGAAAATTCTAAAGAGCGTCGCAATATAGGTTTTGGTGAAGAAATAATGAAGTTATTCTTGAAAATGTTTTCATTCACACATCTTATCTGGAGCTCTGAACACTGACTCTTTGCCAAACCCTTTGAAGATGTTGACATTTGCAAACACTGCAGACCTAGATCAGAGGACTCCTGCAGGATCAATATGATGAGGGTCTGCACCATTTGTCATTTAACCCATTCCCACATAGGCTATTTTTAGATCCAACCTCTTTGAATAAGTCTACCAGAAAGGAGCATTTACTAGAGAAAAGGGAAATTTTTAGAATTTTGTAGTTTAGAAACCATTGTGATAAATAGAGCATTTGCTCCTAAGGAGAAAATGCTCTATTTATCACAATGGGTTCAAAATGTGACTTTCACAGAGGCGTCAATATGAGGGAATGGGTTAATCCATGATGGATCCCAAGTTTTGAAACTGGGCTTAAAATCACCAGATAAATATTATGAAGTGTGTAGTTCCTGTAGTCTCAGCTTCGTAAAATGTCTTGGAAATGCAACTTAAACCCTTACAACTCTATGAATATTCATGTAAGAAATAATGACATCATGAATATTAATCAGATTAATTTTCATGATCACACTGAAACACAGGTAGTTTTGGCCTTGACAGAAACTGTATATTCAAACTACAGTAAAACCTCTCTTTAACGGCCACAAATTGTGTTAATTATTTGGTATTTAGGGCAGGTGGCCGCTTAAAGCAAGGTGAAAGTAAAACAGAACGCTCCTATAGGAGCGTTCTGTTTTACTTTCACCTTGCTTTAAGCAGCCACCTGCCTTTAACACAAAATACTTCATGGAATTTAGTGGCCATTATAGAGAGATTTTTCTGTACAACTCAACTGGTTTGCATTTGTATTTGAAGAAGGATGCTGTAGATTCATATCATATCATATTTGTTTGTTTGGTCAGAAAACTAGATATTTATGATATCACTGGTCATTTATCAGTGGACGCACTTGTCCACTTTGAAAAGCACCGGCACCAGGTGATAATAATAATAATAATCGCATAACTTGACCAGTTGACCTCGGACCTAAACTTAGGACTGCATCCCATCCCGTTGTAAAGATTATTGAATGCAGATTAACAGTCTCTTGAAGGAATATAATACCCAATATCATTATCATCATAGCAAGTTAAGTTTGATAGACTTCCTGTCTGTAAATCGTAAATTATATAACAGACAGACCGCTTGTCAGCAAGAGTATTTATTCGTACTCTCATGTCTGTTTCAAGGATTGTCAATCACATTCTGTGACATGATAAGTCCATAATGTAACAGATTTATATTCCTGGTCGGCTGCAATTAGAGGAAATGATTGCAGCCCCAAATTGACACAGCCATATAAGAGATGGCAGGAAACTATCGCGCTGTCGTGTTTAGCGGGAATAAAGTCTGAAAGGTTTTTGCTTACTCTCGCAACAATTCAGTAGTACTATTTGAGGTCTGTATATATAGAGAGCACAAATATAATGTAACTACGATCACATTAACAGTGGATCTGTAGAATGAAACAGTGACAACCTTTGCAAAAAGTTTGGATCCAGCTGAGACGCCGAGTAACTCGGCGTCTCATCAGGATCCGAACTTTTTGACATTCTGATCGTGAATTTCTGCCATAGTAAAAAATTCAAAGTAATACATGTATTTATGATGTCACTATCTCGTACATGAATATTCATGAGGTAAAGTGTTAAGGTGCGATTTTGTGGTTAGTCTGCCTGTGGTCCTATAAGCAAGAAGAGGTCTAATACTTGTACTAAAGTTGTTGGAATGTAAGCATTTCAGTTTCACAGCTTGTCGGCTTGCGGGTAGCATCTTACAACTGAGATAACCCACACCCCCACTCTGCTGAGTGAAGGAAAAGAGCTGGAAAATTGCACCCCACACTCTGCATTGGAATGTCAGACTGATTCTTGTTTTACAATGAATCTTCCTCTAATTACCTACATTAAAGTTGCACCAGTCTATATAGACAATATGATGAAAGTGCAACTTCTTAAAACGAACTTGTCCTCTTGAAACGAACACTCTTTTTTTATGACTTCCATCATTAAATTTTCAAGATTTCTCAATATGAAGTGTTCTGGTATATTAATCCATTCCCGCATATGGACTCCTTTTGACACCTCTGTAAAAGTAACTTCTTGAAACCATTGTGATAAATAGAGCATTTGCTCCATAGGAGCAAATGATCTATTTGTCACAATGATTTAAAACTGCAAAATTATAAAATACTGAATCGACTCTATCATTAACCCTTTACCCCATAAATACACCTTTGTACACCTTTGCAAACAGAGTAGAACCAGATCAGACGGTTCACATAGGAGCCATCTGATCAGGGTCTTCTCTGTTTGCTATAATATAATACAGATAAAATTCTACAGTTTCTGCCATGGCCAAACATTCCTGTGTCCATGTGCTATTATAACAACATTCATGACATCATTATTTCTTACATGAATATTCATGGAGTAAAGGGTTAAACGCTGATGGATTCCACTTTCAAATTTCAGCATTTAAAGGGTTAATTAGCATCAGGCTGTGATAACTTTTCCTAAACTCTTTGGAAATTTAATACTACCTATAATAGAATACAGACTCATCTCTGAGATACCTCCACACCTTGTACCTTGTAACCCTCTCATGCTGAATTTACAAACTGGAATGGTCCATCAACATATAAAGATAGAGTCATTTGAGTCAACCCATTCCCTCATATTGACGCCTTTTGGCACCTCTGTGAGTCCCTTTTTTGAAAACATTGCGATAAATAGAGCATCTTATTTCTCACAATGGTTTCTAAACTACGAAATTCTAAAATTTCCATTTTCTCCAGTAAATGCTCCTTTTTCAATAGATTTCTTCAAAGAGGTTGAAAATAGCTTATGCAGGTATTGATTTTAAAGGAGTGTACTTTGCAAGAGGATTTAGAATGACAAACGGTGTACAGTAGCTCTCTGATCTGGGTCTACACTGTTTGCATAATTATGCCAGTACACTAATAGTTTCCTATATTAAAAGGATTCGCAATTTTTTTTATAGTTACATTTACGCAAATGCAAATTTATATATGGTTGGCGTATTGCATGTCATATCAGGGTTCAAATAAATGTAAATTTTAAATATGTAAGTTTTTGAATTATGTCATCAGAAAACCAGATATCAGCATTTCACTTACTAAATATTAAAAGGGCATACTGAATATAGTGAAATATCCACTCTTTTTACCTTCGAAAGGATTAAAAGGCAATTCAGTGCAGTCTTATTTAATACCCTATTTCCGAGACGCAGGTTGTTTTTTTGTCTCATATGAAGGAGTATGTAAAATAATATTGTTTTAGCATACCTACTTCTATTAACCATTGCACCTTCTAACAATTAGTATCAGAAAACAATGGTGTCCACTTAAAACTACCAATTTAGATATTTCTCTGATTTCTTGGTCAAAATGTGAAATAGTTTGGATCCCGATGAGAAGTCACATTATGCGGTGTCGCATCTGGATCCAAACTGATTGCACAGGCAATCATGGTTTCACCACCAGGGTTTACCGTAAAGAGTTAATGTGCTCAACCCTTACTGTGCGGGACATGAGTCACTATGTCGTTTGCAAACAGTGTATACTCAGGTGAGAAGGCTCCTCTCATTTGGGTCTGCACTGTTTGTCATGCTACACTTTTCTTTATCAAAATCCCAAAATATTCACCATAAGCTTGACCTGTCTGAATTTTGGAATAGTCCATTTGAAAATTCAGCATTGTAAGGGTTAATCTTCTGAATAATTAAAACGGGCTCCTCCATTCCTGAATATTAATTAAACAAAAAAAAGTTATATCAAAAGTTTTACTGAAGAAAATAATCAAATACGAAACTGATTTATATGACAAACAGTGCAGACCCTAATCATAGAGCTCCCACAGTCTTATATACTCGGCTCTGACACGGAAAGGGTTTAGATTTAATAATTAACCTGATAAGAAAAAAAATCTATTTTAGAAATGAGGCAATGCAATTTGGTCAAATGGCGTTTATCGAGACGTTATAGACAAGATTCATTTCAGAACGCACTGATTATCAGAGAGATTTCTAATCATCAAACATCTGAATATTGCATTTAATCAAATCATTCTCCATTATAAACTCATTTACACTGCCTATTTTCAACCCTTTTCCTGCTATAAAAAATCTTGATATTCGTCTTCATCTTGTGTATCCAGTTCATTTCTAATCTCTTTGCTTGAGTCTTTTTTATTCGCTGACTGGCCTGTGACATCTTCCGTTCCTGATCCAAATTGTTTTTTCAGTTAGCATTGATCTTGATTTAAGATGTTTTCAAATGCCAAATTGACGTTGCCATTAGCAATAGAATCATCTGAGAGGTTAGATTTTGAGAATTTATTTTATCAGTACAAGTACAAGAATATCTGTTAGCACAAATAGCTACTGATACTCAGAGTTAGCAGCCTAAACCATGAACATAAATGGTTTTAATTAACTCCTTGAGTGCGGTACAAACATGTACTGTCATTTGCAAACAGTGTAGACCCTGATCAGAGGGCTCCTAGAGGAGCCCTCTGATCAGGGTCTGCACTGTTTGGCATTCAAAATCCTCTAGCAAGTTTAAGCCTGTGTATACTGAGAAGACTCTATAGTTAAACACTGACGGACTAGTCCACTATCATAATTTAGCATCGAAAAGGTTAAATTGTCTCATCTCAGTCAAAATTTACATGCTGCTGTGAGAGCCAAGTGTTTCATTTAAAAGTTCACTCTTTCCCTGCAAGGCATTATTAACTGCCAAAATAGTCATCTATATATTTTGTTTATTTCATCATTTTCCCCCTTTTTGATTAAAAAATATAGTAAAAGCATTGAACAGTTTTGATCCTGATGAGAAGCCAAGTTACTCAGCATCTCATCAGAATTCAAAATGTAAAGGGAAAGGTGGTCACCGTTTCACTATTGGCAGCAAAAAGAGTTAAATCTGAAATTAAATAGCAGCCACCTGTGCCTCTGAATATTTAACCTGCTCAAGTCATATCTTCACCTTTATTCTGCTTTAAGTCAAATCTGCTCTAATCTTTATCATTCTGCTTTTTTTTTTAACCCTTTCCTTTATATTAACCTATTCTCAGGCATTTGCAAACAGAGTAGACCCATATGTATGTCATTTGAACAAAAATCACGCTATAAATATCCATGATGACATTATTTCATACGTGAATATTCATGAAGTGAACTGTAGAATTAAATTAGATCTATATTATATTATAAGCAAACAGAGCAGACCCTGATCAGACAGCTCCTCTAGGAGCCGTTTGATCTGGGTCTACTCTGTTTGCCAAGGCATAGAAAGGTGTATTTATGGAGTAAAGGGTTAATTGTATCAAAATATTATCCCTTTACTCCATAAATATGCCTATTAACACCTCTGCAAACAGAGTAGACCGATCCGGGTCTGCTTATGTGACAGTGTTGTGTGTACCACAAGAATGCTAGGTTTGTACGTAGATTGAATGAAAGGATCGAATACCTGAGGCACAGATATATCTCCAGAGCCTCGAAATACTATGTTCTGACCACTCTTTAGAATTGTCTCTTACAGAAGATTCTAAAGAGGTGGTTATGACATAGAATTTGGTGAAGAAATAAAGGAGCTATTCTCGAATATGTTTTAATTTCTATATCTTATCTTATCAGAGTCTAGACAGTTTCACAGTCACCTATATCTGTTAACCCTTTCCTCCATAAATACACCTTTCTACGCCTCTGTAATAACCACTTCTTGAAACCATTGTGATAAATAGAGCATTAAAAAAAAAATTTTGCTCCTATAGGAGCAAATGCTCTATTTATCACAATGGTTTCAAACTACAAAATTCTAAAATTTTACTTTTCTCTAGCAAATGCTCCTTTTGGGTAGATTCATTCAAAGAGGTTGGGTCTAAAAATAGCCCAACGGAGGAAAGGGTTAAGAGACAAACATGTCAAATTTTAATATGCGACAAATGACAAAGATGAGAAAATGTTTCTCTCGGCATGTTAAAGGTTACAGGAAGATGGTGAACGCAGCTGGCTCGAGGTTTCACACAAATGAGACTAATAACACTTCAGAAAAGATTAAAAAATGTCTAAATTATCATTGCATAACCCTTAAAAACGCATAACAGTGAAAACTTACACGATTTATCAACATGTCTTAGGGGAAATAAATGTTTAAATGGGATACCATGGAAACATATACATTTGCAGATTAATTTTATCAAAACTATTATACTGATTGATTAGGAATATGAATATTATTCAAATCATCCAATATATACAGATATGAGCAATTCCTATTCCCGTAGGACAAGATTTAAAACAACAAATTACAGAGTTTTAGTACAATTCTTCTTTTTAATGACTTTTTTTGCTGAGCGAAATAACTCGGGCGTATGGTTTGAATTTCTGCGCAAAAAAAAGTCACAGCAAAAATATAACAGTGAAAACTTATCCCGGCTCCACTTACTTTATCAAAATATGGCATATGTCAGAGATTAAGTTATGTAACCAATGTTCCTATTTAAACTATAATGGAACAACTAATTGAGTCTTTAAAACTATCATATATCAGATCAAAAGATTGGAAGCTTATGTTACATGTGGAAAAAAATGATTGATATCTACGTGGCAAGCATACACTGCAGGCTCATCGATGAAAAAGTAACAACAATGACTTGGAACAGGATACTAAAATGACAGGAAAGGACAAGAAATGACAAGAAAGGAGGTGGAACGGAAACCTTTAGCTATATTGTGTCTCATTGCACCTATTTTTGTTCTTTATTTACACTATGTGCTGAGTGTTCAATGTGGAATCAACCCATTACCTCATAGGCTATTTTTAGATCCAACCTCTTTGAATGAATCTACCCAAAAGCAGCATTTACTAGAGAAAAGTGAAATTTTAGAATTTTGTAGTTTGAAACCATTGTGATGAATAGAGCATTTGCTCCTATAGGAGCAAATGCTCTATTTATCACAATGGTTTCATAAAGTGACCTTTACAGAGGCATAGAAAGGCATATTTATAGAGGAAAGGGTTAACCCCATCCCTCATAGTGACACCTTTTGACGCCTCTGTAAAAGTCACTTTTTTAAAAACCATTGCAATAAATAGAGCATTAATTTTGTTCCATAGGAGCAAATGCTCTATTTATCACAATTCTTTCAAAACTACACAATTTTAAAAGTTTCCCTTTTTACTAGTAAATGCTCCTTTTCGGTACATTTATTCAAAGAGGTTGGGTCTAAAAGTAGTCTAGGAGAGAATGGGTGAAGTCTGATTATTTTGTCCAATGATATTGAAGGAAACAGTACAATAACTACATAGCTAAAACTACATTCGTCTTCACAGTGTATGCCAGAACACAGGTCCGTGTTGGCAAACTCTAGAAATACATTAATCCTAGGCTAATTGAAAAAACATAAAGGTCTGCAAGATCGTGTTAATGATAATGTTATCAGTCAAATATCTCCCTTTTCATATTATTATTGGTGATAAATGAGCTTTGTAATGGCCAGAGAATTCCAGAGTCAAACTGGGAGTCAGTGAAGTCAAGAAAATATGACCTGTTTCTTCACCCTTTCCCTGAGAGATGCTTTTTGGCACCATTGCAAACACAGTAGACCCAGATCAGATGGCTTTTGTAGGGGCTATCTAATGAGGGTCTGCTCTGATTGCTTATAGAATATCTAAGATCTGATTCTATACTATTGTCAAAGCAATGCATTTAACCTTTTTCCCCATTAATTATAAAACAGTTAGTAATCAATATTCATACTGGGTGGAGTCTGCAATGAATATTAATGAGGCAAAGTGTCAGATGATTTAACACATGTAAAAAGTCACTTTTCTGAAACCATTGTGGTAAATAGAGAATTTGCTCCATAGGAGCAAATGCTCTATTTACCACAATGGTTTCAAAAAGTGACTTTGAGAGAGGCGTCAAAAGGCGTCAATATGAGGGAATGGGTTAATGGTGATGGTGATAGTGAGTGATGGTGATGGTGATGTGATGCAGTTTCATGGCAGACTGTTGGCTGAGGTGTCAAATAGCATTGATCCTGATCAGATACCAATAAACTCAGTTTGGGCTTTGGTAGTAAAAATAATGAGCTTTATTAAAAGATTAAATCTTATAATTCATATTAAAGATAAAATCTGAGCTAAAATTAAGTCACAGAGAAATGTTTTTGTAATTTACAGCTTTGCAAATATCACTGTTGTCTTAAATGTCCCAGCTCAGTCATTAACTCTTTGCACGCTAAGTAATTTTTGTCTGCAACAATTGTCGTCTGCCACAATTCTTTAAAATATACTTTTTCTCATTTCTTTGCAAAAATATGGTCAAGGTGACAAACAGTTTGGATCCTGATGAGACGCCGCATTATGCAAACTGTTTGCATAGGTAATCACTGGTTCGCCACTAGCGTGCATAAGAGTTAAAAATGCACATTTATACATGTTTGTGCAACACCAGTCCCGATGGAGTTACATGAAGTAGTGGATTTAAATTTCCGAGGGCAACCATGTCATTTTCATGCAATTATAGCAAGACGACATGGTAGAATAAACAAAGGGAGAATTGATAATGATACGGACATTAGGCGGAAAATTCATGCATTATTTAGTTGTAAAAGCTGATTTATCATCTGTTAATAACATAGCGTATGCAACATCAAAATGCGCGAGCTACTGTTTGAAAATCAATCTGCAGGGCATGCAGAAATAAGAGAATAGTGCAAGTCTGTGTGACCTAGCTCGCTATGTGTGTGGTGGTACATTTAGTAACATATTGTGATAGTGTCTCCAGAAAAATTGAGCCCAGTCTGGTGACCACGTTTCTCATACAGTTTGGCCAAAGTTATTGTAGTACATTCTTTTAACTCTTTTCTTTATGATATTCATGTAAGAAATAATGACACATGCATAAATATTAATAGGATTATTTTTTTTATAATCTGTATAAAATGAACACAGGATTGTAGAATCAGATTTATATAATTCCGTAAGCAATGCCTGTATGACACCTTCAAACTTATGCTATTTTTTAGACCTTATCTCTGAAAAAATCTACCAAAAAGGAGAAGAGGAACATTTTAGAATTGTGTAGTATTAAAACCATTCTGATAAATGGAGCATTTGCTCCATAGGAGCAAATGCTCTATTTATCAAAATGGTTTCAAAAAGTGAATTTTACAGAGGCGTCAAAAGGCGTCAGTATGAAGGAATGGTTTAAGTCAGATTGTAAAAGGATTTGAATCCTTATAAGCCACACAGATAATAAGAGAAAGTTGCTACTAACATATATTAAGAAGATTCTGATCTTTAAGTTATGGTACAGAAAACACTCATACAAAAAGTGAAATGTCACACTGCCATGACAACAGCTAATCACAGCAATCGATCACTGGTTGCCAAGGACTCAGGTGCAGAAGCCATCTGCCCTTTGCTAATAAAGTATGCTGGTGTAATCAGCTGTGGGCTGCCGTGTTCAAGCTGCGGCAAAGAGAAATTGTAACTGTCAACCCATGTCATTCACATACTACATAACACGAAAATAGTCATTAGTCCTTCCTTGTTTTCCATACACTGTCAATGTATGATTTTCAGTATTTTCAGAGTTTCTGTTTTGCTGTACTTTATCATGTTAACCCATTCCAGTATAGGCTATTTTTAGATCCAACCCCTTTGAACAAATCTACCAAAAAGGAGCATTTACTACTAAAAAGGAAAATTTTAGAATTGTGTAGTGTTGAAACCATTGCGATAAATAGAACATTTGCTCTGTAAGAGCAAATGCTCTATTTATCACAATGGTTTCACAAAGTGACTTTTACAGAAGCGTCAAAAGACATAATTATGTACACATGACATTTCGGCTTGGGCAGAAACTGTAGAATCAGAACCTATATTATATCATAACCAAACTGAGTAGTGATGCTTAACCCAATCCCTCATATTGACACCATTTGCCTCTGAAAAAGTCACTTTTTGAAACTATTGTGATAAATAGAGCATTTGCTCCATAGGAGCAAATGCTCTATTTATCACAATGGTTTCAAAACTACATCATTCTAAAAATATTCCTTTTCTTTAGTAAATACTCCTTTTTTGGTAGTTTTATTCAGAGGTTGGATCTAAAAATAGCCTATGAGGGAATGGGCTAATCGGAGAATCTCGATCAAACTTCAACTTACAGGTAAGTCTCGTTTAATCTTCTAATTCTACCGCATCTTCCTTTTTTCTCCTGTGTTAACCCTTTCCCTCATATAAACGTGTCTTCACGCATTTGCAGAGTAGACCCAGATCAGATGGCTCCTATAGGAGCCGTCTGATCAGGGTCTGCTCTGTTTGCTCATAGAATTTGATAGATATGTTTCTTTGCTTTCTAAAATATCTACAATATCCAACCTTCCATATTTCATTATAATTATTTTGTCCATGAATATTCAGTAAGTATTGAAATTTGGAATAAACATAGAACAGGGAAGGCTTAACCCCTTGCTGTTTCTTTTTCAATGTGTTATCACTTTTTCAACTTGCTGTTTACTTATGATGGAACGTTATAGTAATAATGTTTAGCCATCCGTACCATAGATTTGTTATCATCACTCTCCTCTCATTCTAGCTCTGTCAAGACTATGGATCAATTTGCGACAAACTTTGAAATAGTTTATGTTCAGATACGACGCTGAGTAACTCTGTAACTAATTAGGTTCAAATCTGTTCGACACCCTGATACTGTTGTTTTAAAAGAAATGAAAGAAAAAATATACTTTGAGAATTGCAGCAGACGACAATGTTTGCAGACAAAAGCTACGTATTGTTGAGGGAGTCAACCTTTAGTGCTCCATGTAAGTTGTTTAACTGTACATAACTTGTCTGAATCAATATCGATGACAGCTGATTTTTCATTTCTTTAGGAGACCTTCGTTCGAGTGTCCATCAAGATCCTGACTGTTACACTGAGTCACCTGGCATCTCATCTGGATCTACGTCATTCACACAGGATGACATCTGAGTCTCAGCATACTAAGGCAAACAGGTAGTTTATCATCACAAAGCTAAGTGACACTTTCCTAAATTGGAGCATAATATACAAATCTACACTGACCTATATCTTCATATAACCTTTAACAGTCGGAAAGAAATAAGCGAAAACCTATACACAGAATTAACCTAAGACAAATAATAGTTGCTATGAACGTTTCTAAAGGTTAAAATTACTGATAAATGTTTTCAATTTATTCTGATGCAGATCACAGGTAAAGTAACTCAGAATATAACAAGCTTGAAATACTGCTACAAAACCCGTGGAACTAAACGTTCTGGTGCATTTTCAGATGACATAAATTTCAAATACATTTTTCCCATCTAAAGGAGAAAATAGTCTTGAATGACAAGTCTCATTTAAATGAAATTACTTTTTGAATAAAAAATAAGTTTCCATTGTGAAATGAAATTCAACTGCCTATTATGCGGCTTATGATAATGGAAGAATATTAAATTTTCAACATCTCACTAAATTGTATGGAATACAATGCACGGTTGTTCATAAATAGTATAGTTGAAAATACGTTTTTTCATGCCTTTGCAAACAGAGTAGACCAAGATCAGACGGCTCCTATAGGAGCCATCTGATCAGGATCTGCTCTGTTTGCTTATGAAATTATAATAGATGTAACTCTAAAGAGGTGAGATTGGATATGCTAATATTTAGGGTAATAATGTTATAATGCCTTTGGAAAACAACATTATATACAAAATATCATATTGATTTTGTAACATTTTCTAAGAAGGCAATTTTTAACATGCAGATAACAGTGTTTTTAGCGGAAGAAACAAAGTCTTGCCCTTATAAACTTTGTATCCATATAGTCAGCATGCAGATTTTTCACTCTGACAGCCGAAAATGTCTCTAAATTAGAACTCTGTCAACAAATTTAAATCTCAAAAAGTAATTACGAAATTGCACTTTCTTTTCAGCAATTACAAAAAGCTTGAATTTCTCCCAGTCTGACATATAATTTAATTATCCCAATTAGTACAAGGCAAATTCAGCTCGCAAATTATATTTCCCAGTAGCTAATCATTCATGTGACCGAATCTATCTGACTTTTGTTTAAGTATTATAGAACCAGATCTGAATCTCAGATCACCATATTATCACATCATGATCTAAATTATAGATTAACAAAAATTTGATTTCTTCATCTTTTTAGAAACTATGTCCAATTTTCAAATCTGCACACAGAAACTCTTTTCAAACCAGCAAAAACATTTCTGTTATCAAAAGGATGCAAAAATCATTTCTCTTCACATATTGCTTTCTTTGCATTTTAGGTTGGAGATTATATGCCAAGAGGAAGCTACTCTTCTATGTGGAGGTTGAAATGCAACATTTTCAATTAGCTACACAAATAAACAGTACCTATCATGTTGTAATGAAGTCTGCTTGAAGAATGACGGGTGCCATGTTGAAAATGCCAGGATGCAGTCTGCATTCTGTCTGAACGGAATTACTAACCATTTAAAAACTGAAATATAATTACAGATATACCATACTTTCCCATGGATCACATTGAATATGGGAAGCAATCATATGTAACTGGTACTGGCAAATACACGTAGTAAAGGACCAGATCAGAGAGTTTTTCTAAGGTCCTCTGGGTCTACTCTGCAAACCATATGTGTTTCATGAGGGAGAGAGTTTCAGCATCATACAGTAAAAATCCGCTAAACAAGAATTTTAATAAAGAAGAATTTAGATCTTTTAGGCAGGTGACTGCTTAATGCAGGGTGAACGTCATACAGAAAGCTCCTTTGGGAGCTTTCTGTATGACTTTCACCCTGTATTAAACTACCATCTGTCTTTCAACCAGAAATGATACTCAATGTGAATATCCAGTTTAGAGCTGGTTTACTGTATATTTTTATTACTCTGAAAGCTTCAAAGCCGATGCATTTGATGAAGATGATCAGAAGGTTTTGATGTCAATGGACAGATAACATGCACAATGTCATAACAGATGTGTGTCAAAGTTTCCCATGTTTTTGGCAGGTGCACTTTTTTAATGAAAGAAACAAAAGCAACCTACAGGACTACATGGCCTGTGTGTCATATGTCACCCCTAAGTTCTGACCGGCTGTACAGTTTGATGATATTTTTACGGACATAGGAGACAGGCTCATGAATGAACCCTTCTAGCAGAAACCAACGAAGGTAATTACAAAACACCCAAATGTCAATAAACAGCATGTTCATTTGCATACTTGTGTTAAAATGCAAGAAAGGGCTATGTGAATAAATACCAGAGAGTATGTTACAAATTTTCAGCTACAACTTTCAAATGTGTTCATTGGTGGTACGGCATGGTTAGCGATTGGTCACAAATTTCAAGGTGGTACCATTTAGCAATTTATGTCAACTTTTCCGAAAAATTGTCAGTCTTGTAAACACTGTAGTCATTTTGGAGCCAAAGCTGCGTGACAGTTATGGCTTCAACGTGAGTAGTATTCCCTTACTACCCACAAGTATTCAGACCCCTATTCTCAACTCTCTGCTGATTATATCAATATGACCTCAAAATTGACTGACAAAGTAGCAAATAGTAGAACCCCTAATCAACCTCCTCCTTCGGGAGCCGTTTGATCCGGGTCTGCACTATTTGCATAAGTTTGTTTGTCCAAATACTTAGAGTAAATGGGTAAACCGAACAAGGGGGGGATTTAGTTTGGCTCTGCCATAAAATATGAAAAGAGTTTTCAATCTACCGAAATATGTGACAACAGTAGGCATTCTGGTGCATTTTTCTACAGAAAATAACACACAGATAGCCTAAATGCTAAAGTAAGAAACAGCAATAGGTTTCAATTAAACAATAAAAATGTCATCAAACAGTCATCAGAGTAGTTCAGATGCACTTTTTGTTGAATCAGGTTCATGCAGATACTTGGAATTCTTCTGATAAACTGACTGAATCATCATTTACAAGTGCAAAAAATATTGTGTTGCACAGGCCCAGAGGTCCAGGTAAGATGCGTAAATAAAAATATTTTCAAGAATAACTCCTTTATTTCTCCACCAAACCCTATGTTATGACCACTCTTTAGAATCGTCTCGAAGAGACTATTCTAAAGAGTGGTCACAACACTGGGTTTAGTGGAGAAATGACGATTTTAGTATTTCAGTACGCGCCTTTATCTGTAGCTCTGAATAATGTGACTTGCTTTTCATTTAAGTCCCTTTACTCACTTTTGCAAACAGAGCAGACTCAGATCACACAGCTCCTATAGGAGCAGTCTAATCTGAGTCTGCTCTGTTGGTTTTGATTAACCTATTTCTCCATAGGCTATTTTTAGATCCTAGCTACCTCTTTGATAAGTCTGCCGAAAAGGAGCATTAACTAGAGAAAAGGATTATTTTTTTTAGAATTTTTAAGTTTGAAACCATTGAGATAAATAGAGAATTTGCTCCTATAGTAGCAAATGCTCTATTTATCACAATGGTTTCAATAGGTAATTTTTATAGAGGTGTAGAAAGGCGTATTTATGGAGGAAAGGGTTAATATATACCTGGTATTTGAATTTTTCGTCAGACCCGAAATGTTGGTTAAAAAAACAAAACAAGATAAACCAAATTCCCGGCCCACCTGGGTCTCTATTAACCAACAAAATCATTACACACAGGCACCAGACAAACAAACAAACAAACAAGTGGCAATGAAAATGGTTTGGCAAAACTTAACCAGTAATTCAGGAAAGCATCATTACACAAACACCATTAGTGAAAATCTCCTTCAAGCGTGAATGCAGCGATAACCTTGAACCTTTTGTAAAACGATTATCTGTGTGAAACCTCTTAAGGACTGGTACATGTATTTTTAAGCCTCTACCTGGCAGGGATGCCCTTTCAAGCATTTGCAAACAGAGTAGACCCCATTTCAGAATGCAGATCTGATTTACAATGTTTCTGCCATGGCCAACAGAGAACTCTGTTTTCATTATAATAAATTATTATTACAGTAAAACCTCGATTTTTCGAATTTTCGGTATAGAAGAATTTAGACCCTTTTAGGCAGGTGGCTGCTTAATGCATGGTGAAAGTCATGCAGAAAGCTCCTAGAGGAGCTTTCTGCACGACTTTCACCGTGCATTAAGCTGCCACCTGTCTTAAAGATCGATAATGATATGTATTTTAGTGTTCGAATAATCGAAGTTTTACTGTATTACCAAAAATTTCTGTGTTCATTATTATTATTATTATTAGTAGTAGTTTAGTAGTATCAATAATACTATTACTATTATTTAACTATTATTATAACAGAGTAGACTGAGATCAGCATGGCTCCTGTAGGAGCTGTCTGATCAGGGTCTGCTCTGTTTGCTTATGCTAAAATACAGATATGCTTCTACAGTTCTGCCAATTGGCCAACAATTCATGTGTCCATAAAAAGTTATGCTATAATAAATCTATTAATAATCTGTTTAATGTTCATGATGTTCCCACAATGCGAGGGTTAATGAGTTTGATAGAAATTGGATAGAAATCCCCCCTGATGAAAAGTTTTACTAAATGTTCTGTTATAATAACATTTGACCGTATGGGGTGTAATAAAGAAAAAGAATTGAAACGAAATATTTAGAAATTAATATTACTGAAAGAGGTTTACGTAATAACAGTAACATTAATGTACTAAAATCATAAGCTACCGGTATTATTTCAATGACTGTTTTTGTTAACCCTTTACTACATGAATATTCATGTAAGAAATAATGACATCATGAAATATGGTGTACATTAATTGTTAAAATAGCACATAGACAAGGAGATTTTAAGCCTTGGCAAAAACTGCAGAATCATATCTATACTATATCATCAGCAAACAGAGCAGACCATGTTAGCAAAGATGCAGAAAGACGTATTCATGGAGCACAGGGTTAAAACCATTAACATTTTACCTGGTGCCCTTTAACCCTTTACTCCATGAATATTCATGTAAGAAATAATGATATCATGAATATTAATTAGATTAAGTTTTATAATGGCATATAAAACACAAATATTATATTCATCCTGGGAAGGGTTGAAGGTTTAAAATGTTTAACTCTTTCCTCCATAAATACGCCTTTCTATGCCTCTGTAAAAGTCACTTTTCGAAACCATTGTGATAAATAGATCATTTGCTCCTATGGAGAAAATGCTCTATTTACCACAATGGTTTCAAAACTACACAATTCTAAAATTTTCCTTTTCTCTAGTAAATGCTCCTTTTTGGTAGATTTATTCAAAGAGGTTGGATCTAAAAATTGCATTATGAGGGAAATGGTTAAAATGTTTAAGTTCTTTATACTGCAAGGATTTATACGCCATAAAATTCACCATGGCTCCCTGTCAATTCTTTAATTACATTCTTATCAAAGTATTATTTTCCATAATAAAAGCAAATTTAAAAACCCTTATTTTCCTCTCATCAGTGAAATTATTATTTAAATCTGCAGTTATTTCAAACAGAGACGGCTTGTAGTAACTGCTCTAGTTCATAAATTTAATTGGTAGAAATTTGATAAACAGATAACCGCTGCTAGATTTTAGATAAAAAAAACATTTTCTTTTTAAGTTGATGAAGTTTAAGTGTAATATAATTGGAGAAAATTTTGATGAATCCAGCTTTGTTTGGAGCTTCACTCTTAACCCGTTACTCAATGAATATCCATGTAAGAAACAATGACATCATGAATATTAATTAGATTAATTGTTATAATAGCACATGGACACAGGAATATTTGGCAGTGTCAGAAAATGTAAAATCATGTCTATATTATTCCATAAGCAAACAGAGCAGACCCTGATCAGATGGCTCCTACAGGAGCCATCTGATCTGGGTCTACTCTGTTTGCAAAGGCATAGAAAGGAGTATTAATAGAGTAAAGGGTTAAAGTGATTGCCATTTTTAATTTATTCGTTATCTACAAACAAAACTTCTAACCCTTTCCCTCATGAATATTCATAAAAGAAATAAAGACACAATTAACCCTTTCCCTCATATAAACACCATTTCATGCCTTAAGTTGCAAAGAGAGCAGACCAGGTAGATCAAATGGCTCCAGACTCTATGAACTGTCTGATCAAGGTCTGCTCTGTCTACCAATGAAGTAATACTAGAGTTGACTTTACAGTTTCAACTTATACCAAAAACTTCATTATAAAACACGTCGGCTAATAAATATTCATGATGTTATTATTTCTGTATTCAGTAGCTCATCTGTTTCCATAGATACTCATAAATTCCCCACAAGTTGTCCAAATAATTGTAGATTGCACAAGTACTTTTAATCTGCATCAAAAATATTTGAATAACCAAGATTTATAATCCTGTTCATGAGAAAAAAAGAAGAAAAGTACAACTTTTCCTTCTTTGCATGCTAAGTAATTATGTCGTCTGCTCAATTTTCGTCTGCAACATTTTCAATATTATTCATTTTCTTCTGATTTTTTTTGGCCAGCAGTTCTGCCTGAGTTACAAACAGTTTGGATCTCTGATCAGGCCCCACATTCTGTGGGGCCTGATCTGGATCCAAACTGTTTGTACAGGACAAAAAAGGTGGACCAATCTGCCGCTAGCACACAAAGAGTAAGCTGCATGTGTTAATCCTCTACCTGATACAGATGCATTTTAATGCCTTTGCAAACACAACAGTCACCCCAATCAGATCATTCCAACAGGATCCATCTGATCTGGATCTACCCTGTTTTGCAAATGTGCTAAAGTGTTAAAAGGCACATTTATGGAGTAAAGGGTAAACACTGACTTAATTCTATTTTAATCAGAAATAGAAGGAAATATTCTTTCGAGAATTGAAGAAGGCAATATTTACAAAAGATCAACAAGCTAAGAGTCAAATTTTAGACTGGTCCTAAAATCAAAGCGAAGAAGCATTTAATTAACAATATTTTAGCAGACAGACAGTCAACATGAAAAGCAATCTATTGATGCAACATGACATGACAAACAGTTCTCTCCCTCAATGATCTTAGGTGACAAAAGTATTCCGCCATCTACGAGCCCGTTATCATACAAAAACAAATGCACATATTATCGTCACATGGGACGTTTTCTTCATCCCATATCTAGTTCATTTAGTTTTTTAACCCTTTCCCTGTTCTATATTTATTCCAAATTTCAATACCTACTGAATTTTCATGGACAAAATAGAACATTGTAGCCATTTTAGAAACTAAAGAAACTATCAAATTTCATCAGCAAACAGAGCAGACCCTGATCAAACGGCTCCTACAGGAGCCGTCTGATCTGGGTCTACTTTATTTGCAGATGTGTGAAAAGGCATTTATAAGAAGGAAAGGGTTATTACCCTTACAACCCTAAATTTTCAAACTGAAATAGTCCATCAGTGTTTTACTATACAGTCTACTGAGCATCAAAGGTTAAAACATACTAGAGGATTACGAATGACAAACAGTGCAGACCCTGATCAGAGAGCTCCTCTAATCTGGGTCTACACTGTTTGCAAAGGACAGTGTATGTGTCTCCTGTGTTGAAAGGGCTAAACTCTGTTTATGCTTGTAGTAAATTCATAATTTCCAATTTAACCCATTCCTCCATAGGCTATTTTTAGACCCAACCTCTTTGAATGACTCTACCAAAAAGGAGCATTTACTAGAGAAAAGGAAAATGTTTGAATTGTGTAGTATTGAAAACACTGTGATAAATAGAGCATTTGCTCCTCTGGAGCAAATGCTCTATTTATCACAATAGTTTCAAAAAGTGACTTGTACAGAAGCGTAGAAAGGCGTATTTATGGAGGAAAGGGTTCAACAGTCTGGACCCCTCGATGGAATGCCTGGTAACTCAGTGTTTCATTATGATCCAAACAGTCTGTCACTCTGATTACGGTACATTTTAAGAAGAGATAAAAGTAAACATTATCTTGCAGAATTGTACACGACAAGATAATATTTGCAGACTACAATATTCAACCTACAAAGATTTAAATACCAATACAAAACAGAATATTGTAGCTGTTTTTGAAAGTAAAGAAACCGATCTTTCAAATCTCGTTAGCAAACAGAGCAGACCCTGATCAGATGGATCCTATAGGAGCCATCTGATATGGGTCTACACTGTTTGCAAATGTTTGCTAAAAGAATTTGAAAGATCCGTTTCTTTACTTTCTAAAATGACTACAATGTTCCACCTTCCATAATTCATTATAACTATTTTGTCCATGAATATTCAGTAGGTATTGAAATTTGAAATAAACATAAACATAAAACAGGGAAAGGGTTATACTGCTCTACAACTCATCTGAATTCTTTTGCAAATACCTGTCAAATCATAATTTAGTGATCAAAGTACGTACAATAGTAGATGGAAAGAAATAGTATTGTCTAGACTGGTATATTTTACCGAGAAAACTTGATGAGGAATCACTTTTATATTGTGTTATGAAGTTCCCCGTTTTCCTGTATAACACCTTTCCCGATTAATACGCAGACAGCTAATTCTGTTTCACCCCCCACTGCCGCTATGTGTATCAGTAGAAGAAACGCATTTATTAGCTAAATTATTCTGCCAAGCCATATTCCAGCTTGATTCTATTCAGCTCCATCCCTTCAAATGCCTGAAAAATATAAAATTCTATAAGCAAACTGTGTAGACCAAGATCAGAGTTTTGTTAGATGTTCTCTTAACAGGGTCAGCAATTATTGCCATTTCCGTTCAAGTTAGCAACTATTACTCCCTAAGAGTCAAAGAACTAACTTTTATTCAGTAACAGAAGATTCATACGTCTAAAAATTCATAAATTATAAGGTCGATCAAGTAAAACGTTATCGTCTGATTGGTTCTCTAGACGATTATTTCTTTTATTTCCACACTGAATGGACGTGTTCTTTCCAGCAAAGATTGTCTTCACTGAACTTAGTAAACACATCTAAACTAGACTGATAAATTTGGATCCAGATAAAAGACGCATTCTCAGAAGAAAATGACAGAATGCATTTCACTATACAGTAGAACCTGCCTAGCGTGGACATTCATTTATTGAACATAGAAATCTTAAAAATCTGGTGGTTGCTTAATGCAGGGCAAAAGTAATTTGATGTGCATTAAGCTACCCCCTGCCTAGCAGACACCCATAATAAGACCTCCTTTTGATGGCTTCTTAACTGTTTACATTCCCTTATATTGATGCCAAAGTCACTTTATGAACTCATTGTGATAAATACAGCATTTGCTCCATAGGAGCAAATGCTCTATTTATCACAATGTTTTCAACACCACACAAATCTAAAAAATTCCTTTTCTCGAGTTAGTGCTCCTTTTCGGTAGATGTATTCAAAGAGGTAGGATCTAAAAATAGCCTATGAGGTAATGGGTTAAAACAGGTTCTACTGTATATACACAATATATAGCTAGCCAGTACATAATTATATAGGTAATTTCTAAGACATATTTGTCTATGTTTGTTACCTTTGTTTAATCTATTACCTCATAGGCTATTTTTAGATACAACCTCTCTGAATAAATCTACCAAAAACTTGAGAAAAGGATTTTTTTTAGAATGTTGTAGTTTGAAACCATTGTGATAAATAGAGCATTTGCTCCTATAGGAGCAAATGCTCTATTTATCACAATGGTTTCACAACGTGACTTTTACGGAGTCGTCAAAAGTCATCAATATGAGGGAATGGGTTAACCACATAAACACAGTAAGTCCACATCTACCAATCTTAACCCTTCTCTTGCTGAATTTTAAAATACATTTCTCCTTCTTTACCCATGTCCTGTTGTATAATTACAAATATCTTCACTGTGTACAAGTATTGCGCTGTGAAATCACTGCAGTGGAGTGTACTGGTTGCACAGTAAACTTGTAAATAGTGCAGATCCTGATGAGACAGCTCCTGCAGGAGCTGTCTCATCTGGGTCTTCACTATTTACAGGTAGGTATATTGACGTGAATAGCAAGCGACGGGTTAAAAACACCATGCACTTATCTAGTACATGTACACACAGATTTATAGTGCAACATATGTGCAGCTGTCGTCAAAACGATAAAACAATTATTATACATGTCCATTCAATATTCACACTTTTAACCCTTTACTCCTTTTACATTTTGATATTTTTGCAAACAGCGTAAACCCAGATCAGACAACTCCTGTAAGAGCAGTCTGATTAGGATCTGCTCTGTTTGCTTATGGAACTATATAAAACAGATTTTAAAGTTTCTGATATTTCAGTTCTCTTGATTAAATCTGTATGTACCATGATAAAAATGCATTCAATGAACATTCTTGAAGTAATATCTTCCTGCATTCATGAGGTAAATATTTAACACTTTACTTCATATGAATATTCATTGAATTTTTGTAATGGCATTATGTACACAATATACTTTTGTATTGATAGATGCTGTAGATGTAGATGTAGATGCTGTGATGTCTATTATAATTTTCTAAACAAACAGAGCAGGCCCTGATCAGACGACTACTAAAGGAGTTGTCTAATCTGGATCTACTCTGTTTGCAAAGGGGTAGAGAGACATATTTATGGAGGAAAGGGTTGAGGTGTCAATAGAGGTCATGTTAAGAAAGAAATGTCACCTCAAGACAAAAGAACAGAATTTGCAATGCAGACATATCAGTTAACAGAACAATTTTATCCCCGAATTATTCTAATGAACCTGAATTAATTTCAGACATGATCTGTGCATGGAAATTCTCAAGCACACACAACCCTAAATAAACCAAAGTAAATTTGGAAAATATCAAAAAATGCATTTAACCCTTTACTCCATCAATATTTATATAGAAAATAATGACATCATGAATATTAATTAAATTATTTTTTATAATGGCACATTGGCACAGGAACTATTGGACATGACAGAAATTGAAGAGTCGTTATCTCTTTTATGTCATTATATAAGCAAACAGAGCAGACCCTGATCAGACGGCTCCTACAGGAGCCGTCTGATCTGGGTCTTCTCTGTTTGCAAATGTGTAGACAGGTGCATTTAAGTGGTAAAGGATTAAGCATAAACCTAAAAAATTTAAATAATAATTCATTGATGTTCTGGACCCTTTACTCAATATATACACCTTCTGGTGTCTTTGCAAACAAAGTAGACCCAGATGGGATGGCCCCTTTATATAGAAGGAAACAAATTTTGTAGACAACAGTTACATTAGCTACATGGTGACAGTTTAGTGATATCGATATCGATAACGAAAGCCCATCTGCAGAAGGCGTCAACAGCTGAGCAAGAAAATTGAAGCAATTATTGTTACCCATTGTTAGCGAGTACAACTATATCTGAAGTCCGATTTCTTTGTCACACTCCGCTGATTATTTCACACATTCTGTGCGAATGTAGGAACAAGTATGACTTGTTAGCTTTTAGCCGGCTAGCAGGTAAATTTGTATCAACATTTATCCTGTTATTTACGACAGAAAAATTGCTGAGTCACTCTGCCTTTGATCAGGAACCAAGCTGTTTGACACCCCGTCAATAGTTTCTCAAAAGTTGGATCGATAAATCAGAAGTCAAAATTGTGCCAGATCCAAAATTTGAGCGGACGTTATTTTTTTCACAGAAGTTTAACTTTGAAAATAGTATAGATTAACCCTTTCCAACATATAAATACTTCTTCACACCATTGCAGAGTAGACTCAGATCGGATGGCTCTTGTGCGAGCCACCTGAACAGGGTCTACTCTGTTTGCATGTGAAATTATAACAGATTTTGAGTCTACAGTTTTTACCATTATAAGAATATACTGTGCACATATGCTCTTAGAAAAATTCAGCTTAAAGATTTTCATGATGTCATTATTTCTTACACGAATATTGAACAGGGAAAGGGTTAAAACTATTTTTCAAGTTCATGGTGACTGGTTCATTATCTATGGACGGTGTTGACAGCATGCGGAGTCGAGGCTTTTGATCAATATTTATTTAAGCCGTGCATCTCCTATGAAAAGAAACATTTTTCTAGGGTACTTATGTGATGAATAATGAATCGAGCACAGTCAGGTCGCTAAGCACATGCGATCTACACGGCGCATCACTATAGATCAATAAAAATTTCTCGATGTTCACTGATCACTCATCATTCCCGCTTAAGGTTGAAATGAAATAAAACAATAACATTTGCTCAATGTGTTTGATAGTGTCTCTCAACTTTATGTCAAGTAAATTCTACATAACCTTCGCAAACAGTCTAGATCCAGATTTAACAGAGATCTAGATGCGTAAATTAAAATATGTTCGAGGGAGAAATGACGATTTTTATTTGAGTATGCACCGTTATCTGTAGCTCTGGATAAAGGATAAATACTAATATTATTTAAATTATTTGTTATAATAGCACATGGACACATAATGTGTTGCCCATGGCAGAAACTGTAGAATCAAATGAATATTATATCATAAGCAAACAGAGCAGACCCTGATCAGATGGCTCCTACAGGAGCCATCTGATCTAGGTCTACTCTGTTTGCAAAGGCATAGAAATATGTATTTATGGAGTAAAGTGTCAAGCAAACAGTACTATTTGCCATTGATAGTTACTCAGTTTTAGAAGGCTTGACTTAATATTAACACGATATGAAATAATCAGAAAGTCCACAACCACTCGTGTTACTACCAGTTACTAGTGTCACTATCAGCGTTGATACTGACACTGTCACAATCTAACCAGCTGCCTTGGTACAATCAAAATACTATAAAAAACCTGTTAGCACTAATTACAGTATTCAATTATTATGTTTATTTCAATATTTCAATCAAGCATGAAAAATTCAAACAAAGCAGTGAAACTCTCCATCTTTAGGACCAATGGTGTTATGTGATACTGAACTCTTAGTTTTCAGTCCCATCACAATTAACCCTTTCCCTGTTCTATATTTAGGCCAAATTTCAATACCCACTGAATATTCATTAACAAAATAGTTATAAAGAAATATGGAAGGTGGAACATTGTAGACATTTAAGAAAGCAAAGAAACAGATCTATCGAATTCTATTAGCAATCAGAGCAGACCCTGATCAGACGGCTCCTCTAGGAGCTGTCTGATCTGGGTCTGCTCTGTTTGCAAGTGCGTGAAAACATGTTTATATGAGGGAAAGGGTTAATCCTTAGTCAGTAATTTACCTGCTTAGTATTCATGTAAGAAATGATGATAACGTGAAATATTTATTAGCTCAATTTTTATAAATTTTTCAAGGAAATGTTTGGCTTTGTCAAAAACAAACAGAACTGTCACCCTTATCAGACTGCTCCTACCTGGGTCTACACTCTGTTCGCAAATGCCTGAAAAAGCAGATGATGGTGGAATTGTTAACCCTTTCCTTCATGAATATTCCTGCAAGAAATAATGACATCGTTCTGATCATGAATATTAATTAGATTAATTTTACATTCTGATCATGAATATTAATTAGATTAATTTTAGAATAGCACATGGACACAGAAATGTTTGGCCACTTCAATGGCCATGGCTGGCAGAAACTGTAGAATCATATCTATATTATATCATAAGCAAACAGAGAGGACCCTGATCAGAGTTGGCTCCTACAGGAGCAATCTTATCTATATCTACACTGTTTGCAAAGCATATTATAATGACTTGTTTCCCACACTGAAAGGGGTAATTCTTTTCTCATTTACTTTTACTATGAATACTGCAGAGCTCCAGATAAGATGCGTAAATTAAAACATTTTCAAGAATAACTCCTTTATTTCTCCACCATACCCTATACTGTGACCACTCTTCCGAGACGATTCTAAAGAGTGGTCACAGTATAGGGTTTGGTGGAGAAATTACGATTTTAGTATTTGGCTAGTCGCACCGTTATCTGTAGCTCTGAATACTCTAACATGACATCCAGGCTACCAATTCCATCAGTATGTAAAGCTGTATAGCTCAGTTTAGCCCAATTTTGAAAAATTTAAATTCAACTGACATAGTATCAAAGAAGTGTAAAATCTTGAAGGATTGTGCCATTTGATCTGGGTCAGCACTATTTGCCTAAGTCTGTCTGTCTGAACTCTTAGAGTTATTAAGATTTGTATCTCTCTTGCATCAATACGCAATGGTCTGTTTTATCACGTTTGTTTTATATTTCTTTTTTATAATAAAGTCTTTCACAATGATGACATGTTTACTATTTATTGGCATTAATAATTCATTTTTTCCGCCCAATGCTGTCTCTATCTTTTACTATTTTACTATTATGAGTAACATGGATATTTGCTAATCGATCGTCACATCACACCATGAAACAAAAGTAATGTCTGGATACAAAGTTGGGTTCTGTGCGTGTACTATGCATACATGGTTAGGAGAACAATAGAGTAGATGCTATTTATTCTATCTCTTGTGTGCAATGGCTAGCAGAAATATACAATTTATGCCATTTATTCTCTATCTTTTGTGTGGTGAAACCTTTGAATGTGGGATGCACGTGCACTGTCTTTTGCAAAAAAGGTAGAACCAGATCAGAGGAGTCTTCTCATCATGGTCTGCACTGACCTCCTACAAGTTTAATCCTTCGCTTGCTATTCGTGTCAATATACCTACCTGTAAATAGTGAAGACCCAGATGAGACAGCTCCTGCAGGAGCTGTCTCATCAGGGTCTGCACTATTTACAAGTTGATTGTGCAACCAGTGCACTCCACAGCAGTGATTGCACAGCGAAATACAGTGGAAAATATATGTAATAATACAACAGGGCATGGGTAAAGAAGGAGAAATGTATTTTAAAATTCAGCAAGAGAAGGGTTAATCGTTCATTCTGATAATTCAGTGCCTCTTTCAGCTACAGACCTAATTTGCATTGTATAATCTCTAATTTCTGTATTACGGTATAAAAGTCTGTTTACCATACTTTAACCCTTTACTCCATAACTTCGCCTTTCTACACCTTTGCAAACACAGTAGACCCAGATCAGACGGCTCCTGTAGGAGCCGTCAGATCAGGGGATGCTCTGTCTGCTTATGATATAATATAGATATAATTCTACAGTTTCCAGCCTGACCAAAACTTCTTCTGTACATGTACTATTATAATGCAATCAATACTGATATCATTATTTCTTACATGAATATTCATGGAGTAAAGGAATAAGATGCACATAAATGCATGTCTACTTATATAATGGTCAAAACTGCATGGCATTCAGACTGATAATTTAGTGACATGGAGAAAATGAAATTTTAAATATTAAGCAGAACAAAAATTGTGTAAACAATAAATCTGTCCAGTATGTTCATAGGAAACCCTTTCAATGTTGAAAACAAGATAACTTGTAATTGCAAACATCGTAGACTCTAGATTCTAGAGGAACCCTCAAATCTGGATCTGTACATGAACTTTGTTTCATAACAATCAGACAACCCCCAAAATGGAGGTTTAATCCTTTCATACTGAATGGACTTAACCGATTAGCGACGATGGATCTTTCCATTTTGAAAATTCACCATTGAAAGGATTACACTGATCAATGAAGTCATTAACATTTTATAGTTGTCAATAAAAATTCAATATATATAGTACATACATAGCCAGAAGGTCTACTAGTGGTCACATCATATATACCTCTTACTTCTGTCCCTCATGAATATACACCTCATGAATAATAATGAGATTAAGTTTTATAATGCTGAGCTACAGATAAAGGTGTGACTACACAAATACTAAAATCGTCATTTCTCCACCAAACCCTATACTGTGACCACTCTTTAGAATCGTCTCTTTGAGACGATTCTAAAGAGTGGTCACAGTATAGGGTTTGGTGGAGAAATAAAGAAGTTATTCCAGAAAATGTTTAAATTTACGCATCTTATCTGGACCTATGTACATACATTATCAGCCAGAAGGTTTGCTAGTGGTCACCTCATATATACCTCTTACCATGAATATACACCTCATGAATAATAATGAGATTAAGTTTTATAATGCAGAGCCACAGATAAAGGTGTGACTACACAAATACTAAAATCATCACTTTCTCCACCAAACCCTATACTGTGACCACTCTTTAGAATCGTCTCTTCGAGACGATTCTAAAGAGTGGTCACAGTATACGATTCTAAAGAGTGGTCATAGTATAGGGTTTGGTGGAGAATTAAAGAAGTTATTCTTGAAAATGTTTTAATTTACGCATCTTATCTGGAGCTCTGAGTATTCATAGTAAAAGTAAATGAGAAAAAAATCATTCTAGCAGCAAACGGAGCAGAGTCTGATTAGACGGTTCCTATAGGAGCTGTCTGATCTGGGTCTACTCTGTTTGCAAATGTGTGAAAACACGTTTATATGAGGGAAAGGGTTAACATATCTACAACAGTAACTGGTTTCCCAGAAAAATGAAGATGCATTGAACACTTTTTTCCCAGAATTCTCTGGCCCCTCAAGCGTCAATAATTACCTAATTCATCAATTACTTTCACCCTTTTCAACTGAAATATTCTGACACTCAATCTCCCCTCGCCACTGTGTTGTAAAGCTCAATATACAGTAGGCCCTGTCTGCAGTGGCCAGCAAAAATAGGACTAAATATGGGTCTATCAGGCAGGTTACTGTAGCTTAATGCAGGTCAAAAGTAATGCAGAAAGCTCCTATAGGAGCTTTCTGCATTACTTTTGACCTGCATTAAGCCACCACCTGCTTTCTAACACCCCTATGTTCAACAAATGAATGGCTGCTTAGAACAGGCTTCACTGTAGGTCAATTCAGCACCATTTCGCTTAATTTTACAGAGCAACAGATAAAGGTGCGTATCCGAATACTAAAACCGTCATTTCTCCACCAAAACCTATACTGTGACCACTCTTTAGAATTGTCTCGAAGAAACGATTCTAAAGAGTGGTCACAGTATAGGGTTTGGTGGAGAAATAAAGGAGCTACTCTTGAAGGTGCTTAAATTTACACATCTTATTTCAGGGAGCTCTGAGTTTTTATATTGAAACTAATGGAGAAGCAAATAGTAAAGATTTGATCAGTTTGATCTAGGTCTGCACTATTTGCCTAAGTTTGTCTGCCATTTACTCAATCATTCTTTGCTATTTGTCTTTCTTTTTGCTAACATTAATAGCAATGAAAAAAGGCTAAATATAATATTAAATAAAACTTTGTAGCTTAGAATCTATTTGATCTCCATTTTAACCCTTTCCTCCACAAATACGCCTTTTTACGCCTCTGTAATAGTCACTTCTTGAAACCATTATGATAAATAGAGCATTTGAGCAAATGCTCTATTTATCACAACGGTTTCTATACTACACAATTATAACATCTAGTAAATGCCCCTTTTTGGTAGATTCATTCAAAGAGGTTGGGTCTAAAAATAGCCTATGGAGGAAAAGGTTAAAAAAATCCTCTTAACTACTGAGCTCTGCTAATAAACTGTGAAAATGATAATCAGCAAACTGAGTCTGCACAGTTTGCAAGGCGTTTAATGTACATTTTCTTATATTGGAATGCTCATCTTCATTTCTATTCCCCTCTGATACCAGGCACAGCTAATGTACCAGAACTGTGATATAGTATAGCTGTAATGGGACAATTTTTTATATTGCTTTTTCATACCATATCACACAAGCAATGCTGGTTATTATTTCGCAATATATTTTCCAGTGAATTACAAACAGCACAACACATTTTCTCTCTAGTGCAGAGCTATAGATGAAGGTGCGCATAATTCAAATACTAAAATCGGCATTTCTCCTGTAACCCTCTCCTCCATAAATACGCCTTTCTACGCCTCTGTAAAAATCAGCAATTGAAACCATTGTTATAAATAGAGTATTTGCTCCCATAGGAGCAAAATAATGCTCTATTTATCACAGTGGTTTCAAACAAACTACAAAATTCTAAAAAAAATTCCTTTTCTCTAGTTAATGCTTCTTTTTGGTAGATTCATTCAAAGAGGTTGGGTCTAAAATAAGCCTATGGAGGAAAGGACTAAAATATATGTTGTAAACACTCTTAGAAATCATCTCAAATAAAACATATCTTATCAGATATTCCTCTCTCTCTATAGTGAAAATATACAACATGATATTTCACTACCAGTTTCCTGAACCCTTTCCCTGTTTGTGTTTATTCCAACTTTCAATACCTACTGAATATTCATTGACAAAATAAGTATATTGAAATATGCAAGGTGGAACACTGTAGCCATTTTAGAATCTAAAGAAACAGGTCTATTTAAATTCCATAAGCAAACAGAGCAGGCCCTGATCAGACTGCTCCTCTAGAAGCCGTCTGATCTGGGTCTACTTTGTTTGCAAATGCGTGAAAACACGCTTGTATGAGGGAAAGGGTTATCTCGAATATTTTAACAAACATTATCCATTACCGGTAATTTTATTCTTTCTCTTTGCATATTATTGACCTTATTTCTCTAAAGTTTTGTTTATGTTATTCTTTATAAATATTTATAAGAGAAAGATGTGTCATTTTAATTCATGCACTTCTTTATTATTCTGTTACTTTGCAAGGATTTGCAAATTACATGCAAATGCATGGTAAGACAATAATGTTCTGGGGTTTTCCCATACAAACCCTTTTACTCCATGAATATTCATGTAAAAATAAAGTATGTATGAATATTAGCCCATTACCTCATAGGCTATATTTAGATACAACCTCTTTGAATAAATCTACCGAAAAGGAGCATTAACTAGAGAAAAGGATTTTTTTTAGAATTTTGTAGTTTGAAACCATTGTGATAAATAGAGCATTTGCTCCTATAGGAGCAAATGCTCTATTTATCACAATGGTTTCACAAAGTGACTTTTACTGAATCCTCAAAAGTCGTCAATATGAGGGAATGGGTTAATGAGCTTAAAATTTAAAATGGTATATTGAACAAAAAATGTTTAGGTTATTGCAGAAACTGCAGAATCAAATCTATATAACTCAATAAGCAAACAGAGCAGATCTCGATCAGACAGCTTCAGCAGGGGCCATCATTCTGATCTAGGAAAAATATGTTATCTAGAGAGTAAAGGGTTAATTATTCTTGTATTCAACAATACACCAGTATTATAAATAAGGAATATTATTTAGTACACTATTTTCTTTATTTTTCTGGCAAACCCTTTCCTGATGGTACTCATTGGCTTTGCCTCCATGAGGTGATTCAAATGAGTACCAGCAAGATAATGAAGAAATAAGCCATGCAGATACAGTGATACTACTCCCTATGCCTACAGCTCTGATTCGAATCTTAAAGCCTTTAACCCTTTCGCTCTTCTGTGTTTATTCCAAATTTCAGTACCTATTGAGTATTCATGGACAAAATAGTTATAAAGAAATATAGAAGGTAGAACATTGCAGCCAATTTAGAAAGTAAAGAAACAGATCTATCAAATTCAATTAGCAAACAGAGCAGACCCTGATCAGATGGCTCCTACAGGAGCCGTCTGATCTGGGTATACTCTGTTTGCAAATGCATAAATATGCCTTATTACACCTTTACAAAACAGAGTAGACCCTGATCAGATGACTCCTGTAGGAGCCATCTGATCAGGGTCTGCTCTGTTTGCTTATGATATAAGATATATACGATTCTACAGTTGCTGCCATGGCAGAAAATTAATCTTCATGATGACACTACTTCTTACATTAGTATCCATGGAGTAAAGAGTTAAACAGGAATTTAAAACAGTGAAAAACACCAAAACAACAAAATTACTGAATGGTTGGAAATAGTATTACAACAATTTAATAAAAGTACTTACTCAGATCTAGAGCTGATGCAGGAATGGTATATCCAGTGATTAGAATTATCCAAATTATCAAGGCCATTTGTGCAAACTTTCTGCGATGTCTGCAATGTAAATCCATGTTTTCCATTTTTATTAAATCCAAATATCAAAATTTCCACATGCAGAATCTGCTATTTTTAGTGACACAATTTTTCAATACATTCCTGGCACTTCTTTCAAACCGTACATAAGTAAATTCATTCCATTATTTTTCATTAAAACAAAGTATTAATGATATTTCTGGAACTATTGTATATCTCCATTCAAGAAAACTTCAAAAACTTCACATTACTTTTAGGTACATTATAAACAAAATATCCAATCATTGCAAATCCCTCATGTCTCCACTTTCTATTTCAAAACTTTCCAATAATTTTTCAAAACTTCAGAAAATAAATCCATTTGATCAATTCCAGAAAATATTTACACTTTTCTTCAATGATGACACATTGTGTTTTAAAACTCCACCAATCCAGTTTTGCCGACAAAGTACTCTTTGTTAAATTCTTTACCGACTTAAAACTTTAAGTCCTGTTGTAATTTGATTTTATTCCCTGTGCACTCTACAGCAGGCCGACATAGGACTGACTGACTGCCATACACTCAGGCTATCAGCCGACCATACCACTTCACACCTAAGGGGAGGATAATTCTGTCCAATACACTGTCGAGAAAATGCCTCTATGTAAATTGCTACTGCCGATACACAGCACTTTCTAATTGGCTAGACCATTTATTCACTTCTACTGTTTTAGTAGAGGTACACACATTAAAGTTTAATACCCTTCCTTATAACAATACTGTGAAACCTGTGTTTTTATTTTTACACCAATATAAAAGGCAAAGATTAATACTAATGAAATACTAAGGTGCATTGATGGAGAAAATCATGCTATTTTACACAAAGGCGGTTTATCGACTGGATTTTCTTCTGGTCAAAGAGTAATCGAGGATTTGATTGAAGTCAGATCAGAATTTTAATCCATATTCTTCACTCGAAGGCATGTTTGTTTATGCAGAATTATGTAAACTTCACAGGGTTATTGATAAACAAATGCTTATGTTGGATAACGTTTGGCTTGGTTAAGCCAGGGCCGTGACACTATGTTACAGGGGAGACTAAAGTATCGGAGAGGCAAGCGACGTGTGTATCTACAATCCTAGCACATGTTTAACCATGACCACTGACCTTTCCATACAAACAATAAATTTAAGCAGAATAGTTGATATTTGAAAAATATTAAAAACATTCAGAATTTACATAGGCCTTTTCTGAATGTAAACTGGTTTCAAAGTAAAAGTACATGTATACAAGCCATGTGGGTAAAGTACCCTGATTTCCTTAAGAACTTAAGCAAATAGTGCAGACCCAGATCAAACTGCTTATGAAGGATAAGTTTGATTAGGGTTTACACTATTTGCTATTAAGTAAAAATAACTTCACAGGTAGACAGGGCAGATTTGGGTAGATAAACACTTAAAGAATAGTTCCTCATTGTTTTTAATATGTCAAAATATATACCTAGTAAGTAGAGAATTGGTCCTTTCCCTGATCTATGTATATTCCAAATTTCAATTCCTCATAAGTAAACATTCACGGACAAAATAGTTATTATGAAATATGGAAGGTGAAACATTGTAGCCATTTTAGAAAACAAAGAAACAGATCTATCAAATTCCACTAGCAAACAGAGCAGACTGATGAGACAGTTCCTATAGGAGCCATCTGATCTGGATCTACTCTGTTTGCAGATGTGTGAAAAGGTGTTTTTATGAAGGAAAGTTAAATAGTCAAACACCAATTTCCCCTGATTGTAAAGCTGATTAATTTGACACCATTTTGATAACTTCAATCCTCCATATGCTATTTTTAGACCCAACCTCTTTGAATGAATCCACCGAAAAGGAGCATTTATTAGAGAAAAGGAAAATGTTATAATGGTGTAGTATAGAAACCATTGTGATAAATAGAGCATTTGCTCCTATGGAGCAAATGCTCTATTTATCACAATGGTTTCAAGAAGTGACTATTACAGAGGTGTAGAAAGGCGTATTTATGGAGGAAAAGGTTAAAATGACATACATGTATATGTAGTTGCAAATAGCGAAAAGCCTGATCAAACTGCGCCTTCTTGAGCAGTTTGATCTGAGTCTGCACCGTTTGCCAAAGTTTGTCTGTCTGAATACTGAGGGTAAATAGGATAAACAAACAAACTACGTAGACCTAAACAACACCAGCCAGGACCCTTCCAGTAGTGATCCCTGGCAATACCAGTCGGACATTGATTCAGAACAGCACCAACCTCAGGCAGGGGAAAATGTCACAAGTTCAATGGCATTGTCCTCACTGGTTACTATGATTTCGTTAGTGTAGATGATGTGACCAAAGCCCATTGCAAACAAAGCCTCACCCTACAATTAGAAAATATCTGCTCAAATGTGGATCTAATTCTATTTCGACTACTTAGAGGAAGTGTTTGAGGAACTAATGACCAAGTGTCAAACAGCTTGGCTCCTGATGAGAAGCTAGATAATTATGATGCATAGATTAAAATATTTTCACATATAATTTCTTTATTTCTCCACCAAACCCTATGCTGTGACCACTCTTTAGAATTGTCTCAAAGAGACGATTCTAAAGAGTGGTCACAGCATTGGGTTTGGTGGAGAAATGATGATTTTAGTATTTGAGTATGCATCGTTTATCAGTAGCTCTGTAAGTTAGTCGATGTCTCGTCTTGGTACACCAAGCTGTTTGCAGACGTTGAGTCATGTCACAGTTAGCGGGATAAGGGTAGTTTTCATACAATTGCCACCAGCCAGATTTTTTTTTATTTGTTTTTTATTCTTAGCTTGTTATGAATGAATATTGTGACAACCGCCACAAACAGTGTACATCCAACAGATATGTCCAGTGACTCGGTGTCTTATCAGAATTCAACTGTTTGACGGTCTGTTCATGCTTTTGAAAACAAATGATTACAAAGTCTAGTTTGCAAAATCGAAAAGATTATACTTTTTTAACACAATATTTGGCAGCATGATTGGTGCTGTATCATTTTTTAACTCTTTGCATGCTAAGTAATTTTTCGTCTGTAACAATTGTCGGCTATTTCAATTCTTAAAATAATTTTCTCTCATTTCTTGTTAAAAATATGGTCAGAGTGTCAAACAGTTTGGATCCTGATGAGATGCCGCATTATGCAGTATCTCATCTGGATCCAGACTGTTTACATAGGTAATCACGGTTTTGCCGCTATCGTGCATAGAGGAAATAATTGGAGAGTAGAACACCAGTCCATAGTAGTAAAACCCAACCAAGCGAAAAAAAATATTGATAAAGATTGTCATTCATTGTTTTTCATGTTGAAACTGTTACTGGCTTATTTGCATGCTAGATATGAGACGTTTTATTGTCTCTGCAATATGATTAACCCCTTTACCTCATGAATATTCATGTCAGAAATGATGACATCATGAATACTTATTAGCTGAATATTTGAAACGGAATACATGTACATGTATGTACACAGGATTGTTTGATATGGGTAGAACTCATAGATAGATCTATTATAATTTCATTAACACAAACAGCAGAACCTGATCAGATGGCTCCTACAACTGAGCCATCTGATTTGGGTCTATTCTGTTTGCAAAGGCATGAAAAAAGCATTTATAAATATGATAGAAAAGATGAATATCTTGCAAAGAATCGTTTATTCACTATTATGTGAAAAATAATAATTATAATATCTCTCACTATTATGTTACCATCTTTTACCATCATTACCTACATAACAGTGCTTATGGTCTGATCTGGATGACTTAGGCCTACACACAGTGTGTAAAATACCTGTAGTACAGTAACCACTAGCGCTAGATTGTAGTAAAGGGAGACTATCCAAAATAAGTATTAATGGCTAACATAGATTACTCCCCTTATGAACATGTTTTATCTATAAACCATTTCCTTCATATAAATGCCTTTTCACACATTCACAAATAAAGTATATCCAAATCAGATGTAGGAGCCATCTGATCAGGGTCTGCTCTGTTTGCTTTTGAAATTATAATAGATCTATTAATTATGTGATAACAGGTAATAAATATTCATGATGTCACTATTTCTTATATGAATATTCAAACAGAGAAAGAGTGAGTGGTGGTGAATGATCAGTGATGGTAATGATTGGTGATGGTGATGGTGATTGATGGTGATATCAATGGTGACTAATGGTGATGGTGAGTAAATGGTGAGTGATGGTGTGTGATGGTGATGGTTGGTGATGGCGAGTCATCGTCATAGTGATAGTGGGTAATGTTGAGTGATGGTGATAGTGAGTAATGGCGATGGTGAATAATTCTGAGTTATGGTGATCGAAAGTAATGGTGAGTGTTGGTGATGGTGGCGATAGTTGTTGGTGGCTTAGTGATTGGAATGGTGATGGTGAGTGGTGGTGATAGTGATGGTGCTGATGGCAGGTGATTGTGAGTGATGGTGACGGTGAATAATGGTGATAGTGGGTGATAGGGATTGTGATGGGGATGGTGAGTAATGGTGCTGTTGAGTGATGGTGAATGATGGTGTGAGATGGTTATTCAATGATGAGTGATGGTGAGTGATTGTGATTTTGAGTAATGGTGATAATGATGCTGGTGATGGTTGATTTCAACAATATTTTATTAAATAAAGAAACAGATTGGACAACAGACATAGCCTATGTAAGTCCTCTTCAGTGGTACAAGGTAATTACATGTCGTACATGCATGAAATATATACATCGATTAACATGTAAATAATTACATCATTCATTGTGGTGATGGTTGGTGATGGGAATGGAAATGGGTATGTGAGTGATGGTGAGAAATTATGATAGTGAGTTATTGTGATGGTGATAGTGAGTGATGGTGATGGTTGTGTGATCTAGGGATGGGGTGTGATGTGATGCAATGGAATGAGATGCAATGTGATCTGATGATGTTGTTATGTTAAAACTGCAATACCATGCTTGATACCATACTGTTGACAATGATGTTAGTATTGTGTAATATTCATGTCATGCCATGTTCCTCAAACATTGCCAGGGTCAAATGTTGTGTAAACCCTTTTCTTGTTCAATATTCATGTAAGAAATAATTATTTATAAAATTTTTGCTGAATATCAGTTCTATAAAGTAAAATTTTCAAGGAAATTTTTTGCTTTGAAAAAACAAACAAAACCTGCGCAGATCTATATATCATAATCATAAGCAAACAGAGCAGGCCCTGATCAGATGGCGCTTACAGGAGAAATAGGCATGAAATAGCGTTAAGGAGAGAGTTGAAATTGAAGCAGTAAGGAGTTTTCATTAAAGTTTCAAGCGTTGTCTGGGTGTACACTGTTTGCCTATACCTTCATTTAGGGACAGTGGGTATAGATGGGTTCATTCTCTCGTAGTTGATAGATTTAGACAGCATGTCTTAACCCATTACCTCATAGGCTATTTTTAGATCCAACCACTTTGAATAAATCTACCGAAAAGGAGCATTAACGAGAGAAAAGGAATTTTTTTTAGAATTGGTGATAAATAGAGCATTTGCTCCTATAGGAGCAAAATTTAATGCTCTATTTATCGAAATGGTTTCACAAAGTGACTTTTACAGAGTCGTCCTACAGGAGCCATCTGATTAGGGTCTGCTCTATTTGCTTATGGTACACTATAGATCTTGTTCTACCTTTCTGTCTCAGCCAAAATATCACGTGTGCATAATACTATGCCATTATAAAAAATCAGTTAATGTTAAGTGGCCATTAAAAAGAGGTTTAATTATGGGTATGTAAGGCAGGTGGTAGTTTAATGAAGGTAGCTTAATGCAAATGCAGGTTTAATGCAAACTAATGTCAGTAACAAATGAACATCTATACAGACTTAATAATAATTTACATGATAAAATTTGTACTGATTATAGTCAAAAGTAAATGCATCACTTTTGCCTGCATTAAGCAACCATCTGCATTTTAACACTCGTTAATGTTCAATAAATGATCGCAATTTATCAAATTTTTCAAAGAATAATATCCATCAAAATACCACGTAAATATGGTTCAATTATCCATTAGATTTCTCGGAGCATCTGAGGTACATGATTTTACTTTCATTCAATTACTTTTAAATTTTCTAAAATGACATTAATCATTAAACATGCATTACATGAATTAAACTTCACTTAAATGTTTTTTTCCTTACATTAGGCTTCAATATTTCATTGTAAAACAGAGTTTTGCTCATTTGCTCCTAGCAACAAATATATTAACCCTTTCCCTCATATAAACATCTTTTCACGCAATTGCAAACAAAGTAGACCCAGATCAGATGGCTCCTGACATGATATAGATCTGATTCTACAATTTTTGTCAAAGTCAAAAATTTCCTTAAAAAATTTACATTATAAATATTCATAATGCCATTATTTCTTACATGAATATTGAACGGGGAAAGGATTAAACAACAACTGACCCAGATGGCTCCTGCATGTAGTGTTAACCTTTTCCTTCATATATAAACATGTTTTCATGCATTTGTAAACGGAGTAGACCCAGATCAGATGGCTCCTAGAGGAGCCGTCTGATCAGAGTCTGCTCTGTTTACTAATGGAATTTGATAGATCTGTTTCTTTACTTCCTAAAATAGCTACAATGTTCCACGTTACATATTTCATTCTAACTATTTTGTTCATGAATATTCAGTAGGTATTGAAATTGGGAGTAAAAGGGAAAGGGTTAACTCATTACTAGATGGAGGTGCTTTTTGAGACCTTTGCCAATAGCATAGACCCAGATCAGATGACTCCTGTAGGGGTTGTCTAATCAGGGTCTGCACTGTTTGTACTAAGGATCTTTAAGGCCTTAGTTTACACTGCCCCTCAAAGAAACAAATACCAAAAATATATACACACTCTAAAATAATGTTTGAGATAGTTAACCCTTTCCCTCATATAAACATCTTTTCACACATCTGCAAACAGAGTAGACCCAGATCAGATGGCTCCTATAGGAGCCATCTGATCAGGGTCTGCTCTGTTTGCTTATATAATTTGATAGGACTGTTTCTTTAGTTTCTAAAATGACTACAATGTTCCACCTTCCATATTTCATAATAACAATTATCTCCATGAATATTCAGTAGGTATTGAAATTTGGAATAAGAAAAGGGTTAATATGCAAGCATGTTGGAGTCTAAATCATGACACTTATGGAGTACAGGGTTCAGACATTTAGGTGTGAGCATTACTTTGTAAGAATTTTTGTCTCCTATTCTCTAACCTTTTGAAAGTGAGGAAAAAGTATTTGCAAACACTGCAGATCTAAATCAGGTTATTCCAAAATGCATGCATGCATGTATGTCATAGTTGCTGTGGGAACACAACAATGGAAATCATGATCTTTGGCCCATATGTGTGACCCTGACCATTGAGAGACGGATGTGAATCTAGTGCTAACCTATCATCTTGATGAGGTGAACATTTGTGTCAGGTAATTTGAAAATCCATGCCCGCATGTCAGAGTGGACACAAAATGGGATAGGATAGACAGATGGGAGGGCAGACAGATGGATGGAAGGACAGACAGATGGATAGTTAGATTACTATTTACAAATCTTTTCCAAGGGGGTTGGTGGGGGGGGGGGGGGGCAAAAAGTCAACTAATTAATATTCATGACATGATGTAATAATTTCTTTCAGAAATATTTATGGAGTATAGTGTAAAACAATTATGGAACATTCTATTATGAATTTCAGCAAATGCACTGGTTTGCATAATATGAACCTAGGAATTTTAGGCCAAGGCAGAAACTGTACAATCAAATCTAGATTATTCCATAGGCAAACAGAGCAGACCCTGATCAGCCAGATACTACAGGGGTCTACTCTGTTTGCACAGGTGCTAAAAAGGGGTCTCTAATAGGTCAAGGGTTAGATAATAGAGAACATTTAGCAGACTACGGCTCCTGTAAACAATCCTTATTTATCTTGTATGGAGTGTGCTTCAACTTCCCAAATTGTAACTATATACTTTAAGCTTGGGATAGCCAAAAATTAAGTATTTAGCAAATTGAGCATAAATTCTGCTTGAAGATTATACATTCCTGTGTGGTCCCTAAAATACTTACGAGTGCTTTAACCCTCACTGTCAGGTTAGAAAAACACACACAATAGGGGCTTATCCTGTTTGGACCTCCCCAACGACCCTTAACCCTTAGTGTACCCTAAAAAAAAACCTACAATTACTATAATTTTTTTCTTTTTGTACAATTTATTGAATTGGCTTGTTTAACCCTTTGTAACACCATGAATATTCATGCAAGACATCATGAATATTAATTTTTATAAAGGCACATGAGCACAGAAAACGTTTAGCCATGGCAGAAACTGTACAATCATATCAATACTATTGCATATGCAAACAGAGCAGATCCTGACTAGATGTCTCCTACAGGAGCCATCTGATCTGGATCTTCTCTGTTTGAAAAGGCATGAAAAGGCGTTTGTTTCAAGGAAGGGTTTAGTTTTGCAAAAAAAATTCACTCTTATAGGAGCTGTCTGAACAGGGTCTGCTCTGTTTGCCTAAGATGTATTTCTACAATTTCTGCCATGGCCAAATATTCCTGTATTCATGTGCCATTATAAAAATTAATCCAATCAATATTCATGATGTCATTATTTCTTACATGAATATTCATGGAGTAAAGTGTTACTGGAATACGGTTTTTGAAACTAATGGCAACTGACGCCTTTCTTTGCAGACAATAAAGCACTGCTTGCTATTCTGACAGATAGAACAGACAGCAATATTAACAGTTTAAAGGTTAAAGAACAGATAACAGCATAAATATCAATTACATTAATTTTTCCAATGGCAAATAATCACATGATTTTTTCTACAGCAGAAATTGGAAACTTAGAACTATATTATTCCACAAGCAAACAGGGCAGACCCTGATCAGACGGCTCCTACAGCAGCCATCTTATCTGGGTCTACTCTGTTTGCAAAGGTGTAGAAAGGCGTATTTATGGAGTAGAGGGTTAAAGAACAAAGTCGACAGGATCGTATCATAAGCAAACAGGGCAGACCCTGATCAGATGGCTCCTGATCTGGGTCTACTCTGTTTGCAAAGGCACACAAGGCATATTTATGGAGTAATGGGTCAACATAAGATTGTGGTTTGTAAAACTTTATAATCACACCTATATTATTTCGCAAGCAAACAGAGCATGTAACCCTGATCAGACAGCTCCTACAGCAGCCATCTGATGTTTGTCAAAGCATGAAAAGGCATCTTTATAAGGGAATGGGTTACATAAGGGAAGTAAGTGTATTGGTATTTGCAAACAGTGTAGACCTACCTCCATTCCAGTTTAAATATTCGGCTATCAAAGGGTTAACTAGGTGTCTCTTCAGGATCCCAAATATTTGCTTTCTGAAAAACAATAGAGAAAATACAATTTTAGAATGGGTTTACTCTCTTTTGCAAAAGTGTGAAAAAGTGTTTGTATGAAGGAAAGAGTTAAACCGTTTAGATACACCTTTGGATGCCTTTGCAAGCAGAGTGGACCGATATCAGACCAGGCGCTGATTTAGAAATAAATTGCACATCCTATGGAGGGCGACAGCATGTATTGTCAACCCTCGGTATGGCAATGTCCACCGCGGCTAACACCTCGGTGGACATTACCAACCTCGGTTTGACAATATGTGCTGTCGCCCTCCATAGGATGTGCTATTTATATACTGTTCCATGACTCTATAGGTAAACATGCTGACAAACACTCCTGTTTCATGACTCTAGGTTGACATGTACTAACAAACATGTCTTTAAGGAGACATGTAGACAAATACTCCTGTTTCATGAATCTAGGTTGATATGCTGATAAATCTTCCTGCTTCATGATACTAGATTGATTGATGACTCCAAATTGACATGTGGACAAATACTCCTGGATGGACATGTTGACAAACAATTCCTGTTTCATGACTCTACAGAGACATGTTGACAAATTCCCCCATTTCATGACTCTAGAGAAGCTAACAAATGCTTCTATTTCATGACTCTAGTTAGACAATCTAACAAATGTTCCTGTTTCATTACTTAATGAAAAAGTAGTAAAGTCAAGCAGGAAAAGCCACACACAAAACGCCACCATCAAGATGACATGCTGACAAATGCTCCTGTTCCATGACTCTAGGTTGACATACTGACAAATATACCTGTTCCATTACTCTAGGTTAACATACTGACCAATGGTCCTGCTCCATGACTCAAGGCTGACATACTGACAAATGCTCTTGTTTCATGACCCCAGGTTCACATGTTGACAAATGTTCATATTTCATGCCTTTAGGTAGATATGCTGACAAATTCTCCTGTTTCATGACTCTAGGTTGGTATACTACACTTTTTTAATGTTCCTGTCTCATGACTCAAGGTTGACATGCTGACATTTTTTCTGTTTAATGACTCTAGGTTATCATGAGGACAAAAGCTCCTGTTTCACTACTCTATGTTGACATGCTCACAAATGCTCTTGTTTGAAGATTCTAGGTTGAATAATTTTGGAAAAACATGCAGATGGACTAAACAATGGACAAGGGCAAATCCTACGAAGGGAAACATAAAGATAAACATTATCTAACGATATCTTCATTTTGATCTATTTAGGGCATTCATTGTCAAAGGAATAGCTTGCTTCTTATAATAAAGTAACAAGAGTGCCAGTGGGCATAATATACGCCCGTCGAGGTCTTGTTCAACATAAACTGAGGTTAATGTGTTTGCCAATTGTGCGACCAAGTTTCAAGGCCTTATCTCAAAGGGTTGTAAATAGGCATACTTTAACAAAAAACCTTAACCAAAAATTCTAAATCAAAAGGGCCATAAATCTGTCAAAATGCTTGACAGAGTTATGTACTTTTGCATACAGGTGGAGGGTGGATGGTGAACAAGTGTTCCAAGTTTCAAAGCTTTATCGCAAAGGGTTATGTTAATAAATATGTGGTCTTACTAAAATGTGTTCCATATAAATTGAAGTTAACATTTTTGCTTAACGCAAATGCTAAACACAAATTCTAAGTCAAATTGTGCGACCTTGACCTTGGATAAACATACAGGGAAACATCCATGCTAATTTAGCATGTCCAGATAAACATTGTGGTGATTTTGAGAAGGATCCACCATGCAGAACTTGAGATAGAGATGTTACAGGCAGATGGATGGACAGACAGCGCAATTCCATAATACGTACTGTTTTTTACGGGCGTATAAAAATGAAAGAATTTAACCCTTTGAATGCAGGAAATGGATGTACTGTCATTTGTAAATAATGTAGAGGACTCCTAGAGGAGTTATGATCAGGATGTGCACTGTTTGTCAAATTAAAAATCATCTCATAGATTGAACCATATATGATACTGCATGGACTCAATCATTAACCCTTTCCCTGTTCTATATTTGGTCCAAATTTCAGTACCTACTGAATATTCGTGGCAAAAATAATCATAATCAAATATTGAAGGTGGAATATTGTAGCCATTTTAGAAAGTAAAGAAACATACTTATTATACTGCAAAGTAAAATCCTCACTTCTGATTGGTTAACTAGTCGTATACATGCGTCCATGTACCCTGCGAGCTGACAGGGTACATAGAAATTCCCCATGGCAGGCCCCACATATTATGGTCAGAAACCAAAAGACCGACTTCTCGACTCGGCTAAACAATGGCAAAATTCATAATAGACAACTATTGATACGTAAAGAAAACAATGCAGGAATGAATTAAAAAACATCATTGTTTGAAATGACCAATAAAACAGTTTTTAGAGGAGTTATTATATCGTCCAGCCATCTATAATAACACGAACGCCGATGAAATACAATACACACCACTTCGGATACCTTCGGGTAGAAATAAATGTATTGGGGCTTATTTAGGGGAATTAGCGCGTTTAGTGATTCAACATGCCAACATGGATTTATATAAATTATCCGAACTGTAAAACTTTGCAGTATAATAAATTCGTTATACAGTTCTTTCCCAGGGTACATGACGATTTATTCCCGGCTGAGAAAAATCATGTTGCCCGAGCCGTTAGGCGAGGGTTACATGATTTTACCAGCCGGGAATAAATCGTCATGTACCCTGGGAAAGAACTGTATAACTAATAATGTAGCTATCAAATTCCATTAGCAAACAGGGCAGACCCTGATCAGACGGCTCCTCTAGGGTCTACTCTGTTTGCATATGGGTGAAAACATGTTAATATGAGGGAAAGGGTTGAAAACAATGATGTACCATTCGACTCTGAAAAAAAATCAGCATTCAAACTGAGTAGCAGATAAAGATGCATACTGAAATACTAGAATCCTCATTTCTCCATCAAACCCTATGCTGTGACCACTCTTTAGAATCATCTCAAAGAGACGATTCTAAAGAGTGGTCACAACATAGGGTTTGTGGAGAAATAAAGGACTTGCTCTTGAACATGTTTTACTTCACGCATCGTATCTGGACCTCAGAGTGTTCTGTTATTGGTTTTACAGACATTGCAGTAATCGCCAAGAATAGTTTTCATGTTGACGCTTTGAATGCTGGAATTTCAAAGTGTAATGATCCATGACTATTTAACAATAGAGTCCATTCATTATGAAAATATGAAATCTGCTGAACATTCTGAATGACAAACAGCACAAACCTTAATCAAAGACCTCCTCAAGGACTCTCTGATCTAGGTCTGCACTGTCTGCAAGTTCAAGTTTACTTAGTTCCTGAATTTGGTGGTTAAATCTATGCTTGATCCTGAATGGGTGTCATCTGAATTCATAAAGGAATGTAAAAATACGAAATTTTTGTTTACTAGACTATAGAGGCATTGTAATAGAAGTTAATCGCCCGTCTTCAGCAAATATTGGCAGAGAAAATATTATGTAAGACAATTAAGCCATTGTGACTCTGAAATAAGCAAGTTTTTCAAAGCAAGTACTTCTCAGTTTGACCCTTAACCTTCTGAATAATTAAATCTGGCTCCTCCCTTTTTGAATATTAATTAAACAAAATATAGTATCAAACTTTATCATTGAAGAAAATGATTTTTATGACAAACAGTGTTGACCCAGATCAGAGGGCTCCTTCAGGAGCCCTCTGATCTGGGTCTACACTGTTTGCAAAAGTCTTAAATAGCTGGTTCCCATACTTTAAGGCTTAAATAACTGCAGTATGTTTGCACAGTGGATGTTGTAAACAGAGGGACTTGTGCGCAAGGCAAACAAACAGCGTCAAAATTGGAAAGTTTAAGTGCATTAATTGTGAGAAACTTTTATGTCAAACATCTTCAAACAAATTCTTTGCAAACGAAAATGACGACATATTTATTCTATTTTAAATGATCAACTTTATAAATACCCTATTGTGTAAAAAGATTAAATTGAGAAGAAACATAAATTTTGAGGCAGTCCTTTTTTTTTTTTTAAATATTTTGATTAACTTTGGTAGAGATTTAACAAGGTCTTCCTTAACCCTTTCCCTCATATAAAAGTGTTTTCACACATTTGCAAACAGAGTAGACCCAGATCAGACGGCTCAGGGTCTGCTCTGTTTGCTAATAGAATTTGATAGATCTATTTCTGTGCTTTCTAAAATGTCTATAATGCAACACATTCCATATTTCTTTATAACTATTTTGTCCATGAATATTCAGTAGGTATCAAAATTTGGGACAAACGTAGAACAGGTAAAGGGTTAAGCAGATTTAAAGGGCTGTCAGGTCATTCAACATTAATCCTTTCCCTGTTGAATATTCATGAAAGAAATATTGACATCATGAATATTTATTAACTGATTTTGTATAATGGCAGAATTATGTACACAAGATGTTTTGTTATTGGTAGAAACTGTAGAGTCAGATTCCATAAAATTCCATAAGCAAACATGAAGCAGACCCTGATCAGATAGTTCCTCCAGTAGATGTCTAATCTGGGTTTACTCTGTTTGCAAAGGGCCATGAAACAGTGTGTATGAAGGACAGTGTTAAACCTTAACCCTTTACTCCATGAATATTCCTGCCAGAACTGATTTTTTTTTGTAATAATACTTCAAACAAAGAACATTTGTATTATGACAGCATTTGTAGAATTAGACCTATATTATATCATAAGCAAACAGAGTAGACCCTGATCAGATGGCTCCTGTAGGAGCCGTCTGATCTGGGTCTACTCTGTTTGCAAAGGCGTAGAAAGGCGTATTTATGGAGTAAAGGGCTAACACCTGATGTACGGTAGTTGTTGTATGCCAAAACAATTGCTTGCTTAAATTCTCAAAAGCGATATTTTTCTTCAACCTTTTCCTTCATATAAACACCTTTTCACGCATTTGCAAACAGAGTAGACCCAAATAGGAGCCGTCTGATCAGGGTCTGCTCTGTTTGCTAATGGAATTTGATAGATCTGTTTCTTTACTTTCTAAAGTGGCTACAATGTTCCATCTTCCATATTTCATAACATTTTTGTCTATGAATATTCAGTAGGTATTGAACTCTGGAATAAACATAGAACAGAGAAAGGGTTAATGAAACAGAAGTTAGTTTAACCCTTTCCCTCATATAAACTTGTTTTCATGCATTTGCAAACAGAGAAGACCCAGATCAGACGGCTCCTATAGGAGCCGTCTGATCAGGGTCTGCTCTGTTTTCTTATCGAATTAGATAGATCCATTTCTATACTTGGCAAAGTGGCTACAATGTTCCCCCTTCCATATTTCATTTTAACCATTTTGTCCATGAATATTCAGTAGGTATTGAAATTTGTAATAAACATAGAACAGTTAGAATTTGCTCCAGATAAGATTTGAGCAGACATACATGTAATTGTTTTCAGCAAAGCATGAATGAACCCTTTTGTTTTTTAACCTGCCTTTATATGCCTTTGCAGACAGAGTAGAACCAGATCAGACAGTTTCCGGAGGAGCCGTCAGATCAGGGTCTCAGCAATGTTTGCTTATAGAATTATATAGATATCATTCTACAGTTTCTGCCTCGGTAAAAATTTCCTGTGTTCCTGTGTAACAAATAATCTAATTGCTTGCTATTGGTGATGTAATTATTTCTTTCAACAATATTCATGGACTCAAAATATGATTACTGTCCCATCATAGTATTAACATACATAGAGCACAGCCCTGCTGCTGTAGATAAAACAGCTGTTTTTAACTCTTTGCACGCTAACAGAGCACATTTGTGATTTACATATGTAAACCATTTGGATCCAAATAAGACATCAAGATTCTCAACAGGATCTACACTGTCAGAGAACTCTGATACTGCAGTCTGAAAACACATAGAGAAAAACTAATTTCAATTTGTAACAGATGAAATTTGCAGATGATATTTACTTAGCTCACAAAGGCGTAGACAAACTTTACCATTGTCAGATCTCAAAGCATTTCTGTGGCTAAACTGAGCTGATGATCAGAATTCTTTTCATTTCTTATTCATTTTCTGAATTCAGATGTATGTAAAATACGAGTGCAAAAGATTTGCATGAAATATACAGGAAGCTCAGGCTGCTAATTTAACCTTTATCCTATAATCTGCGACTTGGCTCGGATCCAGATTAGATGCCAAGTTACTTGGCATCTCATTAGGATGCAAGCTGTTTGACACTCAGTCAATAGTTTCTCAAAAGCTTGATCCAAACAGACGTAGTCAAAACCGCACCAGATCAAAATTTGAGCTTACATTATTTTTTTACAGGCGAGTAAGGGTTGATAGAAATGTACCCAAATGTTGGCTGGTTTAGGAAACCCACATATGAACTTCTTCATTTCTCAACCAAACCCTATATTGTGACCACTCTTTAGAATCGTCTCTTTGAGATGATTCTAAAGAGTGGTCACAACATAGGGTTTGGTGGAGAAATAAAGATTTTAGTATTTCAGTATCTGATTTGAGCTAACATTAATTTTTCACAGATGAGAAAGGGTTAATACAAATGTACCCAAAGTAACCTTTGGCTGTTTATGAAACTCACACATGAACTTAACAATTTTTATTAGGCAAAAATAAACAGTACGAGCATTACGGCTTACCCCTCTACTCCACAGATATTATTATTAGAAATAACGACATAATGAATATTAACTCTTGCAGCACCAAATACCTTTTCTCGTCTGCAAACAAAGTTGTTACTTAATTTAGGGTTTCAGAGTGAACTTTCCTTCAATTTCTTCTCTTAAACATTAGTGGTATGTCAAACAATTTTGATCTCAATGAGACTCAGAGTAACTCAGTGTCTCATCTGGATCCAAACTGTTTGCATAGGTTTTTACAGATTCACTCATTGTAACAAGCTCTATGAGTCACATTCTAGCAATTTTGGAAGTACAGAAAAGGCTCTCTATAACGACCACTAAATTGAGTTAATTAGCTGTTATTTAGAGCAGGTGGCTGCTTAAAGCAAGGTGGAAGTAAAACAGAATGCTCCTATAGGAGCGTTCTGTTTTACTTTCACCTTGCTTTAAGCAACCACCTGCCTTTAACACAAAATAATTGATGTAATTTAGTGGCCTCTATAGAGAGGTTTTACTGTATTTGGATAGACAGTGTATGTTGTATTCACACGAAAAAACAACAACCCATGTTGGTTTAGATTTAATGTACAGTTTTAATAAAATTGCTACATATAAAACAGGAATGTGTCCATTGTTAAAATGTGCAAATAGTGCAGATCCAGATTAGCCATTCATTACCTTCAAAATTTAGATGATTAGATACTGCCAATCCTGAGATGCACCCAACTGTTCAGATCATGATCACATACCATGCTTTATTCCTTTTCCTCAGGTAGATGCCTTTTGATGCCTCTGAAAACAGAGTAAACCAAGATAAGACGGGTCCTGTAGTAGCCTTCTGATCAGAAACTGCTACGATAAAAAAGTAGTTTGTTCAGTTATTGAATATTCATAAAGTCATTTATTTCTTGAATAAATATTCAGGTGGGATAGGGTTTAAGCCCTTTCCCTCATATAAACACAATCATGTTCACGCATTGGCAAACAGAGTACACTCAGATAGGGAGCCAGCTCACCAGGGTCTGCTTAACCGATTTGCTCCCACGATCCCATATATGGGACGTAGGCAAACAGTGTAGACTCTGATCAGACGCCGCATAATGCACTGTTTGCTGATAGGAATTTCAATATAAAACGAAATGAAAATGAAAATTTAGACCAGGCATCCCTTAGATTAAAAATTCACTACTCCAATATATAAGCATGGAAGAATCCACTGGGAGCAAATGGGTTAATATGCTTATGAAATTATTATAGACTAGTCTCTACAGTTTCTAATACCAAACCATCCTGTTTTAAGTTTTAACCCATTCCCTCATATTGACACCATTTGACACCTCTGTAAAAGTCACTGGCTGGAATGATTGTCATAAATAGAGCATTTGCTACATAGGAGCAAATGCTCTATTTATCACAATGGTTTCAAAACTACACAATTCTAAAATTTTCCTTTTCTCTAGTAAATGCTCCTTTTTGGTAGATTTAACCAAAGAGAGGTTGGACCTAAATATAGCCTATGCGGGGAATGGGTTAACATCCATTCAGCTAATAAATGCTCATGATGCCATTATTTCTCACATGAATAGTCCACAGGAATAGGGTTAAAATGTTAATTTGTGTAAATTATTGATGGCGTTGTGAATTTCCTGTCTCAGCAGCAGAACGTTGACATAATACATCTCATTTCAAAAAGCAATTAAATTTTTAATGACATTTTATATAATTGGATCATAAGTCTTTGTTGGCGGGAGATAGTACATCTAAAGCTGGCAGACACATCACTTCTCCACAGGACGAATTTAGTACATAACCAATAATACGTCTCGTCATCCCTAAATATATACAAAATTTATTTCATGAAAGACTAATATTTATTTAAGGCCAGCACTGCCGTCTTTCTCGTGAGAAGACTTCTCTTTATTATCACTTGATTAATAATACACAAATATTAATAAAATTTCAGTTATCAAGGCTGTAGATAAACTGTGTACTGATCCGTCAAAATCTCTTAATTCTCAGTGGTGATTATAATGAGTTGCAGTTTGGTTGGGAAATATCAAAAGTAGTTTAACCTTTTCCACCATATAAACCTGTTATCACACATTTGCAAACAGAGTAGACCCAAATCAGATGGCTCCTATAGGAACCATCTGATCAGGGTCTGCTCTGTTTGCTAAAGCAGTTAGAAAGATCTGTTTCCTTACTTTCTAAATTGGCTACATATTGCACTTTTAACTTTTTTTGTTTATGAATATTCAGTAGGTATTGAAATTTGGTATAAATATAGAACAGGGAAAGGGTTAAGCAGAGTTTCTAATATGCTTCATATCTGCAACCATGGATATTGTTTATAACATTTGCAGATTTTCAAATATTCTGTTCATATATCTGTTCTGTTTTCAGGTATGCTTCATTTCACAGTTATACCCTAATGACCCTTCAGACAACTAAACATAAGCAAATTGTGCAGACCCAGATCAAACAGCTCCTGAAGGAGCCATTTGAAAAAGGTCTACACTGCCATTTTACTACTATGTCAGTCTGATTTAAAGTTATCAAAATGGTGCCAAACTGAATGAGTCAGCTTTACAAACCCATGGAGAGGGGAGACCGGGTGTCTTTATAAACCATGAAGAGGGGAGACAGGGTGTCTTTACAAACCCATGCAGAGGTCCGGAATGGTCCATGGAGAGGGGAGACTGGGTGTATTTACAAACCCATGGAGAGGGAAGAATGGGTGTCTTTATAAGCCCATGGAGAGGGGAGACTGGGTGTATTTACAAACCCATGGAGAGGGAAGAATGCGTGTCTTTACAAGCCCATGGAGACTATTTTAAGATTGGGTGTCTGTACAAACACATGGAGAGGGGAGATTGGGTGTATTTACATACCCATGGAGAGGGAAGAATGGGTGTCTTTATAAGCCAATGGAGAGGGGAGACTGGGTGTCTTTACAAACCCATGGAGAGGGGAGACTGGGCGTCTTTACAAACCCCTTGAGAGGGTAGATTGAGTGTCTTTACAAACCCATGGAGAGGGGAGATTGAGTGTCTTTACAAACCCATTGAGAGGGGAGATTGAGTGTCTTTACAAACCCATGGAGAGGGGAGATTGAGTGTCTTTACAAACCAATGGAGAGTGGAGACTGTGTGTCTTTACAAACCCATGGAGAGGGGAGACTGGGTGTCTTTACAAACCCATGGAGAGGGGAGACTGAGTGTATTTATAAACCCATGGAGAGGGGAGACTGTGTGTCTTTACAAACCCATGGAGAGGGGAGATTGAGTGTCTTTACAAACCCATGGAGAGGGGAGATTGAGTGTCTTTACAAACCAATGGAGAGGGGAGACTGTGTGTCTTTATAAACCCATGGAGAGGGGAGACTGTGTGTCTTTACAAACCCATGGAGAGGGGAGATTGAGTGTCTTTACAAACCCATGGAGAGGGGAGACTGTGTCTTTATAAACCCATGGAGAGGGGAGATTGAGTGTCTTTACAAACCCATGGAGAGGGGAGATTGAGTGTCTTTATAAACCCATGGAGAGGGGAGACTGTGTGTCTTTATAAACCCATGGAGAGGGGAGATTGAGTGTCTTTATAAACCCATGGAGAGGGGAGATTGAGTGTCTTTATAAACCCATGGAGAGGGGAGACTGTGTGTCTTTACAAACCCATGGAGAGGGGAGATTGAGTGTCTTTACAAACCCATGGAGAGGGGAGATTGAGTGTCTTTACAAACCAATGGAGAGTGGAGACTGTGTGTCTTTACAAACCCATGGAGAGGGGAGACTGTGTGTCTTTACAAACCCATGGAGAGGGGAGATTGGGTGTCTTTACAAACCCATGGAGAGGGGAGACTGAGTGTCTTTATAAACCCATGGAGAGGGGAGACTGTGTGTCTTTACAAACCCATGGAGAGGGGAGACTGTGTGTCTTTACAAACCCATGGAGAGGGGAGATTGGGTGTCTTTATAAACCCATGGAGAGGGGAGACTGTGTGTCTTTACAAACCCAGGGAGAGGTAAGATTGGGTGTCTTTAAAATTATAGCTTTTTGTTGGATCTGCTTATAGATATTTTCTTATTCCAGTGAAAAATGTTTAAAATCCTTCCACCAGATATATCTGAGGTTTGATCGCCCTTGCAATAATTGATCAGGATTGAAATGTTCTAAATGATTTTTTTTTCATCAGGTATATTTCATTTCACTGTTATAACCCACCCTAAGTATTTAGTGCTATATGACCTTTTTAGTGTCACAGTGCTGTAAATCCCAACTCAGTCTCACTTAAGTATTTGGTGCTATGTGACCTTTTTAGTGTCACAGTGCTGTAAATCCCAACTCACTCACTAAGTATTTGGTGCTATGTGACCTTTTTAGTATCACAGTGCTGTAAATCCCAACTCACTCACTAAGTATTCAGACAGACGAACATAGACGAATAGTGCAGACCCAGATACACCAACTCATGGAGGAGCCATTTGAAAAGGGTTTCATTTATACACGATAGAAAGCTGCTTAACCCTTTCCTTGATAGAAACACCTTTAGACGTCTTTGCACACAGAGTTAACCTAGTTTTCATGGTTCCTGTAGGAGCTTACTTTGCTAATGAAACAATGTTCACTATAACAAGATGTGTTTGTGAAACACTGCCCCGACCTTTGACCCTGAAGGATGATCTTGACCTTTGACCCATGGACCAAGGAGTTGAATGCAACACATCTTCTTTGTGTGGTGAACATTTGTGCAAGGTTATTTTGAAATCCATTCACAGATAAAAAAAAGTTATAGAAGGGACACGAAATTTGGGACGAACGGACGGATGGAATGACAGACAGACAGACAGACGGACGGACAGACAGAAGGATGGAGAATGTGATTAATATATGCCCGCTGTTGGGGGGCATAAAAATTGAGGTAAGCTAATATTTCTTACAGGAACATTCATCAGGTAAAGCTTTAACCCTTACAATGCTGACTTTTCAAATGGATTATTCCAAAATTCAAACAAGCCAAGCTTACAGTGAATATTTAGGGATTTTTATAAAGAAAAGTTTAACATGACAAACAGTGCAGACCCTGTCGTCTGGGTCTACACTGTTTGCAAAGGACATTAGTGACTCGTGTCCCGCACTGTAAGGGTTAATCATAAGCATGATAAGGGCAAAATACTTAGTACACAAATTAGATCCAGATAATATACTGAGTTTGTCATCAGAATCCACATTATGGGACACTTACATACTGGTTCTTTAGAGATCTTCAAACAGAGCTTTTTGCTCAGGCAGACAGAAATTTACTCTTTGCATGCTAAGTAATTTTGTCGTCTGCTCAATTGTCACCTGCTGCTCAGTTGTTGTCTGCAACATTTTCAAAAGTATATATCGCTTTTCTTTTCTGATTTTTTGTTTGCAGAAGTTGAACCTGAGTGACAAACAGTCTGAATCTGAGATCAGGCCGCATATTTTGTGGGGCTTCATCTAAATCCAAAATGTCTGCACAAGTCATAAATTGCAGGAGAATGTGCATCTAGCATGCAAAGAGTGAAGGTTGCACAAAATATCTACTGTATAAAAAGCAAAAGTGCTTCTTATCAAATTTAAAAGAAATTGTTATCTGTGCTTCATTCAGTACGCTGTATACTCTTTAATTAATCTGAACCTTTATTTCACTGCAAAAATGTCATCGGTTCAAACTCTAGCAAGCTGTATTAATCACTTTATTATCATATATATAATGCTTTCAGTTTCAAGAGAAAGTACAGAACAAGACCGTGTCGACCAGAGGTAAGATCCTGATAAAAATGCAAAATTTCTTAGCATTTGATTTGGATGAAAGCTGTTTGCACTTGAGCGTCAAGCTGAAATTAGCAAAAAGATTCTCACAGAGATAACTATTTGCATGCTAAGTAATTGTTGTCTGCTAAAAATTGACTTCTGCAACAGTTCTCAAAGTTAGTTTTTCTTCCATTTCTCTGAAAATATAACTGCAGTAACAAACAGTTTGGATCCTGCTCAGACATCAAGTCACTCAGCATCTCATCTGGATTGAAACTGTTTGCAAAGGTAATAAAAGATTTCGTCGCCAGCGTTCATAGAGAAAAAGATCTTAAAGAAGCATTAGGACTGATACCACATCACAGTGAAGTTTTATCTTGTCTTATCAATTTCACTTTTCATCAAATATATTATGGCTGTCCACAAAAGACTTTTTCATTCATCCTCTCATAGTTCCAAGTAGACATTACTCTATTTATTCTAAGTACGTGGACATCCAATCTCCCCTCTCCAGTGGTGTGTACAGTAGAAGCTCAGATAACGACATATTTCTTGAGTAAAGGGCAGAGGTCCAGATAATATGCGTAAATTTAAACATTTTCAAGAATAACTCCTTTATAATTTCTCCACCAAATCCTATACTGTGACCACTCTTTAGAATCGTCTCAAAGAGACGATTCTAAAGAGTGGTCACAGTATAGGGTTTGGTGGAGAAATGACGATTTTAGTATTTGGGTATGCACCTTTATCTGTAGCTCTGCTTAAAATTCAGAATCATCAAATGAAGTAAAAGGATAAATGGATGGAATGACACTCCATCCTGGACAGACACAGTAACTGACAATATGATACCTTTCCTATTAGTGGAATGGTTCAATCCATTATTGGTTTTCCAAGGAAGGATTTCCTGCCCCTGTCAACATAATGGTTAGCCTTTGACCCCTGCTGTAGAATAATTAATCAAGACATAATATGACTATAAATCTTAACTCTTTGCATGTTAATCCATTCCCTCACACAAATGCTTTTTCATGCATCTGCAAACATGAGTAGATCCAGACCAGTTGGCTCCATTAGGTCTCATGATCAGGGTCTGCACTATCTGCTTATGAAATGATATAGATCTGATCCTACAGTTTAATGTCAAAGGAAAAATTCCAGTGAAAAGCTTACATACCGGTAATTAAAATTAAGTTAATGAATATGCATGAAGTGACCAATTCACATATCATGTTCGTTTGCAAAAAAGAGTAGATCCTGCAGGAGCTGTTTGACCAGTGTCTTCTCTGTTTGCTTATGGAATTATACTGATCTGATTCTAAAATTTATGCCATGTTCAAAATCTCCTTCTTCATAATGCCACGATAAAAAATTCTGCTAAATGATGTTCATGATGTCATTATTTCCTACAGGAGCCATCTGATCTTGGTCTACTCTGTTTGCAAAGGCGTAGAAAGTCGTATTTATGAAGTAAAGGGTAAATGTAGATGATGTCAATATTTCTTGGAAATTCATCAGGTAAGGGTTTAACCCATTCCCTCTTGATGCCTCTGTAAAAGTCACTTCCTAAAACCATTGTGATAAATAGAGTAAATGCTCTATTTCTCACAATGGTTTCTATACTACACAATTTTAAAAAAAATTCTTTCCCATAGTAAATGCTCCTTTTCGGTAGATTTATTCAAAGAGATAGAACCTAAAATAGCCTATGAGGGAATGGGTTAAGCATTGCCTGCCAATATTGTCATCTGCTGCAAGAGTTAACCCTATACCAGATGCTTTTGCAAACAGAAGACCCAGATTCACAGGAGCTGTCTGATCCGGGTCTACTTTGTAAAGGTGTTGAACTTAAGTCATATCTATGGTGTAAAAGGATAACGCGACATTCACCTGCAAATATTGTCATCCATTTTCATCTTCAAAAATACAGTTGAACTTCGATATCTTGAAATCCGATCATTCAAACTTTGGGATAACTCGAAGTAAATGTTTCATCCTTTCAAAATTTACAATACAGAATAGGTCTAAAAATGTATTACTACAAATATCTAGAAACACATTCGACAGCTTAATGCAGGTCAAAAGTAATACTGAGAGCTCCTATAGGAGCTTTCAGCATTATTTTAGACTTTCATTAAGCTGTGAAATTGTCCAGATTAGAAATCAGATGTACTCGAACTTTCATTATCTCAAAGTAATTTGTATGGTCCCTTGAAGTTCGAGATATCGAAGTTCAACTGTATATTGTTTTTAGAAAGCAACTGGTCAGAGTGACAAACAACATTGTTCTTGATGAGACACTAAGTTACTTGGCATCTCATCCAGATCCAGACTGTTTAGGGTTATCAAAAAATTATTCATTCTGCGGAAAAAGCAACAGTAGTTATTAGTCTAAGTGAAAGGACCCTGTGATACAATGGATCACTGAGTCATAAAGCTCTGGGGACAATAACATTCTACCATAATGCCCTTGGAACCCTGCTGCTAGCTAATGGCACCACATTTTATTTGTTTCCTACTTGTATCAGGTAACTAGTTTATTCTGTCACCTGCATTTCCTTTACCAGCAGCCAAGTACACATTTTACGCATGAGAGGAATGTCTTCCTGGTTAGATCTGAGAATTCTTAAGCCATTATTCCCAGGCTATTTTCAGATCCAACCTCTTTGAAAAAATCTACTGAAAAGGAGCATTAATTAGAGGAAAAGAACATTTTAATTTAAGTTTTGAAACTATTGTAATACATAAAGCATTTGATCCCATGGATCCCTATTTATCACAATGGTTACAAAATGTGACAAAGGTGCCTATGAGAGAATGGGTTAACCCTTTCCTCCATCAATACGCCTTTCTACGCCTCTGTAAAAGTCACTTAATGAAACCATTGTGATAAATAGAGCATTTGCTCATATAGGAGCAAATGCTCTATTAATCACAATGGTTTCTAAAATTTTCCTTTTCTCTAGTTAATGCTCCTTTTAGGTATATTCATTCAAAGTGGCTGCATCTAAAAATAGCCTATGGAGGAATGGGTTAACCCTGGGTGTATGGGTTTATGATTATTCATGTAAGAAATAATTACTTAACAGATATTAGCTCAATCTTTACATTGGCATATGAACAAGGGAAAGTTTAGGCCATGACCAAAACTGCAGAACCAGATCTACTGTGTTTCATAAGCAAATTGAGCAGACCCTGATCAGAAATCTATAATACAGGAGTTGTTTTATTTTAATATATAGTCAGCATTTGTCGGGTTTTATTTTATTTATTCATTTCAGCATTGGTCAGATTAGGGGTTTATATAAAAGAAGAGGGCCATGATGTCCCTGTTTTGCTCACCTGGTGAGCTAAAAACATATCAGCATTGATTGAATTTGGTATATTCATTTGTTTATGTCAGCATTGGTCGAATTAGGGGGGGGGGGGGTCTTTATCTTTTTTATTTCAGCAATGGTGGAGTTAAAGTAATTACCCTTAGTATTTGGGGACAGACAAGCACAGGCAAATGTATATGATATAAAGCACTTTCCACATGTTAACTCATTCCTCCATATAAGCACCTTTTTACACCCTAGGAAACAAAGTAGATCCAGATCAGATGGCTCCAGTAAATAAACCAAGTAGACCCTGATCAGATGGCTATGGCTCCTACAGGAGCCATCTGATCTGTGTCTATTCTGTTTGCAAAGGCATATAAAGGCATATATATGGAGTAAACTGCTTCTTAACATTCTTTTGCACCCACTGCATGCCCGACACCATTTATCTTTTTTAAAGATATTTCTTGTTCTTTATAGAACAAACAGTAAAGGAAGTATTTGCATACAGCAGTTACTTTGTGCGCTAATCCCTACTTAATCCTTACTGTGCGGGGCACGGGGCACTAATGTCCTTTGCAAACAGTGTAGACCCAGATGAGAGGGCTCCTAGAGGAACCCTCTCATCAGGGTCTGCACTATTTGTCATGGTACACTTTTCTTTGGAAAAATCCCTTAATATTCACCATAAGCTTGACCTGTTTGAATTTTGGAATAGTCCATTTGAAAAGTCAGCATTGTAAAGGTTAAGAAGAATTGCTTTATATGACTGCAAAAGAATAGTAAGAGCTGTTTGATCACAATCTGCTCAATTTGCAGCAAGATATAGATCTCTTTAATCCATAAATACTGCACCTTTCTACACTTTTGCAAACAGAGTAGACCCAGATCAGATGGCTCCTGTAGGATACAGATATGATTCTAGTTTCTGTCATGGCCAAACTTTCCAGTGTTCATGCATCATCATAACAAATAATCAAATTTATATGCATGATGTCATTATTTCTTACATAAATATTCATGGAGAGATGGATTTTTTTTGTTCAGAAATGTGTGGCTTGGCTCTGAATTGACTCCGAATTGGTTTCCGGACACTATGATGGTGTTCACAATAATATCAGACACTAATTTAAGTCCGTAGAAAATGAAAAAAAGAAATGCGAAAGAGAATGATTGTCTACTGCGTAAAAGCTGACCTAAATGTAAAACAAGAGGACCGCAAGCGGGTGCCAAAGCTCGTCTGTCGACATTGTCATGCTGAACATGCATACCAAAAATGAAGGTTGTAAATAAAAAATTGAAGAAGTTATGGTCAGTGTTAAGATTTCAGACAACGACGACAACGCGGACGCTGGAGTTACGACCATAGCTTGTGATTTCTTCGAAACAGACGAGCTAAAAAGAAATGCGAAAGAGAATGTCTACTGCGTAGTAGCTGACCTAAATGTAAAACAAATTATGAGTACATTAGGTATACATAATTGATTTTTGATCCTACAGGAGCCTTTTGATCTGGGTCTACTCTGTTTGCAAAGGCATGAATAGGTGTTTGTATGAAGGAAAGGGTTAATGAGATATTCAGCTGATGAATATTTATAAAGTGACACCTTGTTGCATAAATATTCATGAGGCAATTGGTTAGCATTCTTTTTTAACCCATTACTCCATGGGCTATTTTTAGATCGAACCTCTTTGAATAAATCTACCGAAAAGGAGCATTTACTAGAGAATTTGTTTTTTAAGAATCTTGTAGTTTGAAACCATCGTGATAAATACAGCATTTGCTCATATAGGAGCAAAATGCTCTATTTATCACAATGGTTTCAGAAAGTGACTTTTACAGAGGCGTAGAAAGGCGTATTTATGGAGTAAAGCATTAAGTACGTAATAAATAATTTGGATCCTGATCAGTATAGAAGCTGTTTCAAACTCTGATCATGTTTTTACAATGATGTAGAAATGTACTTTGATAATTGAGGCAGACATCAATTTTTACAGAGGAAAATTACATGGTGCTTTATATGGTTTAGCCAGGAAAATGACAATTACTATAATAATGCCTGTATCAATTTTTCCCGTTTTTATTCCCAAAGTATTGATTCTTGATCTCTTTGCAGGCTGAGTAATTGTTGTCTGCAAAAATTGTCGCCTGCTGCAGATATTTAACCCATTCCTTCATACTATCACCTATTGATGCCTCTGTAAATGTCACTTTTTGAAATCATTGTGATAAATAGAGCATTAATTTTGCTCTTGTCGAGCAAATGCTCTATTTATCACAATGGTTTCAGAACTACAAAATTCTAAATATTTTCCTTTTTTCTAGTCAATGCTCTTTTTCGGTTTATTCAAAGAGGTTGGGTCTAAAAATAGAGGGAATAGGTTAAGTTTAACCCTAGTCATTTAAGGAATATTGCTAAATTTTTACAATGGCATATTAATTTTCGCACAAGAATTTTTTATATTGGTAGAAACTGTAGAGTCACATCTACATTGTATTATAAGTTCATTAGCAAATAGATAGCACATGCCATTTTAAAAATGCAGCCAATAATTATTAATGATGTCATTATTTCTTACATGAATATTCAACAGGGAAAGGGTCAAATATGCCAAGTATGCTACTCAGTCTGACCCCTGATGTCTAATCTGGATCTAAAAAGTTTGCAAAGATTATCAAAAATTTGCCCACAGCTGAGTCTAAGAGTTGGTGTCATGACTTGTTAACCCTTTACTCCACAAATACTCTTTTCTACCCCTTTGTAAACAGAATAGACCCAGATCAGGCAGCTTCTGTGGCTCTAGGCTCATGTCATAATATAGATTTGATTTTACAAATACAGCTAATAAATATGCATGGTGTCATTATTACTTACATGAATATTTGATCAGATTTGAAATTGAGGTACCCATATGGCTGATTTCAAATCTGCAGATCTTTGTCAATACTGGACCTCATCCTGAAACTTTCTACGAAAACGCATAACTACTTTCTATTTTACAAGATAGTATGAGTCAGGCAGGAAAACACCACATACAAAACAAACAGTCGCCCGAACAGCACCCTGGCATATCAATGTTACAATTTATCAGAAACCTCATTGTTTGTTAGTTTTAATGAGAATGGTCAGTATTATTCCAAATACTAAGATGCATGTTGACATTTAACCCTTTCCTCCATAAATACACCTTTCTAACCACTTCTTGAAACCATTGTAATAATTAGAGCATTTGCTCCTATAGGAGCAAATGCTCTATTTATCACAGTGGTTTCAAATTACAAAAATTCTAAAATTTTACTTTTCTCTAGTAAATGCTCCTTTTGGTTAGATTTATTCCAAGAGGTTGGGTCTAAAATAGCCTATGGAGGACAGGGTTAACAGCCACCATTTCCTGCTTGATTCATCTGCTAAACTGGGAAATGTGTTATTCATTCCTTGACATTCTATTTAAAACTGTGCATTGTATTTGTCATAGTTACTTAGCAAAAGTTCTATTATTACTTTTAGAATTGTTAGTTATGTACAAAATTCAAAAATTTAACTTTTGTACAAAATCCACATGAGGTTTTTTTCAGTATGGAGGTGACATATTCTATAAAGATTTTGTTGCACATTTGCCAACCGGATGAGGATGACAAATACGTTTTGATTGCAGGGAGAGCCTACCAGTAATTACTGCTCTGGCAAAGTGCAGAAGTATCACTACCTGGGAATATATGTAAAAAAGAAATGTCTCACCAGGAAAAGCAAGCTTTCAAGTCTTTTGGCTACAAACAACTCGTCCGAAATCCAACATAAAACAATCTTGAAATCTGAAACAAAGCAAGAATGCATACAGGCCATACAGTTACAATAGTCACCATTAAATATTTTATATACTTAACCCATTCCCTCATAGGCTAGGTTTAGATCCAACCTCTTTGAATAAATCTACCGAAAAGGAGTATTAACTAGAGAAAAGGAATTTTTTAGAAATGCGTAGTTTTGAAACCATTGTGATAAATAGAGCATTTATAGGATGCTCTATTTATCACAATGGTTTCATAAAGTGTCTTTTACATTACAATAATTTATATTATACCTGGATTTATGAAAGCATGTTAAATTTGCCCATTACTGGGTTTTTTCTGCAATGGGGATGAAGGAGTAAATTTTTTGTTCATCAACTATTTTAAAATTTAATCTTTTGATTGATGAATTTTCAAACTGGAATGGTTCATCATCATTTAACAACAGAGTTCATTCAGTATAAAAGGCATAAAGTTGCTAGAAGATTCTGAAAGACAGAGAGTGCATTACCCTCATCTGAGTCTGCATCTGGGTCTATCACTGTTTGCAAAGAAATACTAGTACAATAGCATGTTCATCAACCCTTTAATTCAAATAAATGCCTTTTCTTTCCTTTGCAAACACATTAGATCCAGATCTGTCAGCTCCTGTATGAGCCGACTGTTTTGGATCTGCTCCATTTGCTTATTGGGTAATACAGACCTGAGTCTCCAGTTTATGTCAAAGCCACAATGTCTCTTGTCAATGATGCCGTTATCTAAATAAATCTAATGAATATATGTGAAGTCATTATTTCTTACGGAAATATTCATGAGAGAAAGAGTAAAACAAAAATGGACCTTAGAAATAACAATTACACGCACAAAGAACTGTAACTCTATGGGGGAAAATTCTGCGGGAGTTTTCAGTTTCAATATCTGTTTGTAATTGGCACTAGTGAGGATTTATAGGAATAAATAGTTTCTTTTCTTCAATAATTACCACTTCACTACAAGTGCTCCTTCAAGGGTATATAAATCATAGGCTGTGGGCATATCAAAACACTGGAGAGATAAGATAACACTGGCTGCAATATTGTCTACTGGATGCCATAGTGTGAATAAACAATTACCTTTGCAAACAGCTTGGATCCAGATGAGACGCCGAGTAACTCGGCCTCTCATCTGGATCAAAACTGTTTGACATATGCATCATGGTTTTAAAACAAAATGGCGAAAAGATATAGCTTTGTGATGTCAGGCAGATAACAATATCTTGCAGACAACAATGGCTTCAAGTGAAAAGATTATGCTGTCTTGCAATATTTGTCAGTCTTCTGCATGTTTCCACTCTGTACCTACCGTATTTACGTTAAATATTTGCACACCCAATCTCACCTCTCCACCAGTTTGTAAAGCTGAATAATTCATTTTAGTACCCTTTTGGTAACTTTGAATTATATACATGTAGTAGCAAATAGTGTAGACCCTGATCAAACGGGTCCTTCAGGAGCAATTTGTTCTGGGTCTCCACTATTTGCTTATGTTTGTCTGTGCCAATCTAACTAGGGTATATCTGCTCACTAACTGTCTGTGCCAATGTAATTAGGGTATTTCTGCTCACTACCTATGTAAACAGTTCATAGGGTGTTTCTGCTCACTAACTATGTAAACAGTTCATAGGGTGTTTCTGCTCACTAACTATGTAAACAGTTCATAGGGTGTTTCTGCTCACTAACTGTGTAAACAGTTCATAGGGTGTTTCTGCTCACTAACTATGTAAACAGTTCATAGGGTGTTTCTGCTCACTAACTGTGTAAACAGTTCATAGGGTACTTCTGCTCACTAACTGTGTAAACAGTTCATAGGGTGTTTCTGCTCACTAACTATGTAAACAGTTCATAGGGTGTTTCTGCTCACTAACTGTGTAAACAGTTCATAGGGTACTTCTGCTCACTAACTATGTAAACAGTTCATAGGGTGTTTCTGCTCACTATGTAAACAGTTCATAGGGTACTTCTGCTCACTAACTATGTAAACTATTCATAGGGTGTTTCTGCTCACTAACTATGTAAACAGTTCATAGGGTATTTCTGCTCACTAACTATGTAAACAGTTCATAGGGTATTTCTGCTCACTAACTATGTAAACAGTTCATAGGGTATTTCTGCTCACTAACTATGTAAACAGTTCATAGGGTACTTCTGCTCACTAACTATGTAAACTATTCATAGGGTGTTTCTGCTCACTAACTATGTAAACAGTTCATAGGGTACTTCTGCTCACTAACTATGTAAACAGTTCATAGGGTGTTTCTGCTCACTATGTAAACAGTTCATAGGGTACTTCTGCTCACTAACTATGTAAACTATTCATAGGGTGTTTCTGCTCACTAACTATGTAAACAGTTCATAGGGTATTTCTGCTCACTAACTATGTAAACAGTTCATAGGGTATTTCTGCTCACTAACTATGTAAACTATTCATAGGGTGTTTCTGCTCACTAACTATGTAAACAGTTCATAGGGTATTTCTGCTCACTAACTATGTAAACAGTTCATAGGGTATTTCTGCTCACTAACTATGTAAACAGTTCATAGGGTATTTCTGCTCACTAACTATGTAAACAGTTCATAGGGTACTTCTGCTCACTAACTATGTAAACTATTCATAGGGTGTTTCTGCTCACTAACTATGTAAACAGTTCATAGGGTACTTCTGCTCACTAACTATGTAAACAGTTCATAGGGTGTTTCTGCTCACTATGTAAACAGTTCATAGGGTACTTCTGCTCACTAACTATGTAAACTATTCATAGGGTGTTTCTGCTCACTAACTATGTAAACAGTTCATAGGGTATTTCTGCTCACTAACTATGTAAACAGTTCATAGGGTATTTCTGCTCACTATGTAAACAGTTCATAGGGTATTTCTGCTCACTAACTATGTAAACAGTTCATAGGGTATTTCTGCTCACTAACTATGTAAACAGTTCATAGGGTACTTCTGCTCACTAACTATGTAAACTATTCATAGGGTATTTCTGCTCACTAACTATGTAAACAGTTCATAGGGTATTTCTGCTCACTAACTATGTAAACAGTTCATAGGGTATTTCTGCTCACTAACTATGTAAACAGTTCATAGGGTATTTCTGCTCACTAACTATGTAAACAGTTCATAGGGTACTTCTGCTCACTAACTATGTAAACTATTCATAGGGTATTTCTGCTCACTAACTATGTAAACAGTTCATAGGGTATTTCTGCTCACTAACTATGTAAACAGTTCATAGGGTATTTCTGCTCACTAACTATGTAAACTATTCATAGGGTACTTCTGCTCACTAACTATGTAAACTATTCATAGGGTATTTCTGCTCACTAACTATGTAAACTATTCATAGGGTACTTCTGCTCACTAACTATGTAAACTATTCATAGGGTACTTCTGCTCACTAACTATGTAAACTATTCATAGGGTACTTCTGCTCACTAACTATGTAAACTATTCATAGGGTATTTCTGCTCACTAACTATGTAAACTATTCATAGGGTACTTCTGCTCACTAACTATGTAAACTATTCATAGGGTACTTCTGCTCACTATGTAAACTATTCATATTTGGATTCATGACGAAACACTAACCTTCATAAGCAATATTAATTTCATATGGATTCATACATAAATATTTTAACCATCCCCTTTTCACACATTTGCAAACAGAGTACACCTAGATCAGACTGCTCCTATAGGAGTCAGATCAGGGTCTGCTCTGTTTGCTTTTGACATGATATAGATCTGATGATTCTACAGTTTTTGTCAAAGCTAAAGATACTCTTGAATAGTTTACATTATAAAAACTTTATCTAAGAAATATTCATGATGTCATAATTTCTTACATGAATATTGAACAAGGAAAAGCTTTAAAGTGATTAGCAATTTTTAACTATTCACAGACAAATATAAATATACTTAGAGCCAGACAATAAATATGGAGACAGACAGCAATATCAGCTATCTTGAGAAGGAATTTGAAATAAAATGGAGTCAACATAGACAAAAGAAATACTTTATTTTCCCTAAGTATTCAGACACCAAATCTCCCCTCTCCGCCAGTTTATAAAGCTAAACAATTCATTTTGGCACTATTTTAATAATTTAAATTAGACTGCCATAGTAACAAATAGTTTGAACCCTCATCAAATGGCTCCTTCAGGAGCTGTTTGATCTTTGTCTCTACTATTTACCTAAGGTTTTCTTTCTGAATACTTAGGGTAGTTAGGGAAAGTCAAATATGAGAAATTACTGATAAAGACTGACTGTGTTCACAATGGAAATCCATTTGAAAATGCCATCAAGTCCGTACTTACTATTTGATGTAAAAGTTATAAATTATATACGTTTAACCCATTCCCTCAGAAGCTAGTTTTAGACCATTACCTCACAAGCTATTTTCCCCAACCTCTTTGAATGAATCTACTGAAAAGGAGCATTTACTAGAAAAAAGGGAAATTTTAGTATTGTGTAGTTTTGAAACCATTGTGATAAATAGAGTATTTGCTCCTTTTTGGTAGATTTATTCAAAGAGGTTGAATCTAAACATAGCCCATAAAATTATGGGTTATAAAGAAATTGTAACAATGATGATATTTGCAGATGGAATTTAGACTATAATGAAAAGGTAATCAAAAACTGTTAACCCCTGTTTGTGAAACACTATGCCCCAAATATGACCTTTGACCTTGATGTATGACCTTTACTTTAATAAGTCATCCCTAAAAATGTTAACCTCCATAAGTTGCACATGCATGTTAAGTTTGAATTGCGTATGTTGAATGATGACAAAGCTATTGCCATTCTAATTTGACCCGTAATTTGAACTTTGACCTTAATGTATGACCTTGACCTTAATAAGTCACCCCTAAAAATGTTTGCCTTCATAGGATGAACATGCATGCCAAGTTTGAAGTTTGTATGTAGAATGGCTACAACATTATCGCCAACTTTAAAGATGGGGACAAACCAACCAACCAACCACAAACAAACCAACAAATAGACAGACAGACAGTGCAAAAACAATATCCCCCAGGGCCTAAGGCTCAAAGAGTTTGTATCTTGATGACACATTAATCCATTAAATCATATTTTAGATCCAACCTCTTCGAATAAATCTACCAAAAAGGAGCATTTACTAGAGAAAAGGAACATTTTAGAATTTTGTAGTTTTTAAACTATTGTGATAAATACAGCATTTACTCCTATAATGGGGCAAAATGCTCTATATATCACAATGGTTTTAAAAAGTGACTTTTACAGAGATGCCAAAGGGCGACTGTATTAGGGAATGGAATGAGCTACCAGGCACCAGGAGGAGGAGGTGAGGTCCACCTGGGTCCGCACTATCATACTACAGTAAAACTTCTCTGTAACAACCACTAAATTATATCAAGTTTTTTTGTTAAAGGCAGGTGGCTGCTAAGTGCTTAAAGCAAGGTGAAAGTAAAACAGAACACTCCTATAGGAGCGTTCTGTTTTACTTTCACCTTGCTTTTAAGCAGTCACCTGCCCTAAATACTAATTAACAAAATTAAGTGGCCATTATAGAGAGGTTTTACTGTATTTTCAAATACTGATACTAATTCAAACTATACAGTAGGATATTACAAGTCACAACTCTAAGAATGAAATATTAACTTGACTGGCATTGGCAAACAGCTTGGATTCAGATGAGACGCTGAGTAACTCGGGTTTCATCAGGATCCAAGCTCTTTGATACTTGTCCAATCGTTTCTCAAAAGCTGGATTGAGTCAACAGCAGAGTTACAGATAAAGGTGTGTACCAAAATACTAAGACTGTCATTTCTCCACCAAACCCTATACTGTCACCACAGAGCTACAGATAAAGGTGTGTACCAAAATACTAAAACTATCATTTCTCCACCAAACCCTATACTGTCACCACAGAGCTACAGATAAAGGTGCGTACCAAAATACTAAAACTATCATTTCTCCACCAAACCCTATACTGTGACCAAGAGTGGTCACAGTATAGGGTTTGGTGGAGAAATAAAGAATTTTTAGCTACTGTTGAAAATGTTTAAATTTCCACATCTTATATGGAGCTTTGAGCAGACATTATTTTCTCACAGCGAGCTAAGAGTTAATTTTCACTCAGCATAATTGCAATGAAAATCTTTCCATACACTGCCCTCAGCAATATTAGATCAGTATCATAATGGGCACTAATATATATGCTACAAATCCATTAGAACAGCATTGACATGCCGGTTTGATCGCTGTGTACATATTTACGACTGTTTCGTTCTGGAAAACAACACCAAATATACCAATGTTACAGGAGCTAATGTCTTTGAAACAAGTCAGAAAATACATATAAAATAACGACAACAGTGCAGTGCTGGTGAGTACAATTTACCAGTTTTACATACTCCAGCATAAACCCTTTCCTCCATGAATATTCATGTAAGAAATAATGATGTTAATTAGATTCATTTGTTATAATAGTACATGGACACATGAATTTTTGGCCATGGCAGAAACTGCAGAATCATATCTATATTATATCATAAGTAAACAGAGCAGACCCTGATCAGATGACTCCTACGGGAGCCATCTGATCTGGGTCTTCTCTGTTTGCAAAGGCATAGAAAGACATATTTATGGAGTAAAGTGTTAATTTTTATTATGGCATAATTATGAACACAGGATTGTTTTACCTTGGCAGAAACAGATCTAACAAGAGCCACATGTGGCGCCAACGCTCATCTGATTTGAAGCTTGTCCACTACATACACTTCTCCTCAAAGAGATCTACCAACCTATGAAATTTCATGTTGTTACCTCTTATATTTTTTGATTGATCAGTTACATTAAAGTCGTTGCATGCCGTCACCAACAACGACAACTACAACCCAGTGATCATAAACAGACAAGCTAAAATTGTATATTATATCCTTAATTAAGCAAAGAAAGCTGAGACCCTAATGAGATGGCTTCTATAGGAACATTCTGATCTGGGTCTTTTGTAAATGTGTAAGGGAAAGGGTTAAGGAGCAATACAAATCTGTTTCTACAATTTCTGCCATGGTAAAAAAATCCCTTGATCATGATGACATTATAAAATTCCACTAACTAATATTCATACATTTTTTTACATGAATATTTATGAGGGGAAGGGTTAGAATGGTTGGCAACTAAAAGTCTGAAACTAATAATTTGCTGGCTGCAACAGTGAAAAGTCATAGCATTAAAAGATAATTTGAAAAGTGGATCTTTTTCCCAACCCCAGGACACTGACAAATGTAAATGTACCAAATTAATAAGACATGCTGATATTATAATGCTGCCTTGCTTATCTCTGAAATCTATTTTGTTCACATAACTCTTTGAAATTTACCACATTATCACTAATAAACAGAGCAACAGACAAACATGCATACTCTAGTACTAAAATTGTCATTTCTCTACCAAATCCTACGTTGCGACCACTCTTTCGAATTGTCTCTTTGAGACATACAGTTTCGTGGAGAAATAAAGAAGTTATTCTTAAAAATGTTTTAATTTACTCATTTTATCCGGACCTCTGAATAAACATTCCTGAGGGTGTAACATAAAAAAATTATTAACCCCTTCCCCTTTAATTTATTCAAAATTTCAATACCTACTGAATATTCATGGACAAAATAGTTACATGTATATTGAAATATGGAAGGTGGAACATTGTAGCCATTTTAGAAAGTAAAGAGCCATCTGACCTGGGTCTACTCTGTTTTCAAATGCATGAAAACACATTTATATGAGGGAAAGGTTTAAACAGGAGCATGTAGCATTTTGTACACAGGCAGTTGCTTGATGCTGATTGAAAGCAATACAGAAAGCTCATAGAGGAGTTTTGTTAACCCTTCACTTGCTGAATTTTAAAATACATTTCTCCTTCTTTACCCATGCCCTGTTGTATAATTATATATATCTTCACTGTGTACAAGTATTTCACTGTGCAATCACAGCTGTGGAGTGCACTGGTTGCACAATCAACTTGTAAATAGTGCAGACCCTGATGAGACAGCTCCTGCAGGAGCTGTCTCATCTGGGTCTTCACTATTTACAGGTAGGTATATTGACGTGAATAGCAAGCGAAGGGTTAAATTTATGTTAAGGTCCATGTCTCAGAAACTGTCCAAGATATTCAACAAAGAAAATTCTTAGTTGAGAAAGGGGCATAACTATGGTAAAAACAATTTAGGGTTACCTGCCCTTGTGAAATGGGTTCCCCTTGTGATAGTAAACATGCATACAAAATTTTAACCAAATATCTTTAATGGTTTCTGAGAAAATTGGACCTTAACAAAAAGGTTAACCCAATACAGATGCTGACGAGAGGGTCATGGCAATAGCTCCACTTTTTCAAAAACAAGGGCATGTTGTATTGCTATGCAAGACATAAGTCCCCCACCGGACTAAAAAAAACCTCCACTCTCCCCACCCCACCCACCCATGGTGTGGTTGACCATGGTATATACATGACCACCTGAATGGTATTAGTACCTACTTTCATACATTGAATCAGTAAATAAAAAGTTATTGTCCCGACAAGAAAATATGAAAAAGGGGAGTAACTCCAAAAATATTGATGCTAGAGTTATTGCCCTTGTGCATGACACTACCCCTCATCATGCGTGTTCCATATGTGAAGTTTCAAATCAATTGAACCAGTAGAGAAAGAGTTATTGTCCGGACAAAAAAATATGAAAAAGGGGAATAACTCCAAAAATATTGATGCTATAATTATGGCCCTTGTGCATGACACTACTCCTGATCATGCTTCTTCAATGTGTGAAGTTATAATGAATTTGGCCTAACTTTGTAGGAGATATTGCCCGGACACGAAGTGTGACAGACGGACTGACAAGAAAATGTGAAAAAGGGGAATAACTCCAAAAATATTGATGCTAGAGTTATGGCCCTTGTGTATGACACTACCCCTTATCATGATTGTTCCATATGTGAAGTTTCAAATCAATTGAACCAGTAGATAAAGAGTTATTGTCCGGACAAAAAAATATGTAAAAGGGGAATAACTCCAAATATATTGATGCTAGAGTTATGACCCTTGTGCATGACACTAGCCCTCATCATGCTTCTTCAATGTGTGAAGTTATAATGAATTTGGCCTAACTTTGTAGGAGATATTGCCCGGACACGAAGTGTGCAGACGGACTGACAAGAAAATATGAAAAAGGGGAATAACTCCAAAAATATTGATGCTAGAGTTATGGCCCTTGTGTATGACACTACCCCTTATCATGATTGTTCCATATGTGAAGTTTCAAATCAATTGAACCAGTAGATAAAGAGTTATTGTCCGGACAAAAAAATATGTAAAAGGGGAATAACTCCAAATATATTGATGCTAGAGTTATGACCCTTGTGCATGACACTAGCCCTCATCATGCTTCTTCAATGTGTGAAGTTATAATGAATTTGGCATAACTTTGTAGGAGATATGGCCCGGACAAGAAGCGTGACAGACGGACAGACGGACAGACGGACGGACGGACGGACAGACGGACGGACAGACGGACAGACAGACGGAATCGAGCAAACCTATAGTCCCCCAACCGGTAACCGGTGGGGGACTAATAATGAATATTATATAGGGTTTTAGTTGCATTATTGATCATCAGCAACCGTTTTCTGCAAAAGATGCAGTACATTTGTATTTCATTTTAAAAAAAATGTTTTCTGATATTTCTTTTAAAAACCAATTTGTGAGACCATTGAACAGTTTGGATCCTGATGTGATGCTTCACTGTTGCCGGTCTTCTCATCCTGATCCAAATTGTGTGCAAACATTATCAAGACTTCAGTCATAAAGTTGAAGAGTTAACTCTTAGCTAAAAAAAGTCTCCTTTCCTGACGGCTCCAATTAATCCTTTGCCCCATGAATATAAACGTAAGAAGTAATGACGTCATGAATATTAGCCCTTTCCTCCATGAATTAATAGTTGTTGTAAGAAATAATGACATCATGAATATTAATTAGTTTAATCTTAATAATGACACATGAACACAGATATGTTTGGTCATGGCAAGAATTGTAGAACAACTCTTTTACATATTATTTTTCATCATTAGTAAAATTACAAATTGCATGTATGTGAAATACTGTTTTAACCCTTTCCCTGTTGTATGTTTGTTTCAAATTTCAATACCTACTGACTATTCATGGACAACATAGTTAGTTACATGTATAATGAAATATGGAAGGTTGGATATTGTAGCCATTTTAGAAACTAAAGAACCAGATCTATCAAAATCTATTAGCAAACAGAGCAGACCCTGATCAGACAGCTCCTCTAGGAGCCGTCTCATCTGGGCCTACTCTGTTTGCAAATGTGTGAATACACGTTTGCATGAGGGAATGGGTTAAGCTACTGTCTTTTTACACAATTGTCATTATTGCCTTTTTTAACCCTTTACTTCATGAATATTCATTTAAGAAATAATGACAAAGTAGATAGCACCACATGAATTTTTTACCATGGCAGAAAATGTAGAATCAGATCTATATTATTCCATAGGCAAACAGAGCAGACCCTGATCAGACGGCTCCTACAGGAGCCGTCTGATCTGGGTTTACTCTAGTTGCAAAGGTGTAAAAAGGCATATTTATGGAGTAAAGGGTTAAATGACTTTTTTCTTTATATCATACCAGTAAAGTTGGTACTATAATGATTGAGATTGTGGAAAGATATACAAAAAAATTTATTCTTCAAAAAGTAAGCTCCGGTCCTGACTTTTTCATAAAGTATTTCGTCTAGAGTGTATTCAGACACCAAATCAGAGTCCATGCTTATAAAGCTTTTAGTTGAGTCTGAGTTTCGTTCTCAAGCTTTTGATTGGTCAGATTTGAGTTCTCAAGCTCAAATCTGACCAATCAAAAACTTGAGAACGAACTCAGACTCAACTAAAAGTTTTATAAGCATGGACCCTTGTCTTTCTATCTGTAAAGCTGAATTATTCAATTTGGCAATTTAAAATTACATTTACATAGTAGCAAATAGTGTAGACCTTAATCAAACAGCTCACACAGGAGCCATTTGATCTGGGTCTGCACACTTTGCCTAGAGGTCTGTCTGTCCCAATGGATAAGACAATTAGGGTATGATACAAAGTGATGTAAGGGAAGAAACTGAGTTTTTTACATCTTGTTTGTCTCTTAGTTACTGTTCTTTAGAAAAATAATGGTTTTCCTCAGTACCAATTTCTGTGGTCACTGCTTACTCCATATTTTTACTTCATTTGTGATAATTACAACATTTTCATTTTACTAAGGGTATTGATTGATAACCTGTAATCTCTATGTACAAGTAGTCCGAATTTATCTTGTAAATCCCCCAAGAGATTGGGCATAATCTCGTCAGGATTTCTGTCACCTTCTCTGTTTGAATGTACGTCACCTGCTTGTATTCAATGTAATAAACAGATCTAAACCTCCCCCTTTCAAAACATTTAGGTTTATCAAGGTAAGACTGGAAAAGTCTGAGTCAAAATTTGAAATATTGAGCTGAATTAGTCACTTTGTGAAATCCTATGGTAAATATACTTGTCACCTGACGGTCTGAACATCAAAAGAAATCTGATCGGCTAAAGTCTGTACATAAGCACTTTAGGGTCAGTTATCTTTCAATAACTTAGCATCTACAAAAGCTGTAAAAGCAGATCATCTGTGTCCCTCAGGGGTTTGAACATGCTTCTGTATGAAATGATGAATTATTGAAATCTAAAGAGGTATGCACTTGAGTCTCTGCTTAACCCTTTAACTGATAAAAACGCCTTTTAATGCCTTTGCCAACAGAGTAGACTAAGATCAGGTTGCTCCTCCTGTTGAAGCCATCTCATCAGTCTGCTATGTTTGGTGAGTGCCTCATGTAGATCTGATTGTACATTTTCTGCCTTTCCAAAAAAAGTCCTGTAATCATACACCATTATAAAATTCACAAATGAATATTCATAATGTCATTATTTCTTTTATAAATATTCATGAGAGTAAGTGTTAACCAATTACATATCAAACCAGTAATGGGTTTTTTTTTTATCAAAATTCATTTGTTTTTGCACTCTGCTTCTCAGTAAATAATTATGAAGTTTTAGTTTCAAACAATTTGAATGAATCTATATAAGCAACCCAGGGTCTCACCTGGATCAAAACTAAAATTGTATTGTTAATTAATCCTTGAAATAATGAATATTCATATCAGTAATATTGACTGTATGAATATTAATTAGCTGAATTTTTATGGCAATTGAAAAAAAAGAATATTTTACCAAGGCAAAATCTATAGTATAAGATCCATATCATATCTTAAACTGAAGACAGTACAGTGTATATAGTAAACATCCCATTTCTTCATGAATGTTTATGTAAGAAATAATGACATCATGCATATTAATTAGCTGGGTTTTACACTATTATTTAACAAAGACAGAAAGTGTAGAATTAGATTTATACTATATCGTAAGCAAACAGAGCAGAACCTGATCAGACGACTCCTACAGGAGCCATCTGATCTGGGTCTACTCTGTTTGCAAAGGTGTAGAAAAGTGTATTTATGGCCTAAATTGTTAACCCTTTATTCATGTATCAAATTGTGAAATAACGAGTATTAATTAGATGGATTTTTTATAGTAAGGCGATTTTAACCATGGCAGACACTGTACAGTAAAACCCATCTAATGCGACCACCAAAAAGGGGGCATAACTCTGGGTGGCAGAGGCAGGTGGTAGCTTAATGCAGGATGAAGGTTATGTAGAAAGCTCCTAGAGGAGCTTTCTGCATTACTTTCATCCTGCATTACGCAGTCACCTGCTTATAAAGACAGCTATGCTTATCCATTAAGTGGTCACATTAGAGGGGTTCTGCTGTATTGTCATATCTGTATTATCAAAACAGTAAACAGAGCAGACCCTGATCAAACTGCTCCTACAGGGGCCATTTGATTTGTGTATGCTCTGATTGCAAAGGTGTGTTAACCCTTTCCCTGTTCTATGTTTATTCCAAATTTCAATATCTACTGAATATTCATTAACAAAATAGTTATATAGAAATATGGAAGGTGGAACATTGTAGACATTTTAGAAAGCATTGAAACAGATCTATCAAATTCTATAAGCAAACAGAGCAGATCCTGATCAGCCGTCTGATCTGGGTCTACTCTGTTTGCAAATGCGTGAAACACGTTTACATGAGGGAAAGGGTAAAAGTAAAGGAGGGAAGGGTTCAATGAACCATTAATTGTATTGTATTGTGCAAGATTTTCAAACATAAGGGCAAGCATTTTAGCTTTTAAAAGGAAACAAGCAATTGAACTGTATGAAATATTGTTTATTGACTTAGATGAATTTTTCAAGGGTTTGCCTGTCACCACATCAAGGCTGTATGTGCCATATCATCTAGGATGAAAGACTTAACCTTTGGCTTGCCAGACATGAAATGCACATTTCCTGAGACAAACAGTGTTGATCCTGATTTGTGACCTCTCATAAAACTTAATGTGTGATGTAGTTTTAGACTTAGGTTAAACTGTTAAGAAAAAAAATATGATAATGTGCAGTTCGATGTAAAAATGCAAAATGTTTGTCATCAGGAAGAAACTTTATAGCATAAATGAGACCCAAGTCCTGTCTGCAGGGGTTATATTTACAGTTGTTTAGTTTTTCCATTTTATTTTCCAGTGGTTTGACCCCACTGGCTCCGCGGTAAAAAGAGACAGCAATATAGAAGACAATTTATTCCAGTCTTTGCATTGTTTCCCCATGACTCCATAAATACACCTTCCAAGCCTTAGCAGTAAGAGTAGACCCAGATCAGATAGCTCCTGTAGGATCCATCTGACCTGGGTCTGTACTGTTTGCTAAATATATAATGTAGATATGATTTTACAGTTTCTACAATGGCTAAAACTTCCAGTGCCCATGGGCCATTATAAAAAACATTATTACAGTGATCCTTCGTTACAACGGAGGTGTTTGTTTCCAGACATTGTGTTGGTATAATGATGTTGCATTATTATGAGTTTAAATATGAAAGGAACCATTTGGCAAGTTTTAAACTAGTACCAACAGGTGGTCGCTTAATGCAGAACACAAGAAGGGAGCTTTTTGCACTTCTTGTGTTCTGCATTAAGCGATCACCTGTGCTATTGGCATTGCACCTATTTATTGAGTGGCTGTTTCAAAGAGTTAACGGTAATTTTGTTTCAATGCATATTGCCGGTATAACAAGAGTGCCATTGTAACAAATGCCGGTATAACAAGAGTGCCATTGTAACAAATGCCGGTATAACAAGAGTGCCATTGTAACAAATGCCGGTATAACAAGAGTGCCATTGTAACAAATGCCGGTATAACAAGAGTGCCATTGTAACAAATGCCGGTATAACAAGAGTGCCATTGTAACAAATGCCGGTTTAACAAGGGTTCACTGTAATATTCATGATGTCATTATTTCTGGTATGAATATTCATGGAATAAAGGGTTAACCCTTTACCTGATGAATACTTTTCATGCATGATATGAATATTTGATTTACTAAATGTTTAATCATGGTACAAATACAGGATTTATTTACCCTTGGCAGAAACTGTAGAATCACATCTATATGTATATACATGTACTTCCATAAGGAAACAGAGCAGACCCTGATCAGACCCTTCCTTCAGATGCTGTCTGATCTGAGTCTTCTCTGTTTGCAAAGGCTTTAACCCCTTCCCTTCATATAAACACCTTTTCACATCTTGACAAACAGAGTAGATCCAGATCAGACAGCTCCTGTATGAGCCATCTGATCAGGGTCTGCTCTGTTTGCTTATGAAATTATAATAGATCTGACTCTACGGTTTCTATGAATACCAAAACATCCCTGGTTCATACGCCATTATAAATATTCAGTTGATAAATATTCATGATGTCATTATTTCTTATATGAATATTCAACAGGGAAAGGATTAAAAGGCATTTATATCTGGTAATGGGTTACTAATTTATGAGTAGACTTCTTGCTCTTGGTTATACTTACCAGGGTTTTCTCTCCCTGGCAGTTGTACATCATGTTTTTCCACTTTGTCAAACAACAGTTCTACACCTCCACTGAAAGTAAAACAGTGTCTCAGTAAAAATGCTTTAAACCTTCTCTTGCTGAATTTTAAAACACATTTCTCCTTCTTTACCCAAGCCCTGTTGTATAATTATATATCTTCACTGTGTACAAGTATATCACTGTGCAATCACTGCTTTGGAGTGCATTGGTTGCACAACCAACTTGTAAATAGTGCAGACCCTGATGAGACAGCTCCTGCAGGAGCTGTCTCATCTGGGTCTTCACTATTTACAGGTAGGTATATTGACGTGAATAGCAAGCGAAGGGTTAAAATTACATAAATCATTTGTTTCTTATATGCTGAAAAGAAGTATATCACAAGAAAACCAATCTAGATTATAAACTCCGAAGAAGACAAAACCTTCATGTGTTTGATATCGAAGACCCAATTTCATTCGCCAATATTTGAGTATTTATTTGGGTTGATTTTTAGTTTCGTTAACTGTTTGACAAAGGCCGATAATATTTTGCCATAAAACAAAAATTTGTAAGTACATGTATCGATGAAAAGTTTTGAAAACAGTTTTTTTTGTATCATAGGGGCATTTTTCGATATAATTCAAATTATAACTCTTCATAACAATGACTGAACATAAATACCAAGTTTTATGATGTTATTGAAAATATGCATTTATTGTAGCGGTTTTCACTTTAATGCAGGACACAAAAGTGATGCAGAACACCATTTCTGACCTCTACTGCATGTAACGGCCCCTCGTGAGATTCCTTTCTCAACTTTTGTAATAGGGAGATCAACTGTATGTTCGAAAGTAAACAAAACAAGCAAATTCCATATTAGCCACATAGTGGAGATTCTTTCGACACAGGGGTTTAGAATTTTAGACTCACTGCCTTAAAAATGCTAAATCTTTAAATACCTGAAATATGACATGTATTAATCATTGATACATTTACCGTTAAAATCAATAGACCAGTCCTGATGACCCGTGGTGACTGTCAGATTACACCTCTGATCAGATCATATTGAATATGGCTGTACTGGAACAATTATTAACCCTGTCCTCCATGAATATTCCTGTAAGAAATAATGACATCATTAATATTAACCCTTTCCTCCATAGGCTATTTTTAGACCCAACCTCTTTGAATGAAGAGGAGCATTTACTAGAGTAATGTAAAATTTTAGAATTTTGTAGTTTGAAACCATTGTGATAAATAGAGCATTTGCTCCTATAGGAGCAAATGCTCTATTTACCACAATGGTTTCAAGAAGTGGTTATTACAGAGGTGTAGAAAGGCGTATTTATGGAGGAAAGGGTTGACTGTTATAATAGCACTTGGCCACCAGAATGTTTGGTGATGGCAGAACCTGAACAACCATATCTATATTATATCATCACCAAATAAGCCGGAAGGAGCTGTCTGATCTAGGTCTACTCTGTCTGCAAAGACGTAGAAAGGTGTTTTTATGGAGTAATGGGTTAAATACGGTACTTGAAATATGAAATGTATTGATCATTTATATATTTACTATTGAAATCAATAGACCAGTCCTGATGACCGCTGGTGACTGTCATATTACACCTCTGAGTAGATCATACTGAATATTGCTGTACTGGGCTAATTCAACTTTTTGAAATGATACTATTGGTTAATTAACACTTTCATTCATAAAAACAAATTACTTTTTTCAATAATTAACTGATTTTTTACAGTGCCATAATTGTGTACAAGGGAATATTATCATCTCTGGCAAAAACTAAAGAAACAGATCTGTATTATTTCTTATGTAAATGGGTGTTGGAATACAACACAACAGTATGGGCGAATTGCATTTGCGCACAAACAGAAAAATAATTGCATATCAAAAGCGGACGAAAACCTCATATCATTTGCGAACGAAAATACAACTGTTTAGCATGTCAAAAGCGCACGGCATTGTTGACGCCTGAAATGTAATCACTCACGTGGCCCAAGCGAAATTTATTTATCGTATTGTGTAATTTATTTTAATTTTGTGACAAAGCTTAACTGAATCTAAATCCAATCACTTTCGCGTATAGGACTGGCTTACACACACGCTACTTTTTAAATTATTTAAAATTGTTGAAAATGGATTTTACACTTTCCCAAACAAACAAAGTGCATTATCGACACTTTTTTATACTGTATACATATATACACTGTGACAGTTTAAAATCCTACTTCCATCTCCCAGTGGTGAGCAAGGGACAACACTGTTACAATTTTTTAACATTTGACAGTGTTTAACATAGGCTAACGGAAGAGGTACACGTGCGCATTTGACAGTAAAAACTTGTGCGTAAATGAAACCTTTTTCTGTGCGCAAACGAAGGAAAAAATATCCGCAAATGATATGCCAATGTGCACAAATGCAAATCTCCGAACAGTATTGATGGCAAATGCAGATACCCATGTTTCAAACCAAAATTACCAAAACCTCAAAGTTCAAGGGGAGATAATTCTGCAATGCTCAACAGTAAAATGAAAATTGTGTCTTGCACATCTACTATTCGTGGTTATTATGCACGTCAATATAAATTCAATAACTTTAAAACAGAATGAGGAGTTATAGCGACCCTAGCTACCCATGTTCCAATACGAACTAACGGTCTCAATCCTTCTGTTATAATCTTTTGTTGAACAAAGGGCCATGGCTCCTTGTTCTATTGTTACAGAACAAACTTTATTGTTTTCATTTGCTCTGCTGATCACGACCCAGCCCCTTGTCCTTACTTGGTGGTGCAGATGGACAGACGGATCGACCAACTGCTGGACAGGGCAATTCCATTACACCCCTTCAAATTTGTTTGTTTCGTTGTGTTTTGTTTTATTTTGGGGGGGGGGGGGGTTGAGGGCTGCTGTGTTTCCTTTTGACGTGACAGGTCTGATTCTACAGTTTTTGTCAAAGCAATAAATGCCCATGAATATTGAAAACAGAATGGGTTAACCCATTATCTAGTATTGACTCCTTTATCGTCACTGTAAAAGTCACTTTTTGAAACCATTGTAATAAATAACAAATGCTCTTTTTAATCTCAATGGTTTCAAAACTTCACAATTCTAAAGTTTCCTTTTTTCCTAGTAAATGTTCCTGTCTCCAGTAAATTTCAATACATTGTACCTACTGAATATAAATTGACAAAATTGTTATAACTAAATGTGGAAGGTGGAACATTGAATCCATTTCAGAAACTAAAGAAACAGATCTATCAAATTCCATTAGCAAACGGAGCAGACCCTGATCAGATGGCTCCCATAGGAGCCATCTGATCTGGGTCTTCTCTGTTTGCAAATGCGTGAAACAGGCATTCATATGAGGGAAAGGGTTAATCGAGCATACTATTTTAAGACTGATTCTGTCACAGAGATTTTGAGACAAGTGGCTACTTGACAATCTAGTACAACCGTGTGAACAAGGACAACAAATGATAATAAAGCCTAAATGGTCACTACTGGACAAGATAGCTGACCGCAGGTCACTTCAACCTCTAATCCTTTCCCTGTTCAATATCTAGACCAAATTTCAATACCTACTGAATATGCAGACAAAATAGTTCTAATAAAATACGGAAAGTGGAACATTATATAGCCATTTTGGAAACTAAATAAACAGATCTATCAAATTATATTAGCAAACAGAGCAGAACCTGATCAGACAGCTCCTATAGGAGCCATCTGATCTGGGTCTACTCTGTTTGCAAATGCGTGTAAACACGTTTATATGAGGGAAAGGGTAACAATCCTTTACCCAATAGAGATGCCTTGCCTTTCAATACCTTTGCCAACGGAGCTGTCTGATCTGTCTCTACTGTTTGTTTATGGATCCGAATCTACAGTTTCCTCCAGGGCCAAAACTTTCCACACATATCCTAAAAACTTAAAATTGTAAATATAATATTTATGATGAATTTTTATCAAGTTAACCCTTTCTTCCATAAATAAGCCTTTCTACGCCTCTGTAAAAGACACTTCTTGAAACCATTGTGATAAATAGAGCATTTGCTCCATAGGAGCAAATGCTCTATTTATCACAATGGTTTCAATACTACAGAATTCTAACATTTTACTTTTCTCTAGTAAATGCTCCTTTTTGGTAGATTTATACAAGGAGGCTGGGTCTAAAAATAACCTATTAGGGAAAGGGTCAAGGCTAAATCTTTAATGTTCTAAGCAATGATTTTCAGAAAAACAAGAAATACTTTTAAGAATGTACATGTATCTAAAATATCAAACAGGCATGTCTCATAATGTTAATTTGCCAATAAAACAGATAATGCCATAAAAGCATATAAATAATAACCATAAAGAAATTATGAATACTAACTACCTAGCTGCAATTTTTTACAGTATAGAAATGATGACAACATGAATATTAATTATGTTAATTTTTAAAATGGCATTATTAACACATGAAATGTTCACCTCAGCAGAAATTGTAGAATTGGATCTATATTTTTCCATAAGCAGCCATCTGATCAGGGTCAACTCTGTTTGCAAAGGCATATTTATGAATCTATATCATTGCATAGGCAAACACAGCAAACCCTGATCAGACCGCTTCTACAAGAGCCATCTGATCTGGGTCTACTCTGTTTGCAACGGCTAAGAAAGGCCTATTTTAGGAGTAAACTTTTGTAAATAATGAAGACCCAAAAAAAGACAGTTTCTGCTCAGAGTCTGCTGTGTTGATAGTAATATAGGTTCAAATGATTCCGTCGTGGTACAAGATACATAAAAATTCTTTTGCCCATACAGATATTCAGCTAATCAATATTCATGACATCTATATTTCTCACAAGAAATCTGTCACTTGATCTTACAGACCCTAATGTTTATTTATTATGTGCAGATCCGATGACTTTTGAGAGTTTCCATAGATTTCTCAAAGCTATTCCTAAGATTTTATATAACAAACAATTCATTCAGTAAATAAACTTCAACTTCTGTTGTAAATTAACTGTGATCTCAAGGTGACAAAAGTTCAATAAAATTTTGGCATTTCACACTAGGCTCTCAAATAGCAATTGCCTTCAACAGTCCATTGAGAGCCCATACATCTTATAAAGTGGGGGCTTTAATGGGCTTTTATGTTATAGATTTGGAGTGGACAGTAGGCATTAAGTGTCACTTTGATGCGGGGCCATCTTAAACAGGTGTGAAAATATTTCACACCCTTATATACCTAATTAACTCGGTTATATAGAGTCACAATGAGGAGGTTGTGAGTTCGTACCTCAGCCGAGACTCACACATTCGCATGTTATAGTTAATCTAAAGCCTGATTTGCCCTCTTGAACTTAAAGAGACACGCAAGTTTATTAGCCCTTCCCTAATAAATGTTTATGCATGAATTGATCCCTTCATTCTTATTCATTAACTTAATTTTTATAGGCAAAAAGATAAAACGGAGCAGACCCTGATCAGATGGCTCTTACAGTAACCACTCAGTGGGTTCTTTTTTCAGTGAAATATATGGAGAAATAAGGCCCAATTCCCCCCTCTGAAAAGTATGTTCCCCCCAAACACCTCCATCTTTCCCCTCTTGCTGGACGGTAATTAATTAGACTTAGTTAATATCAATTCTGGAATAAGTAAAAGGTTGTATTTGGGCTACTAATAGCTAAATTGGCCATATTACATATGATAAACTAAGGTTTTAACACAAATGGATAATATACGTCACTCAATGAATTTTTCCCCCTTTTGGCTCATCCAAGTTACAATTTCCCACGGCTATGGGCCCGGACCCCTTTCCCTCAGAACTGGAAAAAAAACCTGTGGCACTATTCCTGCAAATGAGTATAAATTCTGTTTATATCTTCCTTTTCTTTTCTCCCCTTATTGTACTTTACCTGATAGAAATACCTCTTGATGCTTTGATAAACATACAGTTGAACTTCGATATCTCAAACTCGGATAACTCGAACTTCGGGAGAACTCAAACAAAAAGTTCAGTCCTTCCAAAACTTACAATACAGAATTGCTCTAAAATGTATCGCTACAGATATCTAGAAACACATGTGACAGCTTAATACAGGTCTAAAGTTAAATGCTGAAAGCTCCTACAGCACTACTTTAGACCTGTATTAAGCTGTGACCTTGATAAATTTTATTCAGATAAAATATCGGATGACTCAAACTTCTGTTGTCTCGAACTAATTTGTACGGTCCCACGAAGTTCGACTTATCGAAGTTCAGCTGTAGTTGCTCACGGCATGTTAACTATTATAAGCAACTACCTGTTTTAAACTGTTACTCCATAAACACGCCTTTGTACGCCTTTGCAAACAGAATATTCACTTCATACTGTTATTATAAAAATAATTGTATTAATATTCATGATGTCATTATTTCTTACATGAATATTCATTGAGTAAAGAGTTAAAGGCTTATTCTAAAACAAATGTTATCATTTCATCTCTCAGAATAACCATTATCAGAGTGTCAATGCTAATGAGACACACAAAGTTACTTACTGGTAGTGTCTTATCTTGATTGAAACTTTTAACACTGATGTTTCAAAGTGGAACAGTCCATCACTGTTTAACCATTTCCTCCATAGGTTATTCTTAGACCCAACCTCTTTGAATGAATCTACATGTACCCAAAAGGAGCATTGACTAGAGAAAAGGAAAATTTTAGAATGTTGTAGTTTGAAACCATTGTGATAAATAGAGAATTTGCTCCTATAGGAGCAAATGCTCTATTTATCATGATGGTTTCAAGAAGTGACTATTACAAAGGCGCAGAAAGGCGTATTTATGGAGGAAAGGGTTAACTTTTTACTCCATGAATATTTATGCAAGAAATAATGACATCATGAATATTAATTACATTTTTTTTAAAATGGTATACATTTGTATTTACACATGACATTTTTTCCAAGGCAGAAACTGGAGAATCAGATTTGTATCAAATACATAAGCAAACAGAGCAGACCCTGATCAGACAGCTTCTATATGAGCCGTCTGATCTGGGTCTACTCTGTTTGCAAAGGCATAGAAAGGTGCAGAAGAACGATGGTAACGATGTCGACAATGACGAAAAAATGATGACAATGACAGTTAAAATGATGTACAGTAAAACCTCTCTATAACGACCACATAATTGTGTTAATTAGATGGCATTTAGGACAGGTGGCTGCTTAAAGCAAGGTGAAAGTAAAACAGAACGCTCCTATAGGAGTGTTCTGTTTTACTTTCACCTTGCTTTAAGCAGCCATAGGAGCGTTCTGTTTTACTTTCACCTTGCTTTAAGCAGCCACCTGCCTTTAACACAAAATATTTGATGTAATTCAGTGTAATTTAATGTAGTTACGACAATAGCATGTATTTCTTTCTTCAAAAAACTGACAAGCTTAATACGGACTCAATAAAAATTGGTCTGCAATTTTCTCTTTTTGCATTGCTGCTTTTGCTTTCAAAAGATCTCCTACTTTCAGAATTTATGTACTTCACAACAGCAGGTTGTAAAATGTCGCCCATACCTTATTCTCAGTGTTGTTATATTTTGGATGCGTTTTGTTGCATCTAATACCGGTTTTTGAAAAAAACGTGAGGTGGAAGTTTGAGTTGGAATATAAAGATCGTCCAAGTCGTCTGTATTGAAGATTTCATTAGCGCTTTCAAATAATACGTCGAAAATCAGTGTTTTGTCCTCCATGTTTCAACGAAGAATGAGGCTTGCGACAAACCTTGTTCATTTCATGTACTGAAACGTCAGTTAATTTATATTTTGGCGGGAAAATTAATGGCGACGGTTCTAAATAGCTCAGAGCATGTTTATTTCATACTACAGAATATATCCCGCGCCTTGAGGACTATATTCCGTACATTGTAGTATGAAATAAAATGCTCTAACCTATACATTGGCGTCCTTTGATTTTGCATCAATGCTTTTCTTGTAAAAGTTCATCAATTGCTACTGACAACGAACTACACAGGGGTCTGTTTAATATTTTTCATCTGAACATATTTAATAAAATATTATTATTAGCTGGCATACTCACATGCTGGTCTGTTTTCAGTCACTTTCTTAATTTCTTGACTGCACAGTGCAGCTCACAATGTTTTTTCTTACATCGGTGCTCAAGCGGGTTCAATCAGTTTCCTGGGAATCACGTGCCTGCACGTGACCGGACGAGACGCTGGGAGAATACGAGTCTTTTTACCAAGGGAAGCAACTAGTTTTTCTTTCGCCGCGATATATTCACAGTAATCTCCCTCATTTTGTTTTTTGGGGTCCTTGAACAGTGTTATGTTTAACCCTTTACTCCATGAATATTCGTGTAAGAAATTATGACACTATGAATACTAATTAGATTAAATACATGTTATAATAGTACATGTACATGAACAGAAGATTGTTTGATATTGGTAGAAACTGTAGAATCATATCTATACTACATCATAAGCAAACATAGCAGACCCTGATCAGACGACTCCTGTAGGAGCCGTCTGATCTGGGTCTACTCTTATAGCAAAGGGGTAGAAATGCGTATTAGTCGAGGAAAGGCTTAACCCTCTCCCTCACATCAACGTCTTTTCACGTATTTGCAAATAGAGAAGACTCAGATCAGACAGGCTCCTACAGGAGCTGTCTGATCAGGGTTTGCCCCGTTTGCTTATGAAATTAGATAGATTTGACCCTACAGTGTTTGTCTAGGAAAAACTTCCCTTTTAATGTTTCCTTTAAAAAACTTTGTTAATGAATATTCACGAAGTGATCAATTAATGCATATACAGTTGAACTTCGATAAGTCGAATTTCAAGGGACCGTATTAATTAGTTCGAGATAACAGATGTTCGAGTCATCCGATTTCTAATCTGATCGATTTGTCAAGACCACAGCTTAATACAGGTCTAAAGTAATGCTGAACGCTCCTGTAGGAGCTTTCAGCATTACTTTAGACCTGTATTACGCTGCCACATGTGTTTCTAGATATCTGTAGCGATACATTTTAGAGCAGTTTTGGAAGGACTGGACTTTTTGTTCGAGTTATCCCGAAGTTCGAGTTATCCGAGTTCGAGATATCGAAGTTCAACTGTATTATATTTCAACAGCCTCATGGTTAAATCTTTGAATGCAGAACCGTTATGAACTGTTAAAAATCTCTAAACCGGACCTTCAAATTAGTATCCATTCCAATCAGCTTAATGCAGGGTATAAGTCATTAAGAAAACTCTCAAAGGAGATTTCTTAATGACATTTCACCCTGCAACAAGGAGTCACCTGCCTAAAAAGATAAACATTGTACATGTACATTGTTGTTAGTATGAATTCCGGTCTATAAGACAGGTGGTAGCTTAATACAGGGTGGAAGTCATTAAGAAAGGTCCCAAAGGAGATCTCTTAATGGCATTCCGTCCTGCATCAAGCAACGACATGTCCAGTATGATATAAATTGTTTGTTAGTTATCAACAAAGACATATCATAGGTCTTTGGTATCAAGTCCGGTCTATATTATAGGTGGTAACTTAATCCCAAAGGAGCTTTCTTAATGTCTTTCATCTGCATTAAACAGTCACCTATAGGGGCCTACCCAAAACGATATAAAATGTTTGTTTACTAAAATTCTGGTGTTTACTGTGCCGGCATTTGTAAACAGTGTGCAGTAAAACCCCTCTAATGCGACCACCTAAAAGAGGTATAATTCTGGGTGGTAGAGGCAGGTGGTAGCTTAATGCATGACAAAAGTAATAATTTCTGCATTAATTTTGTCCTGCATTAAGCAACCACCTGCTTTTACAGACACCCATGTTTATTCATTAAGTGGTCGCATTAGAGGGGTTCTACTGTATTTGCCTACTGACCAGGATCTGCACTATTTGCTATTCAAAATACAGTAAAACCCCTCTAATGCGACCACTTAATGGATAAACATAGCTGTCTTTATAAGCAGGTGGCTGCTTAATACAGGGCGGAAGTTATAGGAGCTTTCTGCATAACTTTCGTCCTGCATTAAGCTACCACCTGCCTCTGCCACCCAGAGGTATGCCCCATTTTGGTAGTCGTATTAGAAGGGTTTTATGTACTGTACTGGCAAATTATACTCTGTGATACTGAATGGACTCGATCTTTGAACGATGATGGGCCATTCTATCTTGAAAAATAAGTGTTCATAGAGTTTAACAATACATGTATGCCTTTTGAAACCTTTGCAAACACAGTAGAACTTACTGTGTAATAGAAACCTGGTGCAAGTTTCTGCATTGGCCAAACTTCCACATGTAATTTTAAACAATAATGTAATAAATATTCCCGATGTCACTATCTTTTACATGAATATCCATGGAGTAAATAGTTCAAGAGGTTACGTAGAAAGGAGAAGTATATGTGTAAATGAAAAACCGGACGTTTAAATTATTCTTTAACCCATGAATATCCGTATGAAAAATTGTAAGTATGACTGTTAATTAGATTGATTTTATAGTAGTTTAAGACCGAGATTTTTACCATGACAGAAACTGTAGAATCGTATCTATATTATTTCATAAGCAAACAGAACAGACCCTGATCAGACGACTCCTACAGGAGCCGTTTGATCTGGATCTACATGCATATTATTTGCAAAGACGTGAAAAAGGCGTAATTATGGAGTAAAGAGTTAAAATCAGAAGGTTGCATAATGCAGGACGAAATAACGTTATGCATAACTTTGTCTGCAATCCAATTTTGTTAAATCATTTGGTAAAATAAGGAAATGAGATAAATAAGTGCAAATTTCAAAGGAATAATGCACATATAGATCTATAGAAATACAGTTTGAGACAAAAAGTGAAGTCCCATAGAGTTTGAGACAAAAAGTGAAGTCCCTGATCAGACGCCGCCTTGAAAAGGCGGCGTCTGATCTGGGACTGCACTATTTGTCGTGGTGCATTTTTGCGACATTGGCGGTGAAAGGGTTAAGACTTTCAAGGTCAATAAATGAATGACCGCGTTAGTCAGGTTCTACTGTATTGTATTTGTCGGACGATGTCGTGACATTCTATCCGTATTGACTGAGGTAAATTAGGTAATGATGATTTGCACGCACATCTTGACACTAATACTGATAAGCAAAGCTTAACCTTGCCAACACTATGGACCAATGTTTGATAATGACAAACAGTTTGGATCCAGATGAGACGACGAGTATACCCGCGTCTCATAAGGACCCCAATTGTCTGACGCCCTGGCACTGGGATTTTAATAAAAAAAATTGGATTTTTAGGAATTAATTTTTTAGAACAGACGATAAAAGCAGACTAAATAACTGAATGTTGAAAGCAGCTAACCCCTTGAATCGGGGAAACGAGTGCACTGTCAGTTGTACACAGTGTAGACTCAGTTTAGAATGCTCCTAGAGGAGACCTCTGATCAGAGTATATATATATTTTCCCCTTCAAAATGTCTCTTGCAAATTACCGGTATACTCTTTCGTACTGAACTCTATTATCAAATAATGATGGATGCATTCAAAGGATTAAATCTTTCGTTGCCATTGTCGCATATGTGATTACCTATACAAACAGTTTGGATCCAGATGAGACGCCGAGTAACTCGGCGTCTCATCATGATCCAAACTGTTTGTTACTGTGATTGTTTTTTAACAAAAAACAACGAAGAAAAATAACAAAAAAGAAAATTATAGCAGACGACAAATTTGCAGACGACAAAATTTGGCAGCGAAAGAGTTTAGGTCCTTGACAGTAATTTCTAATGTTATACTGAAAGTAATCAGCATCTATCAGTAACACAGTATACGACGAATCAGTCTGATAATGTAATTGATTTTAACCTTCTAACCCATTCCATCACAGGCAGTTTTCAGACACAACCTCTTTGAATAAATCTACAGAACGGGAGCATTTCATAGGGGGAAAAAATGAAAATTTTAGAATTTTGTAGATTTTGTAAATTTGAAACCAATGTGATAAATAGAGCATTTGCTCCTATGGAGCAAATGCTCTATGTATTACAATGGTTTGAAAAGGTAACCTTTTTTACCGAGACGTCAGAAGGGTTAAGTGCTACATATTCTAACTGTAATAGCCAATTACAAATGAACCTTTAGCTTGCTGTTCAAACTATTGTTGGTAGAAAATGTCATCAACGACAGTTGTCACAGTTCATTTGTCTTGAAATTTCTTTTCAACAGCACGGTCAAAGTGTCAAACAGTTTTGATCCAGATGAGACGCCGAGTTACTCGGCGTCTCATCTGGATCCATGCGCGTAATATGAACCCTGGATCTAAGCAGAGTTACTGTTCAGTAAAACATCATTACATATTAATGTACAAAACGGTACACAATAGATCTATACTTAAAATGTCCATACGTTTACATTTACAAGGCCATCGAAACAATAACATATAATCCACGCTAAATGAAAATGATTCAGTATGAAAGGGTATACATGTTCTTTGCTAGAGGATTTTAAATGACAAACAGTGCAGACCTTTAACAGAGGGTTCCTTCAGGAGCGCTATGATCTGAGTCTACACTGTTTGCAAATGCTAGTACACTCGTTTCCCGTATTCTAATGGTCATTATATAGATTTGGCGTAAACAGGGTCTAATGAATGGTGTAAACACTAATCACGGTCTACTAGACGATTTGTCGTGTGATCAGGGCCTAATGTATGGTGAAATCATGGTCTACTAGACGATGTGCTGTGTGATCAGGGTCTATTGTATGGTGTAATCATGTTCTACTAGACGATTGGCCAAGTGATCAGGGTCTAATGTATGGTGTAATCATGTTCTACTAGACGATGTGCTGTGTGGTCAGGGTCTAATGTATGGTGGTAATCATGATCTACTAGACAATATGTCGTGTGATCAGGGTCTAAATACGATGTTCAATGTAGTAAGGGCCTAATGTATGGTGTAATCATGATTTACTAGGCAACGGACCGTGTTAATAGGGTCTAATGTATACTGCCAGCATGATCTACTAGGCGACGTACCGTTTGGACAGAGTCTTATGTATGGTATAATCATGGTCTACTAGGCGACGTACCGTTTGGACAGGGTCTTATGTATGGTATAATCATGGTCTACTAGGCGACGTACCGTTTGGACAGGGTCTTATGTATGGTATAATCATGGTCTACTAGGCGACGTACCGTTTGGACAGGGTCTTATGTATGGTATAATCATGGTCTACTAGGCGACGTACCGTTTGGACAGGGTCTTATGTATGGTATAATCATTTTCTACTAGCCGACGTACCGTTTGGATGTGCAGGGTCTTATGTATGGTATAATCATGGTCTACTAGGCGACGTACCGTTTGGACAGGGTCTTATGTATGGTATAATCATTTTCTACTAGCCGACGTACCGTTTGGACAGGGTCTTATGTATGGTATAATCACGATCTACAAGGCGACGTACCGTTTGGACAGGGTCTTATGTATGGTATAATCATGGTCTACTAGGCGACGTACCGTATGGACAGGGTCTTATGTATGGTATAATCATGGTCTACTAGACGACGTACCGTTTGTACAGGGTCTTATGTGGTATAATCATGGTCAACTAGGTGGCGTGCTGTGTGATCAGGATTTAAAATACATAGATTACACGCGGTGTAAATGGGCAGAAGGAGATTGTTCATTGCCCTGAGTACTTCGTAATAGACAGAGGAGAGATTATTTATAGTCTTCCCATCCCTAGTTTTAACTATTTCTCTGCTGAATAGTCATGTAAAGTATAATGGCATCATGAACTTTTTTAAGTTGACTTTATATAATGGCATATGTAACTGTAGAATCAGATCTATATAATTCATAAGCAAACAGAGCAGACATTGATCAGACGGTTCCTATAGGAACCGACAGTACTCTGTTTGCAAAGGCGCTAAAAGGCATTTATAATTAAATATGGAGTAAATGGTTAAAGTCGACATTTATACTTCTATTGGGTGCCTGATTGAAAGAAAGAGAGAGAGGGAGAAAGGAAGAAGACAGATGGAGAAAGAGAGAGGGGAGAGAGAGAGGAGAGAGAGAGAGAGAGAGAGAGAGAAGGGGAGAGAGAGAGAGAGAGAGAGAGAGAGAGAGAGAGAGAGAGAGAGAGAGAGAGAGAGAGAGAGAGAGAGGAGTATTTCTATAACCCTTAACTTCATGAATATTCACGTAGTAAATAATGACATCAATAATTTCAATAACCTAACTCGGCGTCTCATCAGGATTAAAACTGTTCGACATACTATACACAGTTGAACCTCGATATCTCGAACTCGGATAACTCAAGCTTTGGGATAACTCGAAGAAAAAATTCGGTCCTGCCAACATTTGCAATAAAGAATTGTTTTAAAATCTATCACTACGCTTATCTAGAAATACATGTGCCAACTTAATGCAGGTCGAAAGTATGCTAAAAGCTCCTATAGGAACTTTCAGCATTACTTTAGATCTGCTTTTAGCTGTGAACTTGAGAAATTGTTCAGATTAGGAATCGGATGACTCGAATCTCTTTTATCTCGAATTTATTTTTATGGTCCATTGAAGCTCGAGATATCAAAGTTCAACTGTATGTTTTAGAAAAGAAATCGAAGTAAAATCCAGAATGAAGCTTAACCCATTCGCTGCCAAACTCTGTCGTTTGCTAACTTTGTCGTCTGCTATAAATTTTCATTTTTTTTATTTTCTTCAGTTTTGTTTCAAAAACATAGTAACAGTAACAAACAGTTTGGATCCTGATGAGACGCCGAGTTACTCGGCGTCTCATCTGGATCCAAACTATTTGCATAGGTAATCACAGATCCGGCATTGGCAGCGAAAGGGTTAAAGGTTGCAGACGAACATAATTTGGTGACTAGAGAGTAAATCCTTCCCATTCTAATCGCTTCATGACTGGCATTTGAAATCAGTTTTACAGGAGTCCAGATAAGATGCGTAAATTTAAACATTTTCAATAATAAACTCTTTTCTTTCTACACTAAACCCTATACTGTGACCACTCTTTAGAATCGTCTCTTCGAGACGATTCTAAAGAGTGGTCACAGTACAAAATGTATATGGTTTCGTGGAGAAATAACGATTTTAGTATTTGGGTTCGCACCTCTATCTGTATCTCTGAAGTCTGTTTAGATCCAGATGAGACGCCAAGTAACTCGGTTTCTCGTCAAGATCCAAGCTGTCTGACTTCTCAAAAACTTTGATCGAATCGTACGTCAGTGAAAAGATCAGCATATCAGAAATTGGGCAGACATTATAAAGCCGTTTTATAAAGGTCATTATGGTACTATCAGTAGGAATACTCTCCTGGTTTTCAGCTTGGACATGGAGACGATAAAGATAAATGTTCGGAAAATGTGATTCAAACTTGTTTCAAGCTCTTAGTATTTGATGTATTTCTTGAATGCACAATGAACAGTTTTCTTTTCTAAGCGCGTTATTTTTTTATTAAGAGTGCACATTTACTTCAAAGGAAACTACTCAATTCTGTTTGTTTCTGTGTGTGCATTTCTGTCTATCTCTGTGTGTATGTCTCTGTCTCTCTCTATCTGTCCCTATGTGTGTCTCTCTATCTGTGTCTCTGTGTTTGTCTATCTGTGTATGTCTGCATGCGTGTCTAATTTTCTGTCTGTGTGTCTGCTCCTAGACATCCATGCTTATTAAGTTATTATACAGTGGTCGCTTTGGAGTTCTGATTTAATTTGAAAATATTCCAAAGAAAGAACTTACGATTTAAAATTAAACACGCGTAAAATTAAACCCAGGAGCTATAAAACGGAAGTGGTTGCTTAATGCAGGACACATATAATTTATGCAGTAAGCTCCCATCATATAAACGTTTTTAATGCCTTTGCAAACAGAGTAGACCCAAATTAGATGGCTCCTGTAGGATCCGTCTGATAAGGGTCTACTCTGTTTGCTTATGAAATGATAATAGACCTGACTCTACAGTTTCTACCACATATGCAATTATATAAAAAAATATCAGTTAATAAATATTCATAATGTCATTATATCTTACATGAATATTCTTCAGCTGAAGGGTTAACCCTTTCCCTCATACAAACGTGTTTTCACGCATTTGCAAACAGAGTAGACCCAGATCAGACGGCTCCTCTAGGAGCCGTCTGATCAGGGTCTACTCTGTTTGCTAATGAAATTTGATAGACCTGTGTCTTTAGTTTCTAAAATGGCTACAATGTACCATCTCCCATATTTCATTATAATTATTTTGTCCATGAATAATCAGTAGGTACTGAAATTTGAAATAAACATAGAACAGGGAAAGGGTTAAACCCCCTGCCCATACTGAGGGTCTTACCTAGTTGTCCATGAACTTGCTATACAATGCCAATAATTCATGTGTAAACATGCCATTATAACTATTCAGCTAAAATAGTCCCATTATTTCTTACATGAATATTCAACAGGGAACAGTTAGAAAGACCTAGAATTGGACTCTCATTTAATGACCACTTATGGAGATTTTTCTTATGTGTATCGTAACGACTAAGTGCACAGTAAATGCAACTATCGGCAAAATTGAGATAATGTCTGCAACCAGTCTGGATAATAACCGTTTTCATGCTTGAATTGATCACTTCATGAATATTCATATTCATGAATAACTAACGTTTTATAACGTACTATTTCCATGGGAACATTTTGCTTTGACAAGAAGTGTAGGATCAGAACTACATGTACATGTATATAGATCCATAAGCAACCAGAGCTATTGTCTTGACTGAGAGTGTTGAGTTTATTATCAAGGTCTACGCTGTTTCAAACTGTCAACACACTGGTCTGTTAATGAGAGTTCTGCCCAGCGATTTCGTATGATAAGCCATTCAATCTCACTACCATATAAATTGAATACAGGCACACAGTATACGCCCAGTGTAAGTCGTAAGTCTGACGCTAAATGTCGGAACCAACGCATTTCTACGCCTTTGCAAACAGAGTAGACCCAGATCAGACGACTCTTGATGTCTTTACTTCTTTCATGCATATTTATGGTGTTAAAGTATAATACTATTATGACAGTATAAAAAAGGAACATTTAATTTTCAGAAGATCAGAGCATATCCAGAGTCCAGAGGAGCAATCTGCTCAGGGTCTGCACTCTTTGCTGTTCAAAACACGTATACCCTTTATTACCCTATTATTATCTATTGCTAGATACTGATGAACCAATATGGCAGAGAATCTGAATACGGAGAAATGGGATTCAATACAGAACATGATTTAAGTAAACAATGTAGACGATGCAACTCTGCTTATTTACACATATAGCATGATGGTGACCGCGAAGCCTACATTCATTATCAGGGTTTTACCCTTTACCTTATAATTATTTAGGAGAGAGGGGGAGGGAGAGAGGAAGGGAGAGAGGGAGAGTGGGAGGGAGGGAGGGAGAGAGTGAGTGAGAGAGAGATAGAGATAGAGAGAGAGAGAGAGAGAGAGAGGATGACAAAAGTTAAATACCTTATGAATATTCATTGAAAATTGCTATAATGGAATATGGAAGGTGGAACATTTTTACCATTTCAGAAACTAAAGAATCAGATCTTTCAAATTCCATTAGCAAACAGAACAGACCCAGATAAGACGGCTCCTATATGAGCCGTCTGATCTGGGTCTACTCTGTTTGCAAATGCATGAAAAGACGTTTATATGAAGGAAAGGGTTAATACCAAAGGTTTTCATCAGCAAATGTTTCTTTTGCAGATAACCCTCAATTTAAACCGTCTGCAAAGGTCAATTACGGATTTCCCGCCCATCATCCTAAAGGTAAGATATCTTAACCTTTGAACAGTACATCACTGGCGAACTGGTGGTATATCATTGTAATCAGTTTGGATCCAGATGAGACGCCGAGTAACTCGGCGTCTCATCAGGATTCAAATTGTTTGTGACTTTGACACAGTTTTGTTTTTCCTTTCGCTGCCAATGCCGGATCTGTGATTACCTTTGCAAACAATTTGGATCCAGATGAGACGCCGAGTAACTCGGCGTCTCATCAGGATCCAAACTGTTTGTTACTGTTACTATGTTTTTGAAACAAAAATGAAGAAATCAAAAAAAATGAAATTTTGTAGCAGACAACACAGTTAGCAGACGACAGAATTTGGCAGCGAAAGGGTTTATAGAAAGAAAAAACCCAGCGTACTTTGAGAATTGAAGCAGATGGCGATATTTGCAGACGACGGTTTTGCAGAGGACAATTGCTCTGAGTGCCAAAGGTTAAATGGTTCTACACGGATTAAGTCCTTGCATAGCGGCGGATTCTACCAACATTTATGATCTATGCTAGCAGTTTGGATCCAGACCAGGCCTCGCAAAACGCGGGCCTTGGTTTGAGATCTAAACTGTTTGTCACTTACATCAACTTCCGCAAAAATTAAGAGAGAACATTAATAGTTTTGAGAATGTTGCAGACGACAACCGAGCAGACGAGAAATTTACATAGCATGCACAGAGTTAACCAGTTTATTTCGTTAACAAATTGGACTGTTGTTAAATATGCTCCTTGTGCAGAATTAACAAGAGAATAACAGATAAGATAGAATTTAACGAACCTAATCTGAAATCAAAACCAACTTTTAACCCTGTACTCCATGTTCATTTACAGTAAACCCCCTCAAAACGTGTCGTTAACCCTTCGCTTGCTAATCGCGTCAATATACCTACCTTTAAATAGTGAAGATCCAGATGAGACAGCTCCTGCAGGAGCTGTCTCATCAGGGTCTGCACTATTTACAAGTTGACTGTGCAACCAGTGCACTCCACAGCAGTGACTGCACAGCGAAATACGTGTACACGGTGAATATATCTGTAATTATACAACAGGGCATGGATAAAGAAGGAGAAATGTATTTTAAAATTCAGCAAGGGAAGGGCTAAATGTGGTACCAACGCTGGTCTTTCAGACAGGTGGCAGCTTAATTCATGTATAGAAAGTCATACAGAACGATTCCAAATGAGTTTGCTGCATGATTTTCAATCTGCATTTAGAGACCGGCGGCCTAAAACACATACACTGTTCCTTAACCCTTTCCCTGTTCTATGTTTATTCCAAATTTTAATACCTTCTGAATATTCATTAAAAAATAGATATAAAAGAAATATGGAAGGGGGGATATTGTAGAAATTTTAGAAAGCAAATATTCAGATCTATCAAATTCTATTAGCAAACAGAGCAGACCCTGATCAGACGGCTCCTCTAGGAGCCGTCTGATCTGGGTCTACTCTGTTTGCAAATGCGTGAAAACACGTTTACATGAGGGAAAGGGTTAATAAAAATTCGGTTTAGGGGGGACTTTCTACTGTATACGCCTTTCTACGTCGTGGCAAACAGAGTGGACCCAAATCAGGATCTGCTCTGTTAGCTTATACAATGATATAGATATGATACTACCGTTCTGTCAGGATAACAATTTCCTTTCTCATAGTGTTACATGTATTTAAAAAAAATAATATTCATGATGCCATTATTTCGTACATAGATATTCATATATTAACCCTTTCGCTGCCAAACTCTGACGTCTGCTAACTTTGTCGTCTGCTACAAATGTTCATTATTTTGATTTTCTTCAGTTTTGTTTCAAAAACATAGTAACAGAAACAAACAGTTTGGATCCTGATGAGACGCCGAGATACTCGGCGTCTCATCTGGATCCAAACTGTTTGCATAGGTAATCACAGATCCGGTTAACCCTTTCCCGGATGAATATTGATGTAGGAAATAATGACGTCATGAATATTAATAAGATTATTTTTTATAATGGCATACATATGTCATGAACACAGGACATTTCGGCCCAGACAGCAGCTGTAGAATCAGATCTATATATCACCATAAGCAAACAGAGCAGACCCTGATCAGACGGCTCCTATAGGAACCGTCTGATCAGGGTCTACACTATTTGCAAAAGCGTAGAAATGCATATTTATGGAGGAAAAGGTTAAAAGCTTGAATGAATCAGAAGTAAAACTCGTGGTTTTAGCAGACTTATTTTTGTAACAACTCGTGGTTTTAGCAGACTTATTTTTGAGTTTGAGAAGAGATAACCCTTCTTATGCTGAGGGCGTCTTGGCTGCCATTTGCAAACAACTTGGATCCAGATGAGACGCCGAGTAACTCTGCGTCTTATCAGGATCCATGCTGTTTGACACCCGGTCAATAGTTTCTCAAATTATTGAATGAATTGGAACTCATTGAAAATGTTAGAAAATCAGATATTGAGCGGACATTATTTTTTCTGATCATGAGAAGGACCGGGCAACGGAAGCGAATTGCTCCCTCAGGGGCTTTTATTATGTAGAACGCTCTGTCAGTTTGAGTTTGTAAAAACTTACAAAAATACAAACTTACTTTGGAGAGGAAATCAATTGTTGTCGTATTATAATATTTGTGTAATGATTTATGTCAAGCCCACTCAAGTTTCTAATGTTTCTTCTAGCTGGCCACTGGGCGGTCAAATGGGTCTTCAAATTAGCGAGTCGCCGAGAGAGGTTCGCCTACGTGTAAATAGGAAATTTTACGCTCACTGGATAATAGTATGAAGATAAGGACAGGATGCGAGGAAACTGCTCGTATGGAAGTAATGTGATGTGGCGTAAATAGCGCAGAAAATATTGTCAAAATAAACGAGTGTGTTAGCCATCTGAATGCATAGGAAACGTTTTAAAGAAATACCAATCGTACATTGGCGAATCATTCTATACGAGAGTTTTGTGCCATGTAGTCTGGAGTTGATAAGTTAGATAGAACAAAAGTTGATTTGCTTTTCTCTCCGGTACTGTTTTACTGTGAGACCAGCCGACCAATCTATTAAGAGGCTGAGCTGGCACTAGCACGCAAGCTAGAAATACCTTAAAAGGCGGTTTAAGTAGAAAATAACAAAGACATGCAGATCTCTTTCTCAATTTCATTTGGTTTCTCATGATATGTGTGGACTGGGAATATGTTATTTGCCTCAGAAGTGTTAGGTGTTTGTGTCACCAGGAAATAGATCTACAGCTAAATCAAGTAACAGATAATCGGTTTCAAACACAAACTACATGTACTAGTACAGCATTAGTCGAAGAATGGGAGTGTTAACTGTCGTCTGGTACTTAAAGTGTTAAAACTGCAAATAATGTTTTCCTTGGATACGTTTGTTGATGATGGGTGCAAAATATTCCAAGCGGAAGAAATCAGAGGCAAAACGTCTGGTTCCCTTTTTGGACGTTGACGTCAACATAGAACTAGATGACAGGTGCAGTATCAGCGGTATCACTTGTCTTAAAGGCGGAAACGTTGTGGTTGCCGATTATTTAGGTAAATTTATTAAGTATTATGACACAAAGGCACTCCGAATGATTGATTTCCTGCGAACTGACTCCGCGCCGTACGAAGTTTGCTCCTCTGCCGTTGAAGAACAGGAAGTATTTGTGACACTTCCGTTCCAGCAAAAAATATTACACTTAAGAATGGGCGAAAAAATAGAACTGATTAAAGAGATCAAAGCAGAGGGGATGTGTTATGGCATCGGTTGTTTTACAGGAGGACTTGCTGTTAGTTTACGAATTGACAAGAGTGTCTGGCAGATTGAGGTGCTCGACTTTTACGGTTCTGTGCAAAAGGTTTTCATGGACGACGAAAATGGATCGAGTTTGTTCGGTTTCGCAGACTACATTGCCATGGAGACGGACGGGTCAAGGTTATATGTATCAGACGGGTTGTTCAACACCATTACTGCGTATAATTTAAAAGACTCAACCATGATATCAGCGGAAATGATATTCAAGTATTCGGACAGAGCGCTGGGTATTCCGAAAGGTCTGTCAGCTGACGGTTCTGGAAATGTGTTTGTTGTTGGTTGTGAATCTAACAATGTGCATAAAATTTCACGAACGGGTAAAAAGGTTGGAATTGTTTTAAACCACAAAGATGAGATTACTATGCCAATGGGTTGTTGCTATGATACGGACGAGAAAAAAGTTTTCATCACCGAGGGCTCAAGGAAGGTCATGATATTTAAAGACAACAGTAAAAGCTAATTTCATGGATGTTTTAATCCTTTCCCTGTTGAATATTCATAAAATTCACTGTTTTGATATTGGTAGAAACTGTAGAATATGAGATATATTATTCCATAAGCAAACAGAGCAGACCGGAGCCGTCTGATCTGGGTCTACTCTGTTTGCAATGCATGAAAAGGCATTGATATGAGGGAAAGGATTAACACTGTACATGCTAGGTACTTGACTGCACAATGTGTCTATATTACAAATCTTAAAGT